>OX104063.1:115208361-115250354 GCA_944474145.2 Dicrocoelium dendriticum | reverse complement strand
TACTGATGGACCTAAAACAAAGACCGCATCACACCCTGTCCAACCAATTAATGCCCACGTATCCTGCCCTAGCAGTCCCTGCAGGGTCGGTTACGTGAAGTAAGGAAAAGTAAACTCAGAAGGCAAAAAAGTAAGTGGAAAGAGCTAAGCAAGTGGAATACCAAGATATTTGAATTATTAAAAAAAGAACTGAAAAGTGAAGGTGAGTCGGCTAGGAAAAAGGAAAGGTTTGCTGTTGCCACCCAAGAGCATCGAGATGGCGCGCAAAACCCTTAACCGTAGGTTCCCTAACCACGTGATCTGGAAGCGAATTCCAGCGATCTATGACTCATTGGAACATTGTATTTAATGGGAATAAAAGCTGGAGCTTTACAGAACCCATAGGGTAAAAAGAGTACGGGTTGGGTTTAATGAAAGGCCAAGCAACCTTATGGCGGGTTGGACCCGCGTGTTAGCCGTATCTTCATCGGGCTTATGTGGCATTTACACAGAACGCACGCCGGCTCAAAGCGAGACATCCCACCACGCCCTCCGAAACGGCTTTGGAAAGGAAGGTAAAAGAGAAAAAAAGAAAGAAATTCCATCCAGTAGAACGTAGTTAAATTAGGGAATATCGCGGTGTAGCTCGGCCAGATGACAGTCCAAGCGGGCCTTAAAGTCCGCCACAATGGGTGCGATAGACGAGTTTCCGTCCTCTGTGAGTACCACGCGGTAACTTCTCTTTCTGACGTGCTATACTTTCGAGCCCTTTAGGTGAAATTCTCGTGAAGAAAAGTGTTTGAATAGACACTTTTGACGAAATTTGACTTTAGTCAAATTTTTCTTTTGGAAGATATGACATCCATGTGCGTGGACTGTGGGAAGGGTGTCACCTCAAGTTCAAGTTCAAGTTCAAGCGGGACTGGAACGATAGGATAGATCCCGTGAGTGTTCCTTCTTCGGCGGGTCGTTGAACCAGGAGTTGGCGAACTTTGAAATACTGATGGACCTAAAACAAAGACCGCATCACACCCTGTCCAACCAATTAATGCCCACGTATCCTGCCCTAGCAGTCCCTGCTGGGTCGGTTACGTGAAGTAAGAAAGAGAAAAAAGTAAACGCAGGAGGCAAAAGAGAAAGTGGTAAGAGCTAAGCAAGTGGAATACCAAGATATTTGAGTCAATAAAAAAGGAACTGAAAAGTGAAGGTGAGTAAGCTAGGAAAAAGGAAAGGTTTGCTGTTGCCACCCAAGAGCATCGAGTTGGCGCGCAAAACCCTTAACCGTAGGTTCCCTAACCACGTGATCTGGAAGAGAATTCCAGCGATCTATAACTCGGCGCGATAGACGAGTTTCCGTCCTAATCCTATCAGACCGTGGTTTATGCAGTTTCAGTGGGTGACCGCGGAGACTAGGTAACGTAGCGGGACTAAAAAGCCCTGACAAGTCCGGGCCAATCTTACCCGTCAAAATACGATAAGTGAGAATCAGGTCCCCTCTTATCCTTCGGTAGTGCATGGAGTACATACCCAAACTGAGCAAGCGTTCAGGATACGTCTGTCCCCGTAGACCCTGCACTAACCGAGTGCCAACTCGTAACACCCTCTCCAAGTCCATTTTGTCTCGGTTAAGACATGGTGGACAAGCCTGAATACAATATTCCAGGTGGGGTCGGACGAATGCCGAAAATAGCTTCACAAACAACTTGGCCGTTAAGATTCCGAAAGAGCGGCGGATAAACCACATCATACGAAACCCTCGACAAGCAGCCTTCTTCCAGTTGTCTCCAGAATGAAGTGCTGATGCGTGTACGACTCCTAAATCAACCTGCTGAGTGACAACAGGGAGTTCACCACCGCCGAGAACATATCGGGTGGGAGGATTAGCAGCTCCGATTCGGAGAACAGAGCACTTGGCCCTATTTATGGGCATCAACCATAAGATAGACCATTCCCAGAGTCTATCCAAGGCACGCTGAATTGCCTCAGGACCCCCCGGGATATCCACAATATTCCAGAGCTTAAGGTCGTCAGCAAACATTAATGATGACACCCCTAGCTCTCCCGGCAAGTCATTTACATAGATCGCGAACAACAATGGCCCCAATACCGAGCCCTGCGGAACGCCACTAAGGACAGCTTGCCTGAGCGAAAGGCTACGTCCCCACCCGTACGCACTGTTCCCTCCCCTCAAGGAAGGCAGACACCCATTGAAGGGGCGCGACCAGATATCCCGTAAGATCTCAACTTTAGTGAGAGCCGAAGATGTGGAACAGTGTCAAAAGCTTTCGAAAAATCTACGAATAGCACGTCTACAGCGTGGCCACTGTCTACCGCTTCGGCCCAGCTTTCACGAGCTACAAGTAAATTAGTCTGACATGAAAATCCTTTGCGGAATCCATGTTGTGCAACACTGAGAAGGTTGAATCGATTCAGGTGGTTCTCCACTGAATCCCTTATCAGCTTCTCGAACAACTTGACTACTACGCTTGTCAAACTGACAGGCCGGTAGTTCGCGGGTAGAGCGCTGTCACCGCCCTTAAAAATCGGAGAGATGATTGCCTCCTTCCATTCCGAAGGTAGGCTGCAGCTGTCCAGCGATATTGAAAATACGCACGTGAGCGGACCACTCAGCTCAGTGGCCAGTTCATGCAACAGCTTCGGATGAATTGAATCAGGACCGGAAGCTTTAGAGGGATTAATGCCTTGCAGTAGCTCGAAGACCTGAGTCTCCGTTATGCTAAATTCAGCTAAGCAAGAATCTTCTGGAACTCTTGAAAACAATTCAACCTGAGGTAAAGAGGTCTCCCGAGCAAAGACCCCAGTATACTGATCACTCAGTATACAAGCCTTGTCATAGTCAGTTTGCGCAGGGGTTCCGTCTGCTCGCAATAAAGCTGGTATAGACAGTTTTGCCCCGCTGCGTCTTTTAACGTAAGCAAAAAACTTCTTGGGATTAGCTGCGGCCGAGTCCGCTAAACCCTGCTCGTATTGGAGACGAGCAGTTCTGAGATGTTGCTTACATTTATTTCTATTCTCTCTATAACTATCATAGGTACTGGCTGATAGAGCTGCTTGGTAGGTTTGCCAGCATCTAGACCGTTTCTTGAGTAGGTACTTGCCTGTGGTATCTATCCATGGAGGCTGTGCCCTTAACCCTCTTTTCCTAATGAGTGGAATATAGGGTGCGGAAACCTTCGTAAGGTATGCCTTAAATTTATCCCATGCTAACTGGACAGAGTCAGCCATCGAAATCTCACAGTTCAGAACTGAAGCCTTAGTTGCATTGCACGTTCAAAGGCAGTCCAATGCGCACTGTGCGACAGATGGATGCATATAGTCTTCTGTAACATTGCTAATGATCTTTACCAATGTCTTCAGCGCACTAACTCTAAAGGCATCAACTTTCAATGCGATTCGTGTCTAACATTGGTCAGCGATAAGCAACTTCTGACGAACCCTTTCAACGTACATACTGCTTCCGCGCAAGCCGTCTCTAACTCGGACAGCGAGACACCTAACTCTGCAGTGTGTCTGACGTCGTCTGGGTATTCTACACCGAAAGGGAAACGAAGCCGCGCGTGGGCCACCACGCTGGACTTAACACCGTTGCCCAGTGAGAACGGGAATGGACTTATGCATAAGCCCAAGTCCTATGCCGCAGTCGCGAGCGCTAGCACCTCGGCAAAAACAAGGACAACCATAGCTGAGAACAAGGCCTCAAAGAAGATTTCCTCACGACCCAAGATAAAATCAAACACCAAAAACGTGGAACTAAAGCTCGTCTTAAATAGATTAGCGCAGCTTGAGGAACTTGTCAGAGAAAAGAAATGTCCACCAAAGCCAGCATCACCGGAACGAGACAAGCGGCCTGTTCGCAACCGCTGCCTGATAATCACAAACGTCCCAGAATCCAACAAAGAGACTCCAGGTGAAAGGATGCTCGACGGCCAAGCCTTCCTCAAACGAATGGTCTCCATGTTGTTTGATGCGCATGAGCAAGGAATAAACCTAATCTCTGCTTTTCGCCTTGGCAGAAAACAAGAGGACCCAGCCAAGTTTCGTCCTCTGAAAATCGTCTGTCAGGATGCAGAAGAATGCCAACGCATCCCGAGACGGACCCCGCGCCTCAAGGGAGAAACCTTCTACGTTCTGAAAGACCTCTCCCCGGAGGACCGAGTCCGAATGAGGCAAGCTATCTGCGAGCTGCGAACTCGACGCGCAAATGGAGAAACAGATCTACACATAGTGGATTTTCGCGTAGTCAAGAAAACTCAGAGAGCTCGATGGAGGCCAATCCTCCTTCTTCCAGGACCTCAAACATAAAGAATGGACTACGGGTAATACTCGCAACTGTGCGCAGTCTCAGAAACAAGCTAGATGAGATTCCACTCCTTATCTCTGAACAGCAACCGGACCTAGTGGCGTTCACCGAAACCTGGCTTTCATCTGACATATCTGACTCGGAGGTTCATGTTTCAGGATATCAGCTACTTCGATGCGATCGCTTTGGTGGGAGGTCTGGAGGCGGAGTAATCCTCTACACAAAGAACTACCTCAAGGCCCACATTGTCGAACCCGATTGTGACAAGGATGATATGTCGGAAATGCTCTGGTGCCGAATTCATGACGGATACCAGTCGCTGATGGTCGGGGTGGTCTACAGAGCCCCTGCAGCACCTGGCTCACACTTACTACGTTCCGTGCGAACCAACAGCAGAGGAACAAATTGTCTCCTTATGGGGGACTTCAACGCCCCCAACGTGATTTGGGACCTACTTCACAGTGATCTCTCACCTGACTCCTTTGAAGTTGCTCTCCTTGATACCGTTCATGAGTGCAACCTGACACAGCATGTCCTGACACCAACGCGAATGATCCCTGGTCAGACACCAAACATTCTCGACCTGGTTCTCACCTCGACACCATCTGATGTCTCAGATCTAACGATCCTCCAACCTCTTGGGACGAGTGATCACTGTACAGTCTCCTTTTCGTGGACACGACGCCTCACAATCCACGATCAGGGGACACTGCGTCGAAATTTCTGGCGAACTGACCGGCCCAGATTAAGAACGACTGCAAGTAACATGGACTGGAGTATCCCGCAATCCTTAGAGCTTGATGACGCATGGGAACGCCTACGATCTATGATGATGCGGCTCGTTGAACAGTTTGTTCCAAACTGCAAGAGCAGACCACCATCCAAAGGACCCCCATGGATTGATAAAGAAGCATGATCCCTAATGAAAAAACGTCGAAAACTATGGGATCATTTCAAGAGCACAGGACAGACATCAAGCTACTTAGAGTACAAAACTGTCAGAAACCTATGCACCCTGAGAAAACGAGACATAAGACTACAATATGAACATAGACTGGCCATGGACTCCCAAAACTGTCCCAAGAAACTTTTTGCCTACTTGAAGCGAAATGCCAAAACTGGTAGTGGAATCCCCGCTCTATCCTCTTTTAAGGAAGGTACCGTAGTCTACCGTGATGATGAAAAAGCAAATCTATTGGCTGCGCAATATTCCTCGGTCTACACAGTGGAGTCACCATTGCTCAACAACTGTTTGCCTGCACACCACTCCTCTATGGACGAAGTTGAAATTAACCCCGAAGTAGTCACTAAGCTACATCTCGAACTGGACCCGAACTCCTCCCCAGGCCCGGACGGATTGCATCCCAGCTTCCTCAGAACGATAGCTGAGTACGTCGCCGTCCCTCTCTGCCAAGTGTTTCGGCAATCCCTCGAAGTCGGCTGCCTACCCACGGGCTGGAAAGCAGGCACCGTCCTGCCCAAATACAAGGGGGGAAACAAACAAGACCCGGACAACTACCGGCCAATATGTCTGACGTCAGTCGTATGCAAAACTATGGAACGGATAGTCAAGTGCGCTCTCCAGCTACACTGTGAGCATCTAAACCTCATCTCACCTGCTCAACATGGCTTCCGGAGAGCACGCTCATGCATCACTAACTTACTCATCGCCAGGGAAACATGGGCAGAAGCCATAGATACACGAAAACGGGTTGACGTAATATTCATTGACTTTAGCAAAGCCTTTGATAAGGTTCCACACGTACGACTGCTACATAAACTCCTGGGAATTGGCATTACAGGAAATCTTCTCTCCTGGATTGCCGATTTCTTAAGGGGTAGGACAATGCGCGTACAAGTGAACCAAACCCTCTCTGCTCCAGTGCCCATGACTAGTGGCATTCCCCAAGGATCAGTGCTTGGACCAGAGCTCTTCAAACTATACATTAACGATCTACCGACTGCGCTACAAACCGACTGCTTGATCTACGCCGATGACCTCAAGCTTTGGTCAACAGTATCCAGCATTGAGGATGCGGACAGATTACAAGGGCTCTAGACCAGCTACACGAATGGTCCATCAAGTGGGAACTGCCAGTAAACCGAGATAAATTCGCTGTTCTCCCAAGGGGTTGCACCGAACCTTACGGTGCATACCACATTGGTGGGTTTCTCCTTAGGAATACCACCCACGAGAGAGATCTCGGGGTTATCGTGACTTCTGACCTTAGAACGACGCAGGACACGTTAAAGAAGGTGGCCACTGGAAGGAGACTGGTAGGTGCCTTAAGAAGATCATTCGCTCGAATGACTCCCGAGATTTTTCGACCGTTGTTCACTTCGTACGTCCGTCCAGTCTTAGAATATGGCCTACCAGCTAGCCATCCGCTTTCAAAGTTTGAAAGCGCTGTGCTGGAAAAGGTTCAGAGACGTGCATCAAAAGCTGTTCTGGGGCTACGTGATCTCCCGTACCCCATTCGACTCCAGAAGCTAAATCTGTTCTCCCTCGAGCTCCGCCGTCGCCGGGGTGACCTCATCTACACTAGACGCATCCTCCGAGGGGAACTTGGAAGTGAGTTACAACAATTCTTCCGGCCCAACACTGACTGTTCCACTCGAGGGCACACATGGAAGCTGTTTAAGCAAAGAAGACACAAAATTCGCAAGGACGTCGCCCTATCCACTAGAGTGGTGAATGACTGGAACAGCTTACCGAAAGCAATTGCAGACGCTCCATCCGAGGAAAGTTTCAAGCGGCTGCTAGACAAACATTCGCTGAGAATGCTGGAATCTTGCGGCTGTCACTGCAATTACGACGAACCCTCGAGGAACGTCGTAACGCAACGACACGCATCAAATCCGGTATGACACGGAATCGATGGGGCTGACAAGGGATTTCCCTCCTGCTCTCTACAACTCAATGAACTCAATGAATCCTATCAGACCGTGGCTTATGCAGTTTCAGTGGGTGACCGCGGAGATTAGTTAAGGTAGCGGGACTAAATAGCCCTGACAAGTCCGGGCCAAGCTAACCCGTCAAAATACGATAAGTGAGAATCAGGTCCCCTCTTATGCTTCGGTAGTGCATTGAGTACGTCCCAAACTGAGCAAGCGTTCAGGATACGTCTGTTCCCGTAGACCCTGCACTAACCGAGTGCCCACTTGTAACACCCTCTCCAAGTCCATTTTGTCTCGGTTAAGACATGGTGGACAAGCCTGAATACAATATTCCAGGTGGGGTCGGACGAATGCCGATATACCCAAAAAACCCGGAAGCATTTGCGTTGAAGTCTTCAGACAGAAGCCAAGCAATATTTCGATGAGAAAAGCACGAACAATATGCAAAACAATCCACGATCTTCAAACAGAGCGTCGGATTCGCCAATTGCGATCAGACCGGGATTCCAACCAATCTGTTAAGGGCATAATTTGGTGAGTGTGGTATGGTACACTATGCTAAAGGTGGACTACCTCGATTATTAAGCTTGGAAGGTGTATATTGAAGAGGTTCACGAGGAGTTAGTGTATGTGGTTATATAAAAGTTTGTGAATTTTATCGCTGCCGTTATTGTTCAAGTGGACAAAATAGTGCACTTAGAAATCGTGGCGCGTCATTGGAAGCTGTCATCATTGTTACGACCTTCCTACGTTAAATTGGTTGGTGAGATTACATAAGCGAAAATTTGCGGACTTGGAACAGAGTGAAGAAATTTCAGCAGGCTACTGCGACTACCTTTTATAAGTGGCCAGTGGTTACTCGAAAGCAGCTCAAAGTGATGACGGGGGAGGATTTGCCTGATGCATATCCATACCTATATGTACATTACCAGTGTGTGTGGTAATCGAAACAACGGTTGTGGTAAACGGTATGTTTTGTATTGAGAATGCACTAAAATGACCAAACAGTTAGAGGATGCTGCACTGCAATGCAAGATTTTTCTTCGTGTTCAGGGTGCTTATTACGAGCATGGTGCATAGATCTGTGGCATAAATATGCTTTCCATTTGGGCACTCCGTGGCTGTATTCGCAGAATGCTCACTTGCCGGAAGCTAAGTAGCAAGAGGTTGTGATCCTTTTGTCCTTATTTAAAAGTACCGGTGAGATTCATCGGTACATGAACCGGAAGCATGGGCGAGTGTTGACGGTAGACGACATAAAGACGGTGACAGGGTGTCACTGGAAGCAGCAGGCAGGGGTGTGCGAGGTGACGGATTTGAGGGAGAAGTATGGCACCTGTCGGACAGTGCGAGAGGGAACCATATTTAGATATGTGTTTTTCGTGCCGTCTTGCGTCGAATCCATAGCTGCGCGGTACTGTGGTGTGTAGTTGGCCGACTCAACGCACCAACTGAACTATGGCGGCTATATACTTTGGCCCTGTAGGTTACTAGATGTAGCGGGAATTGCGTATACATTTTTTACACATTGTTTCCAAATGTGACGACGCACAGCTAAAGACTGCCTTGCACATCGTCACTGCAAACTCTTGTTATGGACAGGTGCATGGCGCAAGTTGGCGCGTTGAGGTCTGCCTATCCCCACGCGGCGGTTGCATTTTGCCGTTTTCACGTTACGCTGGATATGTACCGACGTTGTGCACAAATTGCTGGCCTAGGTTTCGGTGTGAGATCCTGCGGTGGTAGTGGCTGATGTTGTTGATTTACACACTCGATAGGAGACGTTTCAGCGCGATTCTAAAAGCCATTGCAGGCATGAGTGGGGAATTGTATCTGTAGGTTCGTTGGGCATAGCTGCCACGGGCATGCTCATGGGCGGCTCATCGTCAGCGTGCGGCATGGTTGTTCGGTTGCGCATCGACGAACGGAGTGGAGAATTAAAATAAGCATTTGAAGAAAAAGTTGACAGAGCAATTCTCCCTGCGAGCGTTATTCACTCTGCTTGGTAAGAGAGTTATTTCGTGGATGCAAGGCCGGCAAATGGCGCTCGGGAGACACAGTGCGACGCCATACGTTCCACCAGTGGAACTGTCGCTTGCAACCCCCATATGGACTCGTTTTCTTCCGTACGCTCGTAAACTGGGGTTGTGGCACTGGAGAAAAGCGGGGGTAACTTCGTTGCATGATGCTGGCACGCACTGGGTGGTAGAATGCTGCCACGGTGCAAAGCGGCCGCGATATAAAGTGATGGAGGACTCTTGCAAATGTGAATTTCATATGCAATGGCGAATGCCATGTGCGCACATGTGCCACGTCACCGCCAGGAACGGGATGCCTATGGTCAGTAGTTTGGGAGATTGCGGATGGAATGCTCCATTCAGTAGGCCGGTTGACTTGTCCCCGGGGGCAGCGGGTGTTAGCGATGCGACGTTCGTTGATGCTGCAGATGTCCTTGAGTTACGCGCGGTGGACAGGGCGACTAAACTTCGCAAGGCGGAGATAATGGCGGAATTGAAAACGCAGATTGGCAGCCTTCTATCCGCGCGGTAAGATACAGTACTGAGGAGGCTAGCGGAGGTGATGTCGGGGGATAGTGTTGTATCCCTGTACTGCACTACCCGGCACTGCAGTGACCCTATTCCGCTTGACTTGGATGACTGGCACCATCGATTATTGGGACAATCGTGTCAGAGAACGGCGAGACGTGGACTGCTGAATGATGCCGATAGGGTGCCGAGCACAAGCTCCTTGCAGCATGACGATGGCGTACGTGACGTGTGGGGAGGTTTTGTCAGGGGACCACAGCAGGGAGAATAGGAAAACTGCGGCAGTTGAATCCATGAAACGGAAATCTCCCATTCAACTGCGAGTGACGGAGGTCCCTGCGCAATGCCCTTGGTACGTCCTTTGAAACTGCGGCGTCTGGGAACCACCACGTCCGTTGGTTCTAAAGCGGAAAAAGTAGGCGGAGGATACCGGAACCGTCCACATTTGACGTATGCGCGTTTTGTCTGAAGGAGCAGGATGAGGCAACCGCTGGTAATGAAGTTCAGTGGGTTAGGTGTGACGTATGCCAAGGTTGGTTTCAGTAAAGTTGTGCGGCATACAACGGCGAGGATGAGTATACCTGCGTTTACTGTGAGCGCGGAACGGAACGCTAACGTTGTGAGTTAAAATCCTTGTGAATTTGCGCCCAATGGTAAAGTGTACGTTGAGTTATCCAACCGGGCCCCGTTCCAGTGATTCATTGGCGCGGTAACGCGCAGTCAGCGGAACACCCGTCACTCAACTACACTTTCGGTTCGCACCGCCTACGATCACATGTCATTATTGGATGGGTTGCCCCGGGAGGGTATATGCACCTCACCGGCACCTAGGTGCTGCTTTAGTTACCCATCATGTAATGTCAAGGCCCCCCATGATTACCTCGTGCGCACATATCCCTTTCGCGATGAATGATGACCCCTACACGTGCCATTACCATCGGTATGTTGCAAAGTGAGGCTTTGTAACTGCATTCTTACACAGCTTTACTTATTTGCGGCCTTACAGAGAGAACAGCGGCAGGTGTGAATATTACTCTTCTACTTCAGCGCACTTCTGGAGTACGGTTGCACACGTAAGGCTAGATAACGCCCATTCGGTTCTGAGGTTGTAGGCCGTGTCACCTAAGATCGCCGTATTGCACGGTAATTTGAGAAGCACATAGCGCAAATTATGTTGTAAGATGATGCCGTCGCTTGCTATGAATCTATCGCCCGATTAACTCCGTCATGTGTATTGCATGCATTGCCACCTGTTTGCCAGCTTGGCATTTTACCTTGTCGGCATGTGTTGTGTAAGATAAGTACTACGATACTACTGGTCTTAGCGAGGTATGTAAATATGACAGACAGGTGGGGCGATTCAAGAAGAACGCATCAAGCAGACCAGGTAATGCGACAGTGGGCTAAGTGGCTCAGACAAATAAGTGTATTATCAGAGTAAAATGGCTTCAGTGGCAGACCTGAGGAAGAGCAACAATCAGAGCAAGAGCAAAAGAAGCATCATTGGAGGTGCTGAACATGATTCAGTATACCTAGGTTGGCTAGCAGCTGTCAAAAAACAGGCCAGTGAGCTCAGAGGATAATGGATTGGGGAGAAAGAAAAGGCTATTCGGGCCAGCAGCTGTCGGGGTGACTTTCGAGGAATAAAGCGGAGATTTGGGATGGATGTATGGTTGATGGAGGGTGCATGGTATCTGCGGAAGCTGACGCGACTTCATCTAAGGAGTCTGAATGCTATCAGATAGTAGTAGGACAGACAGCCTACACTGCGCTAGACAAAGATGATAAGCAGAGATTCAGATGTCAGGGTGAGGTGGGATCAAGAAAGCGATACGCCCTCAGGTAAACAAATTTACCGGATGGTATGTCTTTGAGGGTTAAAAAAGGACAGCAAGACAAGTTAAGTGTACAATAGAGACCCATGGATGAGTATGCTGTAAACCGGTCTTTTAAGCCTCAGTCGTCTAAGTGAGTTAAGGAGACGTGGTGTGTTTGCAATGCTCAGACATGCAGTCCTCTATGGTCACGGGGCGGTCACTAAGCAGGAGAGTTAAGGCAGTCAATAGGAACCTGTAAAGCCTTTCAAGTTGATAGAGACCCGCCTCGTGCTGTCGTATGGTGAGGGGTGACGAGCCTTAGCTCGCCAAGTTCCATGAAACAGGAAGGGGAATGGGAAGCGACAGACTAGGCAGTGCAATCATCATTCGCAGGCTTGTAAGGCGCTCGCGATTAACTTTTGCAAAGGAGGTTGGGGCGCAATGTCTCTCTATTTCGCAGGGTTATCTGTAAACAGCAGGTTTGTAGCGCGGCGTCAGGCATAGTTTATAGTTACAGTCAGGTTGGTAGCACCGCGGAAATGGCGGCAAGTGTGTGTAGGGTGTGGATTAGCCAACAGACTGTGTTATATTGGACAGACTCGGATTACGATACTAGTTTGTCAGATGGCTGTGCAGCGGTCCAGTGGTGTTGCTCGTCATGTTAGCACCAGCGATTGGATTCACTTTAGGGCGTGCAGCGCGCAGGTTCCTGCCGTGTCTGAGGATATTGCCTTTGGAATGGCGACCAGCTGGTGCCGGGGTTCGAAGCAAGCATGGTTTTCCGGGAGGCCGCATTTGTTTCTTAGTAACCGTAGTCTCCCACCGCGGTTCATACTTGTTACATGTTGCCTTCAACGGTGCAGTCTGTCTATTCCCAGATGAGCACTTGTTGCGTAGCACGGAGGGTGTCGGTTGCGTGGTTTCCCTGGGACGTTCACTGCATTCAGGTATCGGCACGTGGGGATGGCAAGACCCCGGCTTTTTGATGCCCCTCTATTTGGGCGGTAGCACGCGAGTTAATTAGTAGCCAGTGGGGTGATTGTCATAAGGTTGTTGGATGTCCTGCCGATAGGTTTCTCCGTCAAGCGTTCTGTATCGGTGTCACACATGTCGGAAGCCTTCGATGCATCAGTATCAGTCTCATCTTAGCACATAGCAGCTTCATCATTGAGCATCCATAAATTCCAGAGACTGCGAAGAGACCAAATGTCCATGTCGGCGATTAGACATACCACATGAGCATTTTTCTGCTGCTAGTAATGTCTGGTGAATATGAGGCCAATGAGCTTCAATTGCGTGCTGTGAGCGTTTACTCAACTCGCATGACAGCGTACTTTGATAGGCGTTCATAACAGTTGGCTTCGCCAGTTAGCCGGTGTCAGTGCGCTCACAGGGTCGCCGTGGGCGTCCGCCAAAGCGCACCTCATGTCAGCACATGCAAGGGCATGGTCTGCGTCCACACCTGTGCTCCAAGTCTAGCAACGGCTCTGGACGCAGTGTCTCCATCGGAAACTTATCGCAATGTGATCGATTCGTGTCCAAGGCTGGTTCAAGGCTGCTGGGCGCCGTCACTCTCCTGCGGGTGCTATGTCGGAAATTAGTGCTCGCAAGAAATAAGCGAGCATCCTCACACAAATGAGGTAACCGCTCACTGTTATCATTAAGGGAGCCTACACCACGTCGGCCGCCCAAGTGCAATTCATCAGTGGATAATATTCCAACTTGAGCGTTCAGATCCCCAGCCAGCACAACGGTGTCCGAGCTTCCTCTGCGGCGAAGTCGGTTTTTACCGAATCATCGATAGAGTGTGTGTGTATAGGCAGAGATGACGAATAGACACTTATTAGTCCCGCGCGACTTTGAAGCTTTGAACGAGCTAGCCAATCGGACCGCAAACATCCGGCTACTGATTGGAATTCAACGAGCCAGAGAAGCTTCAGTCCGGGGACTCAGGGCAATGCCAACACCGGCTGGCCGGTGCTCGAAGCTGTATGGTCACCGGATAAGCGCAATGAGAAAGCGCTGCCAGTGTCACCTGAAGGGGATGGCAGGGTGAGCCCACAGCTCCAGACGGGTTTCCGATAAACAGCAGATATCGACCGATAGGGTCTCTGATGTTCTGGCAAGTGCTGCCTGTGGTGCCATCTAGAGCGATGTGCGAACATTGAGGCCTGCCAATTTGAAGGAGGATCGAAGGCTGCAAGTGGAAGCCGATGAACTGGGCTTAATCGCATGCTTGGACATGGGCCTGTTGACTTGGCAGGAATGACGCTCCGCGTTCACATGCGAGTTGAAACTAAAAGGTAACAGCCCATCAAAGCAAGGTGAGGGAGGGCCGAGACTTTGAGGTTGAAAGCACGGGATAAAAGTAAAGCGGGAAGGGGACGGTAAATGTAAAAAGCGTAAGAATGGGACTAAGAAGACCGGAAGGCTTGAGCAGTAGCATCCAAACCCGCAAGCACCCTTATCGATGCTGTAGATGGGACACCGTTGATTATCATCTGCGGTGGCCAAAGCATCGGAAATTTCTTTGCAGAGAGGTTCATTGTACTGCTTGGGCAGCAGGTTGTCAGATTGCCCAGACCTAAACAGTAGAACGATTAGGGCCCGCAATCGTAGCCTTTGGTTCAAAAACCTGACCGCAAGGCAGCAGGCTTTGTGTTGAGCTACATCGAGTCCGTTTTAAGTAATAAGTAGCCACCCTCATTCCAACCCTCAACCTGTAGGACAAGGAGGCTAAGTTTGTCTGGCGTCAAACCATAGACCAATCTGGTATGAGTGGCTGTGAAGGTGCAAAATGCACTACCAAGAATAGCTCAATGCATCACTGAGGCACACAAACCATGACATCAAGGTAAGGTCAAGCATCATTGCGGTGGATAGCAGCTTCATACTGCACTATAGCGGGGGCTATCTACTTCACTGTGTTTTACGAAGTTACTTCAGTTTTGTAAGTTTTTTCAGCGTTGTGTTCACATTCCGTTGTGCAGGCCTAGATCTACTGGGAGTAGGGTGCCTAGCCCAGTGGTGGTAGGGGAAGGTTCTACCATTTGCTTAGGTGGAAGTTTATTAGATGCTGCGAACGCTCTTTGTAGAGGTGTTTAATTCAGCTTGATCACGATAGTCCCCTGCAGTCAGAAATTGGGGCAATGATTGTATTATCACTGGGTGGTGTAGGACTAGTTAATACTAGTCCGAGACGGTGCGCGAAATTAAGCACGGATAGCTAAACGCAATCGGAGTCGGACACAGCGGATTGTGTTCGATGGGCTACAATAAGAAGCGGACGGATAAAGCGAGGCGAGAGCGAACACGTGAGCGCGGGAACTTACAAGGCTGTCGTGTGTCGAGCAGGTTGTAAGAACGATTAAAACAAGAGGGAAGAATGTACAGGCGGTCAACAATTAAATTGTACATGAAAGATAAGATTTATCTTTTTGGGCGCTACCTAGCTCCCTGTAGAAGGCTGAACATAGAATGCCTCCGGTTTTGAAAAGGACTGTTGAATCGAGGTTCGTAAGGCAACATCATGGAAAGTAAAAATGAGGTAGCGTTCGTGTAAATGGGGTTTCGCCGGAAGTCTGAGTCCGTTGTGCCGTTTGTGATTTGTTATTTATTGATTGCAGGGGAGGGTGCCCTTCGGCAGGCCGTTGGAGCGGGCTGGTCGGACTACAAATACTGGCTAGCCCAGAAAAAGGCCGACAAGAACTCAACCTCCGCTGCTGCCAAACGGTGCGCTTGGGAGTAGTCTCTCCCCCCGCCGCACCCCACCCCGCGCCAAAACGACCCTCGTCCCACGGAGAAACGATCATCGTCCCACGAAGAAACGACCGTTGTCTTACGGAGAAGCGACCCTCGTCCCACGAAGAAGCAACACTCGTCCGGCGAAGAACCTACAACCGTTCTGTGGAGAAGCGGCACTCGTCCCGCGGAGAAGCTACTAGCGTTCGCGTCAGGGTCCTCGAAAACATTTCTCGTGTGGGCCAGTCGATCGAAGGGGAGGGTTTGGGGCAAGTAGAGACCAGAGAATAGAAAAACACTCGCAGAAAACGCCAAAAAGAACAAACGAATTATCTGCGTTTTTAAATATTTTGGTTTTTGAGTATTTTTCAAATAAGGATTTTCGGTGGTTTTTGATATTTTTGTTTGTTTTCAAAACGTTAATCGACCAAAAATGGGGCAAATATATACAATATCTACAAAGCTAAAAATATTTACACTGTACCTAGTCGGAGAAACGAACGGGCTTACGCACCTCCCGACCACTGCGATTGGTCGTGGGAGGCGGCGGGCCAGATACGGGAGATGTTGGGACGGCTAGTAGACCGAGATCGTGGTCTGGTTAACCTGCATTAGGATGCTGTAAGCTGGTGCGGTGAGTGGTGACGTCGCACGAAACACTACTAGACGAAGTAGGCGAGGGGTTTTCTTCCATAAAGGCGGGTTTTAGACGGTCGATGGTGATGACTTCGTGTCGACCACCGCGGTCAATAGTGTACGCCTTAGCCGCACGATGTAGCACCTTGAAAGGTCCGACGTACGGCGATTGAAGAGGCTGTCGAACACCGTCTGTGCGAAGATGGACGTGTGAACACGTGGACAGCTTCTCGGGCACTTACACTAGTGTCTTCTGCGATCGAGGATCGGGTGGACGTAGTTCACGCATCTGGTGAGCCAATCGGTCAGTGTAACTCTCGTAGTCGAAGGTGGAAATACATGGAGCTGGTGCTGCCAGCTGACCGGGCAACCGCAGCGTGCAACCGTAGACTAGCTGCGCTGAGGTGGCGACGAAAGCGGTTTTAACCGTGTTTCTTAAGCCCAGGAGCACGAGTGGCAGCGTTTCAGACCATGAAGGATCTGCGTGCGCACGTATGGCTGCCTTCAACTGGCGGTGAAAGCCCTTCACCATGCCGTTAGCAGCCGGATGATACGCCGTTGTCTGGACGTGGCGACAGCCTAAATCCTTAAGCAACGTGACAAATGTTGAGGAGAAATGTGACCATCGGTCGGTGGTCACTATGGCGGGACAGTTGTATTGAGCTACGCAGCGCTCTAGAAAAGCTTTCACTATTGTTTCCGGAGAGCGGTTACGTATGGACATAGCTTCCGGCCACCTAGTGAATCGAGCGACACAGGTCAGCAGATTCACATAGCCTTTCGAAAGCAGCAGATGACCTATGAGGTCGACGTGCACGTGATGAAAACGTGCGTCTGGCGTCGGAAAGGTGCCTAATGGGCTTCTCGTGTGTTTGTGCACCTTCGCGAGTTGACACGAAAGGAGAGCAGCTGCCCAAGTACTGACGTCCCGATTAACGTTGCGCCAAACGAATCGTGCGGTTACGAGTTTAACCGATGCACGAACGCCTGGGTGAGACAAGCCGTGCAACGCATCGAACACGGTCTGCCGAAACTCGCATGGGAAGACTGGGAGCGGCCTGCCCAGAGAGAAATCGAAGGGTATAGTGCCGTCTGCTGGTGTCAGCGGAACGGGTCGTATGTCCAGTGAAGAAGACCTGCGTAGTAGAGCAACCTCAGGATCGTTGAGCTGTGCTGTGGCCATGGCTGCCAAGTCGCTAGCAGTGCCGGCGTCGGCGGAGGTAGCCAGGATGCGAGAAAGTGAATCGGCGACGGCGTTGTGCACACCTGAGACATGCCGTATATCGGTCGTAAACTTAGCGATATAGTCAAGAGGGCGGGACTCTAGGAGAGTGTCGGTCGGTAGTCGAGCCGAGCACGTAAGTCAGGTTTTTGTGATCGGTGAAGACGGCAAAGGAGCGGCCTTCTAAGGAGTGTCGATGATGACGTATCGCTAGATACACGGCTAGTAGTGCTCTACCGAACGTGCTGTAGCGAGATTCGGTAGGGTGTAGGCGTTTGGAGAAAAACGTTAAGGGCTGCCACGTGTCGGCCACTCGTTGCTGCAAAACAGAGCCGACTGCCACGTCCGAGGCGTCAGTAATGAGGGACAGTGGGGCGGCCGGATCGTGATGAGCTATAGAAGCTATGTTGGCGATGAACTCTTTTTCAGCGACTTAAATGCAGCGCGTGCTGTGGTAGGAAATTCGAATCGCTTGAGTCTCCCACAGAGAAGGTCCGTGAGGGGTTGCATCAGCGAGGCGCAGTTGTGTATGAACCGTCGGTAAAAGTTGGCAAGGCCATCAAACCGCCGGAGCCGTTTGAAAGAATGAGGCTCGGGGTAGTCGATGGTGGCTTGGAGTTTATCCTGCAGTGGCACGACGCCTGCAGAGGAGATACGATGGCCAAGGAAGTTTACGGAGCCGACAGCACACGAACACTTTTCTGCGTTGATCGTCACCCCGTGTTTAAGTAAACGATCAACAAGTGTTCGTACGTGGCGCACGTGCTCTTCTCGTGCAGAGCTCGCGGTTAAAATGTCGTCGAGATAAGCGTGAGCGAAATCTAAACCGCGGCAAACTTGGCCAATGAGGCGCTGCAAAGTTTGCGCGACATTCTTTAGGCCAAATGGCATTAGCAGAACCTCGAACAAACCAAATGGAGTCGTCACGACAGTTTCAGCGATGTCCGCTTTGGCTACCGGAATTTGATTGTAGGCGCGTACCAAGTCGATTATGCCGAAGATATTTTTACCCGCCAGGCTGGCGATGAGATCCCCTATGTGTGGGATCGGATAGCGATCAGGCGTTGTGACTGTATTCAAGGTTCGATCGTCGCCGCCAGGACGCCAGTCCCCCATGGCTTTCTTCGGGACTATGTGCAGAGGTGATGCCCATGGGCTGTTAGACGGTCTAGCGATGCCGAGCTGAAGCACGTAGTCTAATTCAGCTCGTGCTGCGCGTAGTTTGTCAGGAGCAAGCTGTCTTGATCGTGCGCTAACTGTCTGATCACGCTTGACCATGTGACGAGCGACCTATGTCGTGACTGGCGGACACGCTGCAGCTGGTCGTACCAGTTGCGGGGATTCAGACAGTAGGTTCGCATAATCTGACGGTACATTGGCGATTCGAAAAACGGGACTGATTATCGGGGCGTCCGTAAGGACGCCTTCAACCCCTAGTTTAGTACGGTCGTCTAAAAGGCTGTGGTGACCAGCATCAACAGGCAAGTCCAAATGTCGGAGGAAGTCGATACCGATAATTACGAAGGGTACAGATGCAACGCTGAAGACCACGGAAAATATCGGCGAAGACTGGAGTGCACGATCTTACTGCTCTGAGGTGATCTAGTCCCACTGACTTGCATCTTTCTCTTTCATGCTCCAATGCTACTCTGACTTAAGTGGTATGCGCTATGCAGACTTAGCGCTATTGTCCCCCTACCCGGAGATTCTGCTTGACTCGCTCACCCTCTATTGTTGCGGACCTTTTCCTGCCTTTAATTTTACGTGCTATTCCTACCCGCCGACTAATCTAGTCTCGCTAGATCAGCCACTTGTTTCCAGTTTTACTTAGAGTTATTCCACGTTACAAACCTTGGTTCGGCTGACTCGATATCTTGCTCACATCACCTGGAAAGCCTCGTGGGATCCCTCACTACTTATCAGTAAACCTTTTCATACCGACCCTAAACATTTCTTCTCTCTTTCTGTTTTCAATCCCTTTCTTATCGAACGTCCGGTTTTACTGCATTGCCGTAATATTGGCTCACTTGCCTAGTCTGTTTCCCTCAGTCTGCTACTAGGCTACTAAGACCTACGCGGTATGCGCCCCGTAGTCTTGACATGATGTTTCCCTTAAATTTAGAGCCTGCTTGACTTGCTCACCATTTACTGCTGGCTCCTTTCTTACCTTTACTACATGTCCTTATCCACACGCGCCGACTAATCAAGTTCTACCCGATCGGCCTCCTGCTCTCCGGATTTATTCAGACTTCGGAGACGTCGCTTCTCTTTGCTCGTCTGACTTTACCATCCCTTTACATTACCTAGAGAGCCTCGTGAACTTCTCTTACCCATCGTGAATAAACCCTTCTCATCCTGTCGCTAGCTTATGTTTTATCGCGCTCTGTTCTCAATTGTTCTTCAACTGTCGGTGTGGTGATCTAGTCCACCGATCAGTTTCCTTCTCTCTGATTGCTGATATGCTACTCTGACTTAAGTGGTATACGCTATACAGACTCAACGCTCTTGCTCCCTTACTACGTGAGGCTGCTAGACTCGTTCACCTTTTGTTACAGCCTCTTTTCCTGCCTTTAATTTTACGTGCTATTCCTACGCGCCGACTAATCTAGTCTCGCTAGATCAGCCACTTGTTTCCACTCTTACTTACACTTATTCCACAGTACAGACCTTGTTTCCGCTGACTCGACGCCTTGCTTACATCACCTGGAATGCTTCGTGAGCTCCCTCACTACTTATCAGTAACACATTCTCATACCGATCCTAACCTTTTCTCATCTCGCTTTCTTTTTTCATTCCCCTTATTAATCGGACGGCCAGCCTTACTGCCCTGCCGTGATCCTGTCTCACTGGACTAGTCTGTTTATCTCTGACTGCTCTCATGATACCGAGCCTTAAACGGTATTGGCTCCGCAGAGTTAACTCTATGATCCCACATTATTTTTATAGCCTCTTTCTTATCTGCATCGTACGACCTAGTCCCAAAGCGCCGCTTAACCCAATCCAGCTTAGTCCGTCCTATACTCAATGAATACATGTGGACTTCTGTGACGTCACTTCTGTTGGTTCGGCTGACCTATTGGTCCTGTAAACACTACGTGGAGAGACTTGTGGGCCTTTCCACGCTTTACCAATGATCCATTTGCATCTAGACCCTAACCTTTTCTATCGCTTTCTGTTTTCATTTCTTTTTAACTCGGACGTCCGGCTTTACTGTCCTGCCGTTATCCTCTCTCACCTGACCCGTCTGTCACTTTCTGCCTGCTTTTATTTCCTATTATCCTTGGCCTTTTCTCTTATTGCGTTCCAATTTTTATTCCCACAGCTTACACTCATTGCGTCTATCCAAGTTATCTTCGTGCGTATGATCTCATTCGCTCTGAGCTCGCTCCTGAGTATTGGCGGCACTCGGACCATTGCTAAGTGTTGCTTGACTATTACTTCCATTAGTATGCTCAAATTACCACTCTTCCTATTCCTATGCTCTTTACCTTATGCTCGCACTGGTATACTATTGAGACCGTACGTGTCATAACGACTCCCAATGCACGGCAGTTTTGGCCCCCTGTGACCATTTTCCTAGATTCTGACGGCTTCTGGACTGTAGAATCATGAACGCTTTAGTGTAATTACTCTTACGAACTACTCCTCGTATTGCCGTCAGCATTCATTCGCTCCTAGCCGATTCCTTGAAATTCCTTTTCCTCTTGGAATGTTGCTCTACCAATCTTGCTCCCGCATTCGGTCTCAACCTAGTTGTCCTCAGTTTCACCTAAGATGCCTCTCGCATTCTGGCTTCCGCCATCATCATCGGTTTACCTGTTTCTCTAAAACCATCGCATCATTCGCCTAACTTTTGTTAAAACGCTTTGTTATATCGGTCTTTTGACCCTGCGCGTGCAGAACCTTCTTCCCACGTAGTAGCTGTAGTCTGAGTCACACCAGCGACGCAATGTATAGAACGCGCTTGCGAATTATGTATACTAAACAAAATTACATAAGTTTGAATGTATCATAGGCACCGGTGAGCGCCACCAGTCTGTGTTAGTGCTTCTTGATTCATTGCTGTCTCTGTTTGGCCACCTCTTGTCCGTTGCCCGTTTTTACCGAGATTCCCACAGGTACATCCGCCAAAACAAGAAGGTTTATCCACTGGGACTAGCCGACCTATCCTCAAACCGCTTGGTCCTTTCTCCAGGAAATGAAAAACCCACACACTGGTCCAAATGGAGCTCATTCCGCCATTCCGGAGGCGCTACCTTCATGGGGTCTAAACAAATAGGTTTAGCTTGCCTCGTACTCAGAGAACAATTTACTCACCTGGAATAATATATGTACATGGATCCCCCGTTCCACAACCGAAGACAAACAACTCTGGCGTGATTACCTTCACTGCCTCAAACATTCCTATTCGCCAGTCACCTGGAGCTATTCTGAAGTCATTTCACGGACAGCGTTGCGCACGTATACGTGGCTATTCCGATGGTCTTCCATGGAATTTTCACTTGGCTATGGAAACAGTTACACTTACTTACATTTGCAGGAATCCCAAATCCATTTTTCGGAGAATGGCGTTTTTACCTATTAAGGACATATTCAGCCACAAGAAACAACTTCACTCACCGACCCCATGACAAATCCAGCGTGAATAGCTGGACATGGTTTGCGAGCCGAGCAAGAATATAATAGAAGAGCCGGCCTCTATTAACCATGTGTTTACGCACCTGCATCATTATCATTGGACTCTTCGAATCTTGCATCATTGACCGGCTTCAACGACTGCTGCCGTATCAGTACTAAGCCATTCGGCCAACCAACGAAGAATTTTGGCTGTCAACCGACTGCGAATAATAGAATGCAAAATCGGTCTATACGATACATAACCGACTTGCACTACTGTTCAACGAAAGCTACGGCAGTGTTCCAGGACGTGGTGGGTTTTCGCCTGGCAAGCGTTCTCCCTATAAAAAGCCACAAATGTCCGCTTAACAACACTGCAATGTGGCGGATGTGACTCGCCACAAAATAAAGTCACAGCTAAGCATTTCACACTGACGCAGTCCTCAGCCTTCTACATCGAACCTGTGCAACTAATTCTGCTATGAAGAATGCTTTGTTGGAGCACAGATCATCTCTATCTCGTAATGGTTATTGGTTGCAACAATACCTTGTTTAGGCTCCTGTGCTCACGGATCACTAACTGGCGAAATTACCCCCAACTTGTGTTTTGACGGAGTTGTGCGCGCCACAGCGCCATAATGTCCCTGGGTCTGACTATTACCTGAAAGTATGCTCACTCATACGGACAACATCTTTTCTTTTATATCTTTCATTAAAACGAAATGTTTTAACATTCCACAGAAGCTATGCTTGTATACATATTTGATCACGCCTTTACAGGTGTGTCTCGTTTTACCGAGAATATACTATTTATTTTTTATTTATTTATAGATTCATCATGCGCTGACCGAATGAAGCTATCGGAGAACAGTTAGCCGCATGCAAATTGTACGTAGGCTCTGAGTGCTTGTCGTTAGCGGTCGCTGGGATGACGCTGACTTCCGCTCCCGCATCGATGAGGAAAGTGATGGAAGAACGTCGATCCTTAACGTAAAACAGGCGATTTGCCTGGTTATCGACGGATAGGTTGGTCTTGCTAGTATGCGGGCTATTCGATTTCCCTGAAGCAGCTGGGTCGTGTCTAATGTAGGGAGACCGACAACGTCTAGTTCTTACACCGTATTGGCCGTGATACCAACATACTTCTTCTACGGGTTCATTAGTAGCTGACTGAGAGCGTGCAGGGAAAATGTTGCGCTTTCGTGCCGAAGGAGATGTACGCGGTGCAGGCACAGCCGAGCCGCAATGAACGGTAGCCAAAATGTGGTCAGCATTTGACAGTGGCACCAGCTGCTTTTAAGTCCTCAGTGTTGCTATCCTGCTGCGAAGTAGCGCAATTTCCTCGTCTTTAGGGTCAGATCCGTCTGCCGACTGGGTGCAAATATAGGATTCGGTATTCACCGGTGAGAATACGTCCCCGGAGCTACTGGTCGTCTGCTGCGGAAAAAGTTCGAACGCAGCGTCTGCCTTCTTTTTCAGGGCTGTATCTATAAGCATGGACAGCGATACCGACAATGGCTCTGGGAGATGTGCAAACCACAGCTCCTTTATCCCTTCTTCGCTCAAGAATAAGGGACCAGCGATGCGCTGAAGTTTGCGGAGCAACGCCGACGGCTTGCGAGCTCCAAGCGTGAGACCATTGAGCTGTTCAAATCGAGCTCGTGCGCTGAGCTGTAACTCATAAAATCGCTTTTTTCATTGTTTCATAATTTGCCTCATTCGATGGGCAAAATAGAATGTCATCAACCAGCGTCACAACTGACGAAGGAAAGCCTGGGACGAGCTGATTGTATCTAGGGCGACCCGCCGTAACGCCCTTATTTTCCAGTTCCATCTCGAATATCTTAAACCAAACCTCTGGGCTATGTTCCATGGAACTTGGAACAGCCATGGTAAGCAAGGTTAGTTGTGAAGTCCCAGAGGCCGCTCTCGAAATGTGAGTCAAAAATATAAAGGAGGAACAAAAGCATGATAAAAGTACCAAAATTACGCAAGAAACAAATGAATACAGGTATATAATTGAGAAAAATGAACGAACACACCAAAAAATACAAACAAGAAAAAAGTTGAATTCGCGTGTGAGAATCGGGGTCACCAATTTGTAGGACCATTTAATTCTAGTCCGAGACGGTGCGCGAAATTAAGCGCGGATGGCAAAACGCAATCGGGGTCGGACACAGCGGACTGTGTTCGATGGGCTACAATAAGCAGCGGACGGATGAAGCGAGGCAAGAGCGAACACGTGAGCGTAGGAACTTACAAGGCTGTCGAGTGTCGAGCCGGTTGTAAGGACGATTAAAACAAGAAGGAATAATGTACAGTTGGTCAACGATTAAATTGTACATGAAAGATAAGATTTATCTTTTTGGGTGCTACAGTGGCCTAGCTGGTATAGCCAATTTATTTTGCAATTCTAAGCACAGACCGTTTTGCATACATAGTCTTAATAGAATCAAAATAATTTGCCAAGCCATATAGTCTGCTCCGCTGAATAAGAGCATAATGTCGGAATAAGCCGTGAAACTACGAAAGCACACAGTATCAAACTGTCCGTTTAACGAAAAAGAACAAGGGAACATCGTGATAAATTATAATTTAGAGACACAAAAGTTCTTATGTGATTAACGTTTACGTTTCAACACCATGCCTTTAACCCGCCTCCTAGCTACCAGTCCACCGCGTACATGTATGCGCGCATAAGTTCAATTTGCAAACGGAGTGAGAACGTGATTATGTGATTAAGATTCACTTTTTATCACTATGCCTCCTAGCAGCTTACTAGCCGGCAGCCCGCCGCCTGTGTTAATGTCCACATAAGTCCACGTTGAAAACCGCGTCAGTACGCCGTTATGTGATTAACATGTACCTTTCAGAACCATGCCTCCCACACGCATCCTACCTGCCAGTCTACCGCGTGCATGTACACCTACGTGCGTCCAAATGGGGAAACCGAATGAGTACGTGGTTAGGTGACTGCCATTTATTTTTAGTATATATGCGTCCCCTCCGCCCCTAGCTGTCAGTCCACTACGTTTACCAACGTCCAAATGAGTACATTGCCCAACATCTAGCACACACGTCAATCACCGTACCCCGTCTGCTCATTCGTTACGCCTTTCATGCTTCCACGTAAGCTTCCTCACTCCTATGATCACTTTCGTAGCCTAATGATGCTTGCCCATGTTTCCGTGCTTTGTAACCCATTCCGCATGCAACAGCACTGGTATTCAGTTTCCGCAACTGCCCGCAATCACGTACTCCTGCCCCTGGTTAGTCCGCAATCATAACCACGTCCGCTTTCCCATACCTTCATGAACGACCCCACGTCACTTTTTAGGGCCACTCTCTGTCTTATAGCCTAGTGTTGCCACCGTATAAGCCCCTAGTGCCCAGGCATTGGCATGCATGCAATGCACCACTTGGCCATTGTTTCAGTGGATGGGTCCGTACTCGTCAACCATTAGCTCTGCCGTCGTATTACACTGCTGGTTGTTTAAGATAGCAACTCGCTCTCGGTGCCCGCGATGCACCATGGGGATTCAGTGCTGTGGGTACGTCGGTTATCAGGGATGGCAATGCTGAATAAGTGCACAATATTTACCTTCGAATCCTATGGTCTCTCCTGACATCCACGAGAAAGTAGCCACAGTATTATATAATGGTTGCATTTGTTTTTAACCTGCTTGCTCTCGCGCATCGCACCTAGGTCACCTGATCATGGGCTTCTCAAAATCCCATCATCTTTTCATTTTTTAGATAATCATCCACTGGACGTTTATGGTGCTACCGACGCAGCCTAACTGCCCGCATTTGCACAACAGCCTTGTAAGTTGATACCGTAAGTTAACTCAGTGGAACCGACACATTTCTTTTCCATCGTTCGTCGCACCATTTACCATACACCGTTCCTCAGTGCTTTCACGTTGTCGGTCCAGAGCGCAGAAACCGCTCCCCATAATTTTCTGAATATTTGCACTCGGTAAAGACGTCCGCGCTGCACATCATGCCATATTTCAGAGATTATGCACCCAAAGGGATGTGAAACATTCCCATTCCATGATCAACAAAATGAACTTCCCTGTGTGACGCGCGTATACCGCTAGTTCGGTGGATGGGTCCGTAATCCTACACCACATTCTCTACGGCTTTATTACACTTCCGGTTCTTAAGCATAGCCATTCTATGCCGTGACCGAAAAACAACATCCATTTTTCAGCATTGTCGCTTTGCGGGTTATGAGAATTCGAACACTCCCAACTCAGACGACGGTAGTGCCATTTGGTTCCATTGCTGTTCTCACAACCAAAAGACCGTCTCAGTAATGCATCCGTCTCGCTTTGCTGTTGACGTTTCTCCTCATGCGTGACGCTTCCAATTCCATTGCCTTCAGCGACGCGAAACTAATATCTGCGCGCCTGGTATCTTCGTTAACTTACCCGTGGTGTTGCAAGCGCTCCACTTTCGCCCCATAAAAATTGACCACACGGCGTTCATGCGTGTGCTAATCCGCCTAGCAATGCTACATGGACAATTAGCTCTGTCAAACAATCAGCATATATTATGCTACAAATTAGTACGCATTTAATGATTCCGTGTGCTTTCAGTGCGTCACCGTGAGCACATTTGCGCTTACATAATATACATGGTTCCTGACCTCCTCATTAACTTTTGGATATGGTTCAGCACTTGTTAACCATCCGAACTCAGTATGCATGCCTACATTGCAGTTCGCAAGTGGATGTAGCAGCAATCATGCCGATGGCCTGTTATTATGCTTCATGCTGATTACCAGTGTTGACGTTCCACGGAAGAAAGATGCCTCCGTACATAGGGAATACCTCCAGATACCGATCGACGAATGCGTTACCACATTTCACAATTTAAGTCATAGTTGCAAACATCCACATGCATTCCAATAATAAAACAGGTTTAACTATATGTACGTGTTTGCATAGATTTCTATAAATATTTATAGCTGCTCTTATAGAAGGAAATGGCCGTTACCAAAGCAGACCTAGCCAAACTTATGTCATTGGCCCAACTCGCAGGCATAAGAAAAAATGGGAACGCTGATGAGCTCAAAGATGCCGGCGCCCTTCTTGCTACCACCACCAATGAGATAAACGAGCGCACTAATCGTGCCCAAACCGTGATCCTCTTCAGTGTTTCTGACAAACTTCCCTTAGAGAAAGTCACCCGCTTGCTTACGTCCATGTGTAACATTCCTCCGGACACGTGCGTGAGTAAACGGCTCAGAAAATCGAAGATCAGTCGCAACTGCCCTATTCTTATCGCCTTCAAAACTCAAGAACTAGCTACACGCTTCATAGCAAATCGATATACCTTACGAACAAACGCAAACGTTGGGCCTATTCTTATCAAGCCTGGTCTAATGCAGCTGCAAAGATCTTTCCTACTGGATACTGATACTAAAGCAAGACAATTGCCACTTAGTCATCGCTGATTTCCAGAGCTACCACTTGCTCTACGATGATCAATAACGTGTATCTGGACCTAACCACCCTGCGTCAGCGTCCACGACAGCATTATATATCGACTCAAGCCCCACAGCCCTAAGAGCTAAAAAGTCAACCAACTTTCCGGACTCGTCCCAGCTAACGATACAAGAAGTTGAGTCAATGAATACTGTAGTGCATAACTCCTCCGACATGGCTGACACAGATTCCGAAGCGATCCATGTAGACTTCCCACTGATCAACTCCCTTCCCTCATCTCGTACAAAGCCAAAACCACCCTCACAACACAACAGACTACCAAGAAAGGTCAATCGCCAAAACATGACACGCCTCGTATTACGAAACACTCCGATGATGCATCACCATAACAAAGATAATCCTACTCAAGCAATGTCCTCGTGGCACTAGCGGGTAGCTGATAAGCACCAATCAACGTCTGTACCAATGGATTGCGCGGGGTCGAAATCATTCCGATCACAAACGTCGCTCTCCATGCAGGTTTTGATCCAACCCACCCAATCACTGCGCAAGCCGTACCTACTCGGGGCTCCCAAAAGGCTATCAAGTCCCAGACTATAACAAATGCCGCGGTTTTCACAAACTGAGGACGTGCTACCAGTCACCACAGCAAAATGGAGTTACAAGCATCCAGCGCAGCATCAACGCAGTGATTCCCCTAACAACTATTCACCTGGTACGCTATCGCCCAGTCGGCCTTACAAAAAGCGCTATGCCCTCCAAACGTCAAGTGCACAACTCCGATACCAACCCCCACAACCTGTCGAAACACTAGGGAAGAAAGCACCCTCGGAAGGCCGACGCCCTTCTAAAAATCTCTACCGCTCCATCAGCACTACCCCGCGCTCCATGACCATACGCTCTCCTGAACGAAAAATATATCCGGATGACAAGAACTACAACCGGACCATGCCATCTTCGGCCTCATTTTTATGGGAGGTAGCAGGACTCGACCCACCTCGCCCATTCCAAGAGTAGGGCAGCCTGAGGAACTTGTCAGAGAAAAGAAATACCTATCAAAGCCAGCATCACCGGAACGAGACAAGCCACCTACTCGCAACCGCTGCATGATAATAACAAACGTCCCAGAATCCAACAGAGACTCCAGCGGAAAGGATGTTCGACGACCAAGCCTTTCTTAAACGAATGGTCTCCATGTTATTTGATGAGCGCGAGCAAGGAATAAACTTAACCTCTGCTTTTCGCCTTGGCAGAAAACAAGAGGACCCAGCCAAGCTTCGTCCTCTGAAACTCGTCCGTCAGCATAAAGGAGAATGCCGACGCATCCCGAGACGGACCCCGCGCCTCAAGAAAGAAACCTACGTTCTGAAAGACCTCTCCCCGGAGGACCGAGTCCGAATGAGGAAAGCTGTCTGCGAGCTGCAAACACGATGCGCAAATGAAGAAACAGATCTACACATAGTGGATGTTTGTGTAGTCAAAAGAACTCAGAGAGCTCGATGGAGGCCAATTCTCCTTCATCCAAGACCTCAAACATAAAGAACGGACTGCGGGTAATACTCGCGAATGTGCGCAGACTCAGCAACAAGCTAGATGAGATTCCACTCCTTGTCGCTGAACACCAACCGGACCCAATTGCGCTCACCGAAACCTGGCTGTCATCTGATATAGCTGACTCGGAAGTTCGTTTCAGGATATCAGCTGCTTCGATGCGATCGCCGTGGTGGGAGGTCTGGAGGCGGAATAATTCTCTACACAAATAACCACCTAAAGCCCACATTGTCGAATACGATTGTGACAAGGATGATATGCCGGAAATGATCCGGGGTCGAATTCATGACGGATACAAATCGCTGGTGGTCGGCATGGTCAACAGGGCCCCTGCGGCCCCTCGCTCACACCTACTACGTTCCGTGCGAACCCACAGCAGAAGAACAAACTGTCTCCTTATGGGTGACTTCAACGCCCAAGACATAACCTAGGACCTTCATCACAGTGATCTCTCACCTGACTCCTTTCAATTTGATCGCCTTGATACCGTTCACGAGTGCAACCTGACACAGCATATCTTGACACAAACGCGGATAGTCCCTGGTCAGACACCAAACATTCGCGACCCGGTTCTCACTTCGGCACCACCTGAGGCCTCAGATCTAACCATCCTTCAACCTCTTGGGAAGAGTGGTCGCTGTACAGTCTCTTTTTAGTGGACACGATGCCTCACAATCCGCGATCAGGGGACACGGCGTCGAAATTTCTGGCGCACTGACCAGCCCCGATTAAGAACTACTGCAAATAACGTAGACTGGAGTATTCCACAATCCTTGGAGCTTGATGACGCATAAGAACGCCTGCGATCTATGCTGCTGCGGCTCATTGAACAGTGTGTTCCGAACTGCAAGAGCAGACCATCATCCAAAGGACCCCATGGATTGATAAAGAAGCATGATCCCTAATGAAAAACCGACAAAAACTATGGGATCATCTCAAGAGCACAGGACTGACATCAAGCTACTTAGAGTACGAAATTGTCAGAAATCTATGCACGCCGAGAAAACGAGACAAAAGACTACAGTATGAACATGGACTGGCCATGGAATCGCAATACTGTCCCAAGGAACATTTTACCTACTTGAAGCGAAACGCCAAAACTGGTAGTGGAATCCCCGCTCTATCCTCTTCTGAGGAAGGTACCGGTCTCTACGGCGATGATGGAAAAGCAAACCTATTGGCTGCACACTATTCTTTGGTCTGCTCAGTGGAGTCATCACTGCTCAACAACGGTTTGCCTGCACACTACTCCTCTATGGATGAAGTTGAAATTAACCCCAAGGAGGTCACGAAGCTACTATTTGAACTGGACCCGAACTCCAACCCAGGCCAGGACGGTTTGCATCCCAGCTTCCTCAGGAAGATGGCTGAGCACGTCGCCGCCCCTCTCTGCTAAGTGTTTTGGCACTCCTTCGAAGTCGGCTGCCTACCCACAGGCAGGAAGGTAGGCACCGTCGTGCCCAAATGCAAGGGGGTAACCAACAAGACCCAGCCAAATACCGGCCAATATGTCTGGCCTCAGTCGTGTGCAAAGCCATGGAACGGATAGTCAAGTGCGCTCTCCAGCTACACTGTGAAAATCCTAACCTCATCTCACCTGCTCAACACGGCTTCCGGAGAACACGCTTATGCATCTCTAACTTACTTATCGCCAGGGAAACATGCGTAGAAGCCCTGGCTTCCCGAAAACAGGTTGACCTAATATTCATTGACTTCAGCAAAACCTCTGATGCGGTTCCACACGTACACCGGCTACATGAACTCCTGGGAATTGGCATTACAGGCAAGCTATTCTCCTGGATTGCCGATCGCTTAAGAGGTAGGGCAATGCGCGTACATGTGAATCAAACCCTCTCTTCTCCAGTGCCTATGACTAGTGGCATTCCCCAAGGAACAGTGCTTGGACCGGAGCTCTTCAAACTGTACATTAACGATCTGCCTACTGCACTTCAAACCGACTGCTTGATCTACGTCAATGACCTCAAGCTATGGTCAACAGTATCCAGCACTAAGGATGCGGACAGATTACAAGGGGCTCTAGACCAGCTACATGAATGGTCCATCAAGTGGGAACTGCCGGTAAACCGAGATAAATGCGCTGTTCTCCCAATGCGTAGCACTGAACCGTACGGTGCGTACCACATTGGTGGGTTTCTCCTCAGAACTACCACCCACGAGAGAGATCTCGGGGTTATGGTGACTCCTGACCTTAGAACGACGCAGGACACGTTGAAGGAGGTGGCCACTGGAAGGAGACTGGTGGGTGCCTTAAGAAGATCATTCGCTCGAATGACGCCTGAGATTCTTCGATCTTTGTTCACTTCCTTCGTCAGTCCAGTCTTAGAATATGTCCCTCCAGCTAGCCATCCGCTTTCGAAGTTTGAATGCACTCTACTGGAAAAGGTTCAGAGGCGTGCACCGAAAGCTGTTCTGGGACTTCATGATCTCCTGTACCCCATTCGACTCCAGCAGCTAAATCTTTGCCCCCGGGCTCCGCCATCTCCGGGGTGATCTCATTTACACTACGTGTATCCTCCGAGGGGAACTTCGGAGTGAGCTACAGCAATTCTTCCGGCCCAACACTGAGTGTTCCACGCGATGTCACACATGGAAACTGTTTAAGCAATGCAGCCACAGAATTCGCATGGACGTCATCCTATCCACTAGGGTGATTAATGATTGGAACAGCCTACCGGAAGAAATTGCAGACGCACCACCCGAGGATAGTTTCAAGCGGCTGATAGGCAAACATTCGCTGAGAATGCTGGAATCTTGCGGCTGTCAATGCAATTGCGACGAACCCAAGAGGAAGGTCGTAAAGCAACGACACGCATCAAACCCAGTATGATACGGAATCGAGGGGCTGACAAGGGATATTCCTCCTGCTCTCTACAATTCAATGAACCCAATGAGCGCTCTATTACCTCCACCAACGCATATGCTCACTGCAGCTAACCCCCGCGGGTGGCTTTTGCCCTCCGCATATTTTCGACAGTCAACCATACTACTAAAGCCTCATTAGCGGCCGACTACCATCAGCTGCCTACTAAATCACTTTCTGATCACATTCCTATAACACCCTCTCCACCATTTCTTACCACTTCCATGTACCCTGCGCCAGCTGCACGCTATTGTGCAACTTACCTTACACAACTTAGCTTCTTTAACTTTCCTTGCGTTGAAGCCCACAGCATGCTGCTTACTAACGCGCGATCTTTTACACATAAGATGCACCTCATTGGCTCATTTATCCTACTCTCATATCCGCAGCTGGTTCTTATCACAGAAATGTGGCACCCCTCAAATGCCTTTGACAGCCTGCTACGCGTCCCTGGCTACACCACATGCTGTAACGGACGAGACAACCAGCGAGGTGTCGGTTGCCTTATCCATGACCGATTTTGAACTGTTCTCTACAGGTGACCCTGAAGACCCCATCCGGATCCAGACGACAGGAGGCCAACTTGACCTCCTTATCGGTTGCGTATATAACCCACCACATGTCTAGCGAGAAGATTAATAAACTCAATGAGCTTTACAGTAAAATCTCCCCAATGCCTCCACGTCACAAGATAGTGGGTGGCGATTTCAACGTGCCACTTATCCCCTAGAGCGGCCAGGTTGCCGCACTTAGATACGGAAGTTTCGTTGACACCGTCCACGCAAATAACTGGACCCATCAAGTTCACGAGCACACCAGGCCTTCTAACACCCTAGACTTAACCTTTACGCATGATGTTTCTGAGGCCGTCGCTGGTATGCTAGATAATATACATGGCTGCGACCACAAGGTGGTCAACCTCATATTTACACTTTGTAATCTACACTGCGCTACTTCCTCTTCTGTTAAACAGTTTCGAACGTCCAATCACATTAACTGAGACAGCGTTGCTATATTAGTGCGATCTACGAACTGGGACAACTTCTTTTTAGCCACTGATGCAGACGGAGCCGCGCACGTCCTATATCTCAATTTCTTAAGCTGCCTAGGTTTGATCGCCCCATTCACTTGCAGAAGCCGCTTAAAGATGACAGCGAAATCAGACAAGGCCTACGGTGTACTTAGGAAGATCAAAAATGCGCCGTCTATATTCCAACACTAAGGAATTCCACATCCTTGTTCGCATGAACGAACTCCTAACCAACTCGCAAACTCCGCAGGAAGCAGCCAAGATTGCTGAAGAAGATGCTGCCCTTAAATCTAACAATAAAACCAAGTCACTCAGGCAACTACTCCGACAAAGAAGCAATCAAAAATCCACGCCTGTCCCCTCCCTGAGACTTTCTGACACAGCCGTTATTAGCGATCCATCAAAAATATGTGAGACACTCAGTGGATACTTCTGCGATTCTTTCACTGATGCCAACGGAACCTCACTAGCTATGCCATCTAGGCGCACCAATGACTCACTCGACACTATTAAGTTTGACCTACGTTCTATCACCCGAGTAATCGGCTCAGTCAAATGTTCATCACATCCTGCTCCCGATGGTCTCCCCTCTACGCTGCTGATACTCGGTGGCCAGGACATTCCAGTTGTATTTCTCAACCTATTCACGCTTTCCATGACAAACAGCATTTATCCAACCACATGGAAACATACCACCTTCATCCCCAAACACCAAAGGAGCAGTCAGCAGAACATGGAAAACTATCTCCCCACCAGCCACCCGCCTATAGCTTCAAGCGTAATGGAACGAACGGTCAAAGAAACCACGCTCACCTTCCTGCTTACTCGTAACCTCGTCAATAAACAACAACATGGATTTTTGCCGTCCAACTCCTGTCAGACCTGCCAATTTGAGTTCCTCAATCACGTAACTCAACAGAATGACAACAAGCAAGCACTAGCCATCATCTTCCTTGACATGACAAAAGCCTTTAACAGGGTACCACATACAGTACTCTTGATGAAGCTGGAATCATACAGTATCTCCGGCAAATTGCACACTTGGTTCTCATCACATCTCACAGCTCGCTCACAGTCAGTAATGGTTGGGGACTTTATGTCACTGCCAAAGCCAGTCAAAAGTGGCGTAATTCAAGAAAGTGTTTTAGACCCTCTACTTTTCCTGCTCTATACTAATGACGTGTTTCAGGTTTTTCAACATGGGACACCCTACCTCTTTGCCGACAACATTAAAATATTCTTCTCATTTCATCCGCTAAAGTTGCATACCGCCCTCTACCATATATAATACGGCTTAAGTGCACTAGCTGCAGGGTGCGACAGATGGAAGTTGGCATTTACACCAGCAAAATGCAATGTCCTTACATACAGCTGCACCATGCCACCCAATACCTTAATACTACAAGGCAAGCCATTAGGGAACTGCCTAACAGTGCGGGACTTAGGCGTCCACCACTCCTGTTCGCTGAACTTCGCGGAACAAGTAGTTTATTCCGCAGCAAAGGCGCTCACTCTCATCGGATACATCTTCAAAACAATGATAATACAAGAATCTAGAACTGCGCTCTACAAACCATGTGCCCGGCCTCTGCTAAAATACTGCTCTATATTATTTATCAACCTAAAAATGCGACAAAATAGCACTCGTAAAGGGTCAGCGTACCTTCACAAAACGTCTCCTAGGGCACTCAAGTATCAGCTACCGTGACCGAGGCAACACACTTAAGCTCGAGCCGTTATGGCTGCGCCGACTGTAAACAAACCTCGCTTTCCTATATTTTAAATAAATAAATAAATAACTGGTATATTCTCGGTAAAACGAGACACACCTGTAAAGGCGTGATCAAATATGCATACAAGCATAGCTTCTTTGGAATGTTATAATATTTCGTTTTAATGAAAGGTATAAACGCAACGATGTAGTCCATACGAGTAAGCATATTGTCAGGTAATAGGCAGACCAAGGAACATGATGGAGTTGGGGCGCGCAAGAATCAGTCATAACTGTTGCGTCCGCATACAAGTTGGGCGTAATTTCGCCACGTAGTAATCCGGGCGCACATGAGCCCAAACAATGTTTTGTTGCAATCAATGACCATTACGAAGTCGGGATTATCTGTGCTCCATGAAAACATTCTTCATAGTAAAATCAGTTGCACAGTTTGGACGTAGAAGGCTGATGACTGCGTCAGTGTGAAATGTTTAGCTGTGATTTTATTTTGTGGTGAGTCATATCCGCCATGTTTTAAGGTTGTTAAGCTGACATTTGTGGCTTTTTATGGAGAGAAAGCTTGCCAGGCGAAAACCCACCAAGTCCTGCAAAGCTGCCGTAGCTTCCGTTGAATAGTGGCGCTAACCGGCTTTAAACCGTACAGACCGATTTTGCACTCTATTATTCGCAGTCGGTCGGCAGCCAAGAGTCTTCCTTGGTTGGCCGAATGACTTCGTAATGATCCCGCGGTAGTACTTGCAACCGGTCAAGGAGGCAAAAGAGTGGCAGAGTCGAACGATAAACGATGCAGGTGAGTAAACACACTGTTAATAGAGGCCGGCTTTTTCTGTTATATTCTTGTCCGGCAAGCAATCGCTGTCCAGCTATCCACGCTGGACTTGTCATGGGGATGGTAAGCGCGGTTGTTCCTTGTGGCTGAATATATCCATAACAGGCGAAAATGCCATTCTCCGCAAAGTGAATTCGGAATTTCTTCAAATGTAAGTAAGTGTCTCCATGGCCAAGGGAAAACTCCATGGAAGGCCATCGGAAAAGCCACTTATACGAGAGCAACGCTGTCCGTAAAATGACATCAGAAAAGCTCCAGGTGACTGGAGAATCGGAATGTTTGAGGCAGTGAAGGTAATCACGCCAGAATTGGTTGTCTTCGGTTGTGGAACAGGGGATCCATGCAAATATATTATCCCAGATGAGTAAATTGTTCTAATGTGAGTACGAGGCGAGCTAAACTCATTTGGTTAGACCCCGTGAAGGTAGCGTCACAAGAATGGCGGAAAGAGCTCCATTTGGAACAATGTGTGGGTTCTTCATCACCCGGAGAAAGGATCAAGCGTTTAAACCGGCTGGCTATTGAGCATGGGTCGACCAGTCCTAGTAGATAAACCTTATTGTTTTGGCGGACGTAACTGTGGAAATCTCGGGATTAAACGGGCACCGGACAAGAGGCAGCCAGACAGAAAGACAGCAATGAATCAAGAAGCACCAACACAGACTGGTGGCGCGCAACGGTGCCTCTGATACATTAAAACTTATGTAATTTTGTTTAGTATACATGATTTGCAAGCACGTTCTCTACATCAAGCCGCTGGTGTGACTCAGACTACAACTACTTGGTGGGAAAAGATTCTGCGCGCGCAGGGTCAAGAGACCGATAAAATAAAGCTTGTTGACAAAGGTTGAGCGAATAATACGATTGGTGGAGAGCAACTGTTAAACCAATGATGATGACAGTAACCCGAATGCGAGAGGCATCTTAGGTAAAACTAATTACAATTAAGTTGCGACCGAATGCGGGAGCAACATAGGTAAAGCAGCGTTCACGTTTCGCCTGTATGACGGACGTGTTCCGCACGAGGGAGCGTTCACCCGCGAATGGTATTTGCTACGTGACGGGGTACGCGTGGCGGGTCGTGTTCGTGCGGGTTTGGCGTTTTTATCGCCCTCAAGTGTTGTTCTTTTCAATTTTCCTTTTCGTCTCTCTTCTTCTTCTCTTGATTGTTTCGCTGGTTTTTCTGTCTTCGTGATTTTACTGAGTTTGTTCGTTCGAGGTGGGGTGCTGCTTCCTTCGTATGGGGGTCCTCCGTGGCGGTCACGCGTGGGTCTTTTTCATGGAAGTTGTGTACTCGTAGTGGTGTCTGCTCAGCCGTTTTGGTTTTTTATGTGTGTGAGTATGTACGTGAGTTATCGGATGTTGATTCAAATTTTTCGCACGGGTGTCGGTTCTTCTGTTTACAGCAGCTTATTTGCTTTCGTGGCTGCAAGTGTAGGTGGGGTGGTGGTGGCGTGTATTGGTCGCTGTGCTGGTCGTGCGGCGCGCCCGTGGTCGCATTCGTTGTGCGATGATTCCTAAGGTGTGGTGACTTTTTCCGATGTTTTGTCATAGAGTCACTTATTTTTCAGTGTCGCGCTGGACATGTGCGTCGCGGTAGCATGTCTATCTTCTGTTGCAAGCTTTTTTTGGGATCGTTGACTAGACTCCCTTTACGTGTGGTCACATCGTTTCTTGATGGTGCCGGATGATCGCGCAGGTCGTCTCACGAGTAGAGCTCACGATCTTTCTTCCAACAGGGGTTGTTCGGTCTATGGCTCCGTTCTTGTATATTGGTTGTTCTTCGTCTCATTGTGTTTCGTTTTGTTAGCGGGCTGTTGGGTGGTGGGGGTGTCCGGGAGTCGTTGGGGGGGGACAATGGGGCGGAGGTGTTGCGGCTTACATCGCGTGCGCGTGGCCGTGGTGTTGGGTTCCGGGGTGTCGGTATGTGGGTTTCGTTCTAGAGTGGGGATTGTGGGTTCGTAGTAAGAGGGCTGGGTGGGCTCTGTGTTCGGTGGGGGGCATTACTGGCGTCGTGATAATGATGCATATGTCAGTTCTTGCGTTAGAGCTGTTAAATTATCTGTCGGTTATTGATGAAGATGGCCCGAGTTGTGCATCATTATTGTTCACGTTTTATTTTTCTGTGGGTGGTCGTCGGTTTTCCCTGGTATTCTCTTGGTCCCGGGATACATTTTGATCCGGTCTAAAACCTGGTGCTGTTTGAATCTCATTTGTGGTTTTGTGGCGCGTATGCATTTTGTGTGGGGGCTCTCTCCAGTCGTTTTATCGTCACTGTCGACTGAGTGTATATCGTTTGTATCTCGGTCGTATTTATATTCTTCCGAGTCCTTTGAGCGTAGGCCGTCTGATGGGGTTCATTGTTGATTTTTGGGGTTCTCTTAAGGGCGATGTGACCTCTTTCTTGTCAGGCGTTCCGGTATCTGTCCCAGGCTGGTTTTTTTTTTTTTTGTGTTTTTCTTATCGGTTTTGTTGCTTCTTTCAAATGGGGACAAACCTCTGGCTCAGGACGTGAGGTCTCTTCTTGAGGTTAGTGTTGCGGCCTTAGCGTTTTTATTTCTCGTTTGGGATTACGGTTACTTATGCTGTAGGGTCGGGTTTTGCGGTCTTTGCACGGCGTGTTGATGTTTACGTGTTATTTTTGCGTTTCCTTTGTATGTCTGGTCCATGGTTTCTGGCTTGTAGGAATGTGTGTGCCTTCTCAGCCGTCGTTGTTTGAGAGTTTTTTTTTGGTTTTGCTGGGTGGGGGCTGGTCTGTTTATATTGTGCAGTAATTTCATCCGGACCTTTCCTATGTGTTATTTGTCGGCATCACGTCGTGGTTGTTGGGAGCTGTTTCGATGGTCGTCGGTGTTTTTTTTCTATTTTTGGATGTGGGGTCTACTACTTTCGTCGACACCCTATCTGCTATATTTTGGCCGCGTTTTTTTAGATTCGTAGGGTATCTTTGCTCGTCAACGAACGTTCTGCATCGGGAGGGCTCGTAGTTTGCTAACGTTCAAGTAATCCAAGAATTAGATGTGTTTAGCTTCCCCGGGGGTGTCTATAATCTGGGTCTTGTTAAGGTGGTATTTTCTGCCCAAGTCTGATGTTACATCTGGGTGTTGGTTTCCTGGTCGTAGGGGTGTATGTCTCGTTCTGCGGTTTAAATTTTTATATTTTTTTCCCCTATTTTTTTTGTGTTTTTTTATAGATTTTTTTGTAATATATTTCTTTTTTGTATGTATTTTTATGTTTTTCTGTTGTTTTTGGTATTCTATTCTTTATAGTTTTTGTTTATGTTTGTTTCACTCTGAATGGTTTGCAATGTAGGGTTTAGCCGCTGGTAACGTTTTTTCTCGCGTGTGTGTACTGCTTTTGTTGCGCTTGGTTACCGGGGGGGGTGATTTGTTTTGTCCTTGTATAGTGGGCTGATTTATTATCATAGAGGGCTTTAATGGGCGGTCGGTGGTCGTTCCGTCGGTAAGTTGTTCCATCGCAATTCTGTGTATAAGAATCTCTTTTTCTTGACGTTTTATAACGGGTTGTTGTATGGTTGGCTTTAGTCGCCTATGGTCTTTCTCGGCCGACCCGTCCTATCATGTAGAGGTTTGAGTTTATGTAGGTGGTGTGGTTCTAGATTTGTCGGGCCCCACCGATTTAGTGGTGGGGCCTACAAGTAGGGGTCTTCAGGGATGTTTATCGGTTTCTCGTGCTCTCACGTCCATACCTTCTGCGTCGGCGGTGGGAGGCTGCGAATGGGTATCACTACTGTGGGACAAGCTAGGCTGTACCTTGTATTTTGGGTCTTAGTACACCTTCGGTTTTTTTGTTTGTGGGGTTTTCAAACGCAAGGTAGGCCTGGATGTTATGAGTGTCGGGGGTCCGTTTGTCTGTTTGTGTCGTTGTTGCGCGTCGGGTCGGCAGCGTTGTTTTGTCTGGGTGTTAGGTATGCGAGGGCCGCTAGTTTGGTTGTGTCTGGCCCGTGTGCGGTCCGCTAGAAAAATCGTCGTGCGGTCTCTGCCGGAGGTAATAGTTTGTTCTAAGTGTGTCGACGTGGGTTCTCGACTGTTTAATGTCGACGTGGCTATTTGGATTGTTTCTGCTCGTAGGGTCTGGGATCTTCCAGTGCTGTTTTGTCGCCGACCATTTTTCCCGGGGGTGGGTTGCGTGGCTTGTTCCCATTATGGGAGTGTCGTGCTGTATTCGTCGAAGACAGTTTGTGAGGAATGGATCATCGGGGTGCAAGCTCATCTGATGGTGTTGTGTCTCCTCCTCTTTTAATTTGTGCGTTCGGTTAACGGTGCGTAGCTGTCTGGCTGTGAATTGTGGCTAACTGTACCATAGATTTATCTTTTTTTTTGTATATATTTAACCTAGGTCTAAGTGTGTCTTATTTTCTGTGATCTCCACTTGTTTCTCAACGCTGTATAACTGTCGCTTCGGGAGCGATAGTGGGTTCTGAGATTTCGTGATTTCGTCTCGGACTAGTCCTAGCTGTTTATTCTGCTACTCCACATGTTTGTTCCTGACTTGATTTGTGTTCTTGTCGCCTTTTGCCTTCGCCTGTGGCTGGCTGATGAATTAAGGTCGTGTGGTATGACGTTTGCACGCTCGTTGGGTATTTACTTATTAGAAAAGCCGCGTCAAGAGGGAGGATAAACGAAATAGGGAATCGGCTTGGAGCGGTTGAATGCGGACAGCAGTGCGAAGAGTACTTCGTGAGAGTAAGTACGCTAAAGCGCTCATAATTCCATAGTCCAAAAGCCGTCAGAATCTTGAGAAAAGGGTCACAGACGGTAAAAACCGCAGTGTATTTGGAGTCGTTACCCCACGTACGGTCATACTAATAGGCAAATGCGTACATAAGGTAAAGGGCAGAGGCATAAGAAAAGTGATAAGGTGAGCATAATAATAAAGTAATAGTCAAGAAACACTTAGCAAAGGTTTGAGTGCCGCCAGTAATTAGGAGCGAGGTCGGAGGGGAGGAGACCATACGCAGGAGGATAACGGTTCGGCGCAATGAGTGTAAGCCGTGGGAAGAAGAATACACGCAATGACAGAGTAGGCCATGGATATGAGGAAAATAAAAGCAACAAGAGTCTAGACGTAAGTGGAAGAGAGCGAAGTCGCAGTCCGACCGTGGTCGGAAATGGCATGGCCGTCTGGAAGTATTAGGAGCGTAGAAGACCGTTTATATAAAAATATTTTAGTCGGCACATAAAGATTGGGTCTTACAAACATGGTCAGAACGACTGTGGGGGAGACAGCGGAAATCGACGAGTTAAATATCAAAGATGCTATAATATACTGGGGTGATAAGGTCCGGCAAGCTTCTCAAAGTGAGGGAGACCGATCAGACGACACTTAATTAGTCGGTGCATGGAGATTGAGTAGGACAAATAAAATGGAATGAAAATAGAGGGGATCAGCAGTAAGGGGTAGGAAAGAGAGGGAAGAGGCTGTTTCGACATTTGATGAGCAAGTTCAGCATATTCTTGAGGTAATAAAAGCTGCTTTGGGTCTGTAGGGTCTAGACCGTTGACCGCCCGGTGGACTAGAAGAGGCCGCAGAGGAGCAGACTGTTCAGATGAGGCTACGTTAAGGAAGAGCACTGAGATTCGGCTGCCCGATGGTAAAACTGAAAACAAGGAGCGCAAGGAGATGACAATCAGAATGAAAAAGGTTTACTGCTAAGTTTGAAGGAGCCAACGGCGCTATCGTGTGAAGAATTGTGAATCGTCATTGCTGAACAGTCATCGGTAATATCCCGGTAGTCTGACAGAACTCAGATTGCCGGAGACCGAACAGGCGTGACTGGATTAGTCGACACATCCGGAGGCCTGGTAGTACTAGTTCCAGAGAATTTGACTGACCAGATGATGATAAATTAGGGCAGGGGCCTGAGCGTTAGCCGTCCGATGGAAGAAGGATTGAGTGTACAGGCTACAGATAAACGTGCCTATATTAATAAAGGGTAAACAAGTCTAGCGGGCTGTCAACGTAAGCGAGACATAGCTTTGAGTCTACAGAGCCTAGGTCGATAAATCTTGCTGGTCTGGAAAAGGTCAAAGGAGCAGACCGGTCAGATGAGACTAGGTTGTTACAGGGCACTGAGAGTTGGCAGTCCGACTAGAGCAAAATAAAAGTAGAGAGCGCCATAAGCAGAGGAAACGGTCCGGATAGCAAGAGGTTTACTTATAAGGAGCGGGAAAGTCCATGAGGCTCACGAGGTAATGAAGACAGAGCGTTCGGTCTTCCCAACAAATGCCGATGACGTCACAGCAGTCTGAGAGAACTGGAGAGCAAAGGACCGATCAGACGGGACTGCGGTAGTTGGCACATTGAGAGTAAGTCGTACAGTTAAGGTGGGAAGAGAAATAAAGAGGCAGCAGAGATGGGCGAGTTTTGAGTGCAAGAGGCTACGTGAATATAAGGTATGCAAGTCAGGCAGGCTCGCATGTGACAGAAGTTGTGTTTTGGTGATGCAGAGCATAAAACTGCATTTTGGTAATCTAACAGGAGAATAGGGCAGGGCACTGAGAGCTCGCTCTCCAGTTGAAGAAGAGATAGAGCGCGATAAGGAGAGGACAGTATCGAGAGTAAACGTTTAGGGATAAGCAATGCGACAGTTAACGTTGCTCTCGAGGTAATAGTGACAGTGATCAGTCTTATATCCCCAGTTCCATACCTATACCTCTATTCATCTCTCTTCATACCTATCATAACTATATACCATAACCTTCTTCAAATCTGTA
>OX104063.1:115161025-115208090 GCA_944474145.2 Dicrocoelium dendriticum | reverse complement strand
AGCCATGCGCTACTTCAAACCTTTGAACGAGTCTGCCAGTCGGACCACACACACCCGTCGACTGATTGGGATGCAACGCTGGCTGCCAAGTGGTATCCGCCTACAATGCTCCATTGCGCATGTCACCATCTTCACTGCAGGTAAGTGCACCGCATATATACACCTGGCTTTTAGACCGCCAGTAGACATGTGCCGTCCGGATTCCTTGTTTGTTGGTGCAATGCTGTCTCGGAGTGAATGATGCCCTTCTTTACACGGGGTAAAAACCATTTCTCAGTGTTCAAGGTTTGTGCGTTACGAGCGATTTACATGCTCGCCCTCAAGGTCGGGAATATTTGTGAACGGTTTGAACGTCATCCAACATTACTGTATTGTGCTCCTGTACTTCGATTAGCCAATTCCGTCAAACAATGGTTATCATTTGACACTTTAATATGTCTTTCTGATACCCCTGTGCTTGACGCACCTTGGTGACAACCACCATCTTGAATACACCATTGCATTAATCTTGCCTCAACTTTATGCGGTCTAGGTCTATTGATTTGAACTACATCTTCCGTCTGTCCCTAAACTAGCGGATAGCGGCAATTATGTGTGGCAGAAATAGACACCACCGGATTTCGGAAGGCAACTGCGGGTGAGATTTTCTGCGCAGAAGTTCCGTATTTGCGGTCTATTTTCTTCTATGTTGCACCCGTCAAATGCACCCTAGTCACAGCTCATAGGTGGCACGGCCATGCTAGGTGATCATGTGATTCTCACCGAATCCAACGGCTTTTTCATTTCCAGATAATCATCTCCTGCACACATATTTTGTGAAAGATGCATGCTGACTGCCTGGATGTGCATAACCTCAGTACCTCTTGAACCTGTAAGTAAACCTTGCGTTACATCGATGCATATTGGTTTCCTGTGTGTTTGTGGCACAATTTTCGATGCACCGTTCCTCAGTGCTTGCGCGTTGTGGGTCAAGAGCGCAGAAAACGCGCCCCATAATGACGTGAATATTTGGAATCGATACGAACGTCCGCCTTAAATTTCATGGCACGGTTCCATTTCATTACCGTGTTGCATGCATTAGGCCCTATTTCAGTGATTATGCGGCGATGGGGATGTCAAACATTTGCATTCCATGACCCGAAAAATGAAATTAAGTTTGAGCCACGTAAACTTTGTACCAATGACATTGATAAAACTCATTCCATTCATGCCCATACGGGCACGGTAAACAACGTTCATGGAGGGGTGTGAAGTTGGAAGTGTTTTATTAGCAGCGGTACTGATGACACCGCTGCGCCGCCAACATGGGCTCAAAAATCTCCGTTCGCGAACCGCTGTGGAGCGAACAATATCCGCTACGCTAGTCGCCATAATGAAACAGATGCTATCGGACAACTATAGGATAACTACGAATACGTAGAGAAGGTAGGTGCAGCCAATAGTTGTAGTTAACCTCGTGGTAATATTGATGTCAGTGTCTTGGGAAGTATATGGACTAAGTAACCACTGTTCATGGAGGCTCGTAGAGCTACCGGCAATATTGATGTACCTCTGTTGCACATACATAGGCTTACGCTAGTGAAGCCAACATGGATGCCGGTTAATTTGCGAGCATGCCGCCCCTGTTATGGGAACTATAATACTTCTCCGTGCACTGATCATGCGGGCTAGGCAACCAAGGGAGTCTCCTTGAGTGCCGACAGTAATGCCACATCTGTGGCAGTTATATAGGCCAACCAAGCACACATCACGATGAAAGGAATATTCAAATATATAGCATCATGTCACCTGCTACTTGCAACATACCGCGTCCCTGTATTTCATTCATCAGTGCTCCAGTGCATGACCACATGGGCAAATGTTAGTGTGCAGGGACCTGATTTAGATTTATTTCAAAGTACCTTGTCTACCGCGCCTCTTACTCACCTTGCCCGCGTGCTACACGCTGTTATTTTTATACCGCACTGCAGTGCCACCCATGTTTACTGGTGAGTGGTGCTGCTTCAAGCAATTACTTTTCAAATTAACGATGCTCGCCCATACTTCAGCAATTTACAGCCTATTCCGCATATAGCATAACCGGTACTCAGGTACCACAACTGCCAGACAGGATGTTGGCATGCCCTTGGTCAGCCCGCACTGTTAACTGCCTCCGCTTTCCAAGTACTTCTTGAACACCCCGAAGGTTTTTCAGGGTCAGCTTATGTCCTATAGCCTTGTGGTGCATACTTACAAGACATAGTGCCCACTCGTATACATGCATGCGCCTCACCACTTCACCGCTTGTTCAGTGGATGGGTCCATAATCGTAGGCCACATACACAAACGCTCTAGTACACTTCCGGTTCTTAAGCATAGCCCTTCTATGCCGTGACCGAAAACCACCAAACGTTTTTCAGTATTGTCGCTTTGCGGGTTATGAGCACTTTGAGCACTCCGAACTCAGACGACAGTAGTCGCATATGGTTCAAATGACTGTTCTCACACCCAACGACAACAGTCTCCATAATACATACGCCTCGATTTGCTTTGGACATTGTTAGTCATGTGCAACCCTTCCAATTCCATAACATTCAACTTCTCCAACGCGAAGTTAATAAGTGCCTGCCTGGTCCCTTCGGTACATTACCCGTTGTGTTGCAAGCGCTTCATTTTCGCATAAAAAGAAGTCACCACACTGAGTTCCTGCGTGTACCAACACGCCAAGCAGTGCTGTATGGATCATAAGCTCTGTTGAATAATGAGCGTACGTTATCCTGCCAACTATTACACATCAACTTTTTCCGTGTTCTTCCATTGTGGCACCGTGAGCAGATTTCCGCTCACATAGTATAAATGTTTACTCACCTAATTAACTGTTGAAAAAGATTAAGTGCATGTTGTCCACTGGGAGTCAGTACACATGGCTACATTGCAGTTGGCAAGTGCACGTGGCCACAAGTATACCGATGGCTTATTATTATGCCGCATGATGATTACCAGTGTTGACATTCAACGAAAGTAAAATGCCTCCCTACATAGGGAATGCTTGCAGCTACCGATCGACGAATGTGTTACGACGTTTCCCAATTTACGTCACACTTGCAAACATCCATATATATTCCATTAATGAAAAATACGTCTAAATATATGGACATGTGTCAGCATGTTATATATTATATATATATATATATATATATGGTGGTGGTTTTGCAATTTTGTACTAATGCTTTTCTTTCTCATATAAATGTCAACCAGTGCTCTCTTCTATTAACTTGCGCACATCGCATAAGCCAAAAGTAGTTTAGTTGGATAGCATTTACATGTTTGTGGCTTTTCCGTAAGATATACTTTCTGATCTCTGGAACTTATTGCGGATTCCTTCGTAAGCATTTCTATACGCTCATTTAGTGAACAGTTATGTCTCAGTATCTGCATGCATTATACATTTATTTACTTACATCTTATCGTTTCAAGCGATTGGCTTTTGCTTGTTATCCCCGGTGTGGATGCGCCTTATGTGCATGGTGACGAGGTGCCTACCTGTCGCTTACTCACCACCTCGTCCACACTGGCTCCAGGGTAAAGTTGGACGTTGCTGGAGGGGACGGGGTGAACGGTCCTCGTGGTCGTGCTAGGCTCAAAGAGTGGTTCCATGCACCCAGTGTGAAGCGGACTACGGTCCAGCCACCGCCTTGTCGGCAATTGGTTCCCAAATACAGCGTGCTTGCATTTGCCTGTGAAGGCCTGTGGACAGGCTCAGTTGACGAAAAGTAGCTCCCATCCACGTGTCTCCCGGTCTTATTTCTTCATGTTTACACAAGATACTTGGTGTGTGATTGGAGCTGTGGGTGGTGCAGCGCAAGTCAATTGTTGTTCTAAGTTTATCATTTTTCTTATCATATAAAAATATAGTATAAAGAAATAAATATATGATTATATATATGCCTTTCGGACGATAATTATATCCATACTATCTGGGATATCTGGTATTTATTTTTAATTGCAGTTTCACATCGTTAAATATACCCTTTTATTTATGCATTATATATCATGCCATTACTACTCATCATTAAGTTTGCACCACCTCTGCGCAGTATGCCTACTGGATGGCCGGCACACTAATAATTCGAAATGAATTCCGCGTCAATAAGTTGCAGATACTTCAACACATTGCACAACTGTACAACTCGTGTGAGTTCATATTACCCTTGTCACTTTCTCGGCAGCTAATTTATGCCGATCAGTATATCGTTCTGTGTACTTCTCATATGGATTTTACAAGTTCCCATGTATCATTGCATATTTCAAAATGTTAATAAATAAATAAAGTTTTTATTCTCGACAAGGCGAGGCAGGCCTTTACAGGCATGATCAGTTTGACAAAACAATACGTGATCAAGCATGTGCAAAAATCTGATATGTTTGCCATGACGGCGCTTGTTTGTGTAGGGGGTAGGTAAGTATGTTATTCTGGGTGCGTTTATGTAGCCGGGTAAGTTGAGCTCATTAATGTGCTGCTCCCTTCTTGAAGGTTCGCTATCGTCAGCCATGTGCGAGTAGAAGATTGGTGTCCATTGGTTGGAAAGGATTATCCAGATATCCACAAAGCAGCGACTTTAGTTTGTGGCCGGCGACGACCGCCACGTCACAGTGTTGTTAAGCAGACATTTGTGGGTTTTTATAGGGAGAACGCTTGCCAGGCGAAAACCCACCACGTCCTGAAACACTGCCGCCGAACTATTAGCTGGAACGGGTTAAACCCGAACCACCCAGCTGGCACCACGAGGAGGTTGTTCTGCTAGCCATTTCCTTCACCGGGTAACATTCAACAACGCTACTATTTCCATTTCAGTTTTCTGCATGGTTTCATTCATTTCGCGTTGCGGATTCCCTGATTTTCCCCTTTGCAGCAGATGGTATTTTATAAGGATTCATCACTAACCAACAATCGCAGCACACCATGCGAGATAAGCTTGCATTATACTATTCCTACAACGTTTTACCACATTTTCATTCCTAAGATACTTGTCGCCTACATCAGAGTGGCACACGTAGCATCTTTTGCGGCTTCTGCTCACAATAATGATATTCCAAGCCCTCTTCAGCGCTGGCCCTACAGCCATTTTCTAACTAAACTTATAGTATTCAAGCCCTTCTCTCGCCTATTAGTAAAGTTGAAGGCCCGTCAGCAAGCAGTTTCTTCCACATAATTAACCCGACTCTCAGTATCACCCTTTCCCGTCATATATTTGACCTGTTTGCTACACTGTAGAAGCCCCTATCTTTTTCCGCTATTCGAGGTCCCTTTAGGGCTAGCTTTGCAACCGCACTGTCGCTACAGTTGTAGTATATAAATCCCATTCCCGTCACCACTTTGACACTCCGTCTCATCCATTCACCCAGCTGTCTAGCATCCGATTACTTAACATGCTGCGTTATTATTTTCCTGGCCTCAAACCCGGGGTAATAACTTCACTGGCTCTCGTACATGTCCGAACGATAAGCTCTAGCGCTGTCAAGAGAGCGCTCAACTTATATCTTAAGCGCTTATCAAACCACTCACTATGTTCTTCTGATTCCCTTAACTCATTTACCGGTTAACAAGGCCTGATACTCACGGTTTCCAAACAGGACAACTTTTGCGTAAGCTAGGCCACTTCGGCCAGCATCTTCCTCTCACATTCATCAAATACCGGGTCTTGTGCTACAACGCAAAACTACGGATAGGGCTATGATGTACAACCTATACGGTTACTCCATTGCTTTCAACCAGCACAACTTTACCATAAATTTTATATTTATACAATAACATAGTCCTGTTCAGTTTTGTTGGCAGTTTTCTCGGTCCGCTTTTCTTGTCTCTCTTTTTCTACAGGATAACATTACCTGCACGGATCACCGCTGAAGACATACCTGCGACGCTCCCATGGGCAAGAAATCAATAAAGAACAAAGAAAAAACCCGCGCTTCATAATCCTGACACTCTAAAGAACCTCGAGAAGTGATCAACTCAATACAAGTCACCTGAGTCGTCCGATTTCAACGGCTCCAACCAATTGCATTGGACTCCGAAGGCGACTACACAGCCATGGGAAGCAAATAGACGTTACGTGAATGCAAATACCCGCGAGGGTAATCGGTCACATACAAACTTGTCAATGTTATATCACCAGCCGCCAGTGTTCCAGGGGGTGGTGGGTCTTCGTCTAGCAAGCGTTTTCCCTACAAAAGGCCACAAATGTCTGTTTAACAACACTGCGACGTGGCGGATGTGGCTCGCCACTCAATAAAGTCACCGCTCCTAACACATTAGCAAGTTGACCGACATCACATTTACAAGTTCTGTGCATATATCTGCTCTCGCACGAACACGCCTACATATCTGATTAGTGACATGCCAATATTCTTAAGTATTTGTCACCCGTTTCCTCATACTTCACTCACTGACCTACACTGCGTACGGGACCTCATCGGACTAGTTCCTCAGCAACATACCATATAAGTGCTCTAATAACTATCTCTGCTTCTCGCATTCTGTGTACATAGACTTCCTAAACCATTGGGCCATATGGGCCCACACTACTGTCTCCTACTGTACTACACCCGCTGTTGGTGCTGCTTATTCTGTTACCATGTACAATATTGCAATACGCTGATCATGCTCAAAGGCGTGTCTCGCTTTGTCGGGAATAAAATATTTAGTTATTTATTTATTTATGAAATAGGCTTACGTATATTAGACGGATAATAGATTTCGCCGTCTAACAAGCACTTGAAATATCAATCCTTCGCGACAATTACTCAGTTTGGAATTTTGGGACGTGTTACCAAGGTTACAATAAACTACTTCACTGCAAAAGTTACATTATTGTAAAGCTGTAAAAACAAAACACACGCATTCCTTGTTATAATTGAAACATTAATAAGTAATTCCTAAGTCTCGGGATGGCCCACTTGATGCCTGCTGTTCCATTTCGCCTAGGCCCATAACAAACTTTCCGCCATTGGTTAGAGCCCAGCTCCCAAAAACTATGGCGACCCTTATCAAATTATCTGTCCAATCAACAGAAGAAATTAGAAGGTATTTGGCAGCGCATAAACGAATATGAAATCAGTTGTCAAGCGGCTTTGCTAGTTATACATAAGTGTTCAAAGTGCTTTACCGCAGTGTTACAGGACGTTGTGGGTTTACATCTGGCAAGCGAACCCACAGCAGAGGAACAAACTCTCTCCTTATGGGTGACTTCAACACCCCCGATATAATCTGGGACCTTCATCACAGTGATCTCTCACCTGACTCCTTTCAATTTGATCGCCTTGATACCGTTCACGAGTGCAACCTGACACAGCATATCTTGACACAAACGCGGATAGTCCCTGGTCAGACACCAAACATTCGCGACCCGGTTCTCACTTCGGCACCACCTGAGGCCTCAGATCTAACGATGCTTCAACCTCTGGGGAAGAGTGGTCGCTGTACAGTCTTTTTTTTCGTGGACACGATGCCTCACAATCCGCGATCAGGGGACACGGCGTCGAAATTTCTGGCGCACTGACCAGCCCCGATTAAGAACTACTGCAAATAACGTAGACTGGAGTATTCCACAATCCTTGGAGTTTGATGACGCATAAGAACGCCTGCGATCTATGCTGCTGCGGCTCATTGAACAGTGTGTTCCGAACGGCAAGAGCAGACCATCATCCAAAGGACCCCATGGATTGATAAAGAAGCATGATCCCTAATGAAAAACCGACAAAAACTACGGGATCATCTCAAGAGCACAGGACTGACCTCAAGCTACTTAGAGTACGAAATTGTCAGAAATATATGCACGCCGAGAAAACGAGACAAATGACTAAGGTATGAACATGGACTGGACATGGAATCGCAATACTGTCCCAAGGAACATTTTACCTACTTGAAGCGAAACGCCAAAACTGGTAGTGGAATCCCCGCTCTATCCTCTTCTGAGGAAGGTACCGGTCTCTACGGCGATGATGGAAAAGCAAACCTATTGGCTGCACACTATTCTTTGGTCTGCTCAGTGGAGTCATCACTGCTCAACAACTGTTTGCCTGCACACTACTCCTCTATGGATGAAGTTGAAATTAACCCCAAGGAGGTCACGAAGCTACTCCTTGAACAGGACCCGAACTCCAACCCAGGCCAGGATGGTTTGCATCCCAGCTTCCTCAGGAAGATGGCTGAGCACGTCGCCGCCCCTCTCTGCTAAGTGTATTGGCACTCCTTCGAAGTTGGCTGCCTACCCACAGGCAGGAAGGTAGGCACTGTCCTGCCCAAATGCAAGGGGGTAACCAACAAGACCCGGCCAAATACCGGCCAATATGTCTGACCTCAGTCGTGTGCAAAGCCATGGAACGGATATTCAAGTGCGCTCTCCAGCTACACTGTGCAAATCTTAACCTCATCTCACCTGCTCAACACGGCTTCCGGAGAGCAGGCTCATGCATCTCTAACTTACTTATCTCCAGGGAAACATGGGTAGAAGGCATAGATTCCTGAAAGCAGGTTGACGTAATATTCATTGACTTCAGCAAAACCTTTGAATAGGTTCCACACGTACGCCTGCTACATAAACTCCTGGGAATTGGCATTACAGGCAATCTTCTCTCCTGGATTGCCGATTGCTTAAGAGGTGGGACAATGCGCGTACATGTGAACCATACCCTCTTCGCTCCAGTGCCTATGACTAGTGGCATTCCCCAAGGATCAGTGCTTGGACCAGAGCTCTCCAAAATGTACATTAACTATCTGCCGACTGCACTTCAAACCGACTGCTTGATCTACGTCGATGACCTCAAGCTATGGTCGACAGTATCCAGCACTAAGAATGCGGACAGATTACAAGGGGCTCTAGACCAGCTACATGAATGGTCCATCAAGTGGGAACTGTCAGTAAACCGAGATAAATGCGCTGTTCTCCCAATGCGTAGCACTGAACCGTACGGTGCATACCACATTGTTAGGTTTCTCCTCAGAAATCCCACCCACGAGAGAGATCTAGGGGTTATGGTGACTCCTGACCTTAGAACGACGCAGGACACGTTGAAGGAGGTGGCCAATAGAAGGAGACTGGTGGATGTCTTAAGAAGATCATTCGCTCGAATGACTCCTGAGATTTTTCGATCTATGTTCACTTCCTTCGTCAGTCCAGGCTTAGAATATGTCCCTCCAGCTAGCCATCCGCTTTCAAAGTTTGAATGCATTCTACTGGAAAATGTTCAGAGGCGTGCATCGAAAGCTGTTCTGGGGCTTCATGATCTCCTGTACCCCATTCGACTCCAGCAGCTAAATCTTTGCCCCCGGGCTCCGCCATCTCCGGGGTGATCTCATCTGCACTACGTGTATCCTCCGAGGGGAACTTCGGAGTGAGCTACAGCAATTCTTCCGGCCCAACACTGAGTGTTCCACGCGATGTCACACATGGAAACTGTTTAAGCAATGCAGCCACAGAATTCGCATGGACGTCATCCTATCCACTAGGGTGATTAATGATTGGAACAGCCTACCGGAAGAAATTGCAGACGCACCACCCGAGGATAGTTTCAAGCGGCTGATAGGCAAACATTCGCTGAGAATGCTGGAATCTTGCGGCTGTCACTGAAATTACGACGAACCCTCGAGGAACGTCGTAACGCAACTACACGCATCAACCCCAGTATGATACGGAATCGAGGGGCTGACAAGGGATTTTCCTCCTGCTCTTTACAACTCAGTGAACTCAACGAACAACGCATGAAAGAAGCGTTTGCTCTACAAAAAGCGACAAACCTATGTTTAACAACGCTGCGACGTGGCGGATGTGACTCGACACTGGATAAAATCACTGCCCACCACTAAATTCTTGCAAGTCGACTAACCTCATATTCACTTTTCTCGACGCGTGCAAGAATATGACGCTGTTCGTCTACATGCAGTGTTCCATTGCACTTACAGGGCCTTGACCGTTTAGCTACACACGATAGAACCCGAAGTATATTTTGATACGCAACTGCCTATAAGCAATGATCATGTCTTACTTGGTGTGTCTCCAAAGGTTGAGAATAAACTAATTATTTTTTATGTGTTTATGTAGACATACATATACATAGCTACTTGATTTGGCGGCCTCCGTATCCGGCTATGTCTGGCACTGTGACCTCTATGGAGACAGTCACAGGACTCCTGCACCTACAGAGGGCCATGGGGTGGCTTGCGATGCACCACCCACCGCTCCAATCACACACCCCCTATCCGGTGTAAACCCGAAGGAATAAGACCGGGAGACTTGTAGATGGGAGCCACGTTTCCTTAACGGAGCCGGCCCACACTCCTTCAACAAACAGAACAGAAGCATTCCGGCCTAATTGAGAAATCATGCACACCATTTCTACACATGGCGGTGGCTGGACCGTAGCCCGTTCCACCCAGGGTGGAACCATTCCTTGTGCCTAACACGGTCACGTGGGCGGTGCATTACGTCCCCCCAGCGACGACCAACTGCCTCCTGGAGCCATTATGGACGAGGAATTGGATAATAGACCGGTAGGCAACTTGTCAACATTCACGTCATGCGCATCCTCACCGGGAAGCCCAAACAACATCTACTTTTGAAATGCAAGTTTACCAAGCACGCGGGCCGACGTACCATATACGCTGCCTTATTGGCCCTGCATAGTAAATCAAACGGAAGCGTACGCACCATGCACCTATGCCGTGTGCAATAGTAGCTTCTCCTGCAAGTGAGCAACCGCATTTATAAACAGTCTACGGAGATTGCATCGATTAGATTTACCTTGGTTTCGCAACACCTGAAATCAACATGAGTTGTTATAAACTCACCTCCTTCATGTTCTGGTAATGTTATTTCCGGTTTGCTCGAGTGCCGCTTCCCTGCACTAAGTTGACCGTACAAATGCGGTATGAGTATCCTCGTCGAATTCATTCGGTATACATATATACATAGCTTGGCGTCATCCGTCTCCAACAGCAGCTCAAATACAACAAATGCACCCGCGTTTATCCAAACTTAATGTGAGCTGTCACAAACTGGATAGACACATTGGACATCGTGATCAGTGGTACGACAAACGTGTACTTGGAGTTTAGTTGAAGGTCAGGCTAACAACCACTTTCGCAGGTATGAGAATAACCACCCAATACGAACGGTTGATGTTTTCTTCAACATTTAGATGTGACAGCCGTAAATCTTGGGCATCCATATTTGAATATACTCGATGTACCCATAGTGAAACAACTGCTAGGTCGAATGATGAATAAAATAATGGTACAGGGAAGTAAAGTGCACTTAGGTGTTGCCATCTATATGTACAGCATGGTTTGCGTAGCTGAAGGGTGAGAACACACAGCATGCAAATGCGATGCAGTGTCCACTTTGGCTCTCGGTGTCTCCGACCGTTTCGTTCATGTGCTGCACAATGTATGTGCACCTACTCAAAGAATTATTGATGCGCAACCTTTGGTACTGAAAGGTGACATCAACTAAGTCCTGCATGCTCACTGTCAAACATGCGACTTTCCAAACAGTGTTCGCATTTATTATGCAAATGTCCACGTACTCTACCGTTTGTACCTACCTACCTGTACTCTACTGTGGCCATAAGCTATTTGCTAACGATCTATATCATACGTTTTGGGTGCATCCATTCGGTGATCACACAGCCATTGTCACTATGCGCCGATTCATTTCCCATGTAATATACTAACCCACTGATGTACCATTCCGGTTAGGTTCAACCATTTACTTAATCCATCCAAAAGATTGACCATGTGCAATGCAATTTCTGATAGGCGTCTCTACACGTCCGCCTTCCATCCGGTTAGTACGTGTATTTCATAAGCCCCGGTAGATTCAGTATGGCTGAGGGACAATTGGAACTATAACTGTACTCACTCTCAAGACTAGCCTGCGGTGTGAAACATGAAGTAGCGACATCGTGATAGTCGCTAGTCTGTTAATTGTCGTGAATGTTTACTTGACACAGCATTTCTAGGGAAGTTTCTCTTCGAATGTATAATCCAATGTGGTCACTCGAGGGATAATCCTTGAGCACTGTATTTCAATTGTCAAACTTTACACTATGCGTACTGTAAGCGGCCAAGCAATGATAACCTTTTGATTCAAACTTATCCATCAAACTGGAAATATACACATTTATTTGCCACCCTAGCATTGATCCGTATCAAGCACACCAATCGCTCGGAAACACCGCGCGCATGTCCAGTACAAATAAGCTCATGGATGAACTGAATAATTACTCTGCGATGCTCCGGCTATCTAAACGTCATGCTAGTTAGCATTGAGCAGCTGGTCAAGCTACGGCTATGGTGAGTAATATCGTGGAGCTTACATAGTGGTGAATCGCGGCCGAATAATAATACGAAGAGGAAGATGCCGTAGCTCACTCTCTCGGTACGTCACCATACTAGACTGCTTGCGAAGGTAACGAGGATAGCATAGCATAGGTCACGATGAGTACAAGATCGTAATGGGCAACATGTGAATTCATCGCGACTTACAAACGAGTTAACTAGGCTTAAGCAAAACAGGTTACTTGTGGCTCATCCATCCTAGGCATGTGCACTAAGGATACCACAATGCACAAAGTCAGTAGTTAATCATACTAGAATGAACATGTACCCAAACGTGACTTATATATAAGATCTAGAATTTAGATGACACAAAGAATATGACCTAGATGGAATAAGCAACTTTTCAAGTTAGCAGGGAAATGGTGTGATTATGTCCACTGCAGGCTGTTCGTGTCGTAAGGTAAAACCAGAGCCCGTTATAATCGTCTCTTGTCTGAGGTGAGCGGGTGTTGATTAACAGACACGTAGAACCACCAGGTAGTCCATCATGTGTTACTATTTATTTCCTTCTGGTCACTCGTTCTGATCGCTAGCATATCTCGACCAATTCACCAGTGTCTAGAATACTACCTACGCCCAAGCATTTTGATTTGGATGTCACAACGTATAGCTGCTGTTCCGGAAGCAACCTTGATATCTTGTCTGAATCGCAATACGTTTACCTGAAGGTGACAGCAGTACAAGGGGCCGTATAGAGACACTTGAGATGGGCTACTTTGACATCATATTGCAACCCCTAATAAGTCACGGTGTCACACGAGAAGAAATGTAATAACATCCATCTGTCAAGTGGGAATGTATCAAGACACGAACAGATGTTAGCGGGATTTGTACTTAGGGCGAGTCCCAGCAATAATGGTGTTACGCGAGCGAAAATGCCATCAGTCTGTTAGGCTGAAGCGTGGTGCTTATAAGTGTTTCTAAATGGCTTCCACTTAGTCCTTCATCGTGAAATATCAGTTGACGTACCAAAGGTCCAAGGTTCGAGTTATAGTACTGCAGTTTTGCGAACGGTCATTTGTTCATCCGTGTGTATAGACTACCACAAACTGGATGGAGGAACAATAACCCTCATGAACCCTAACACTATGTACGTGCATGAGTTTGGCTTGAATGAAAGCATAACAGCCATATTCCTTTAGTTTTAGAAAATCGCAAAAGGAATTTTAAGTAACCACTACGACTGTCGGTGGTTAGTTAGCGTTTGGATCTTAACCTAAAAGCAGCCTTAAGTTTAGTCAAAAGTGTGGGTATCAACAATAGATTGAGACAGATATGGAAATACGGAAGCAAATGCCGTGAGGATGGTTACCAGGTAGAATGATGCATAACTAAATATATCATAAAACAGATGACTTATGGTGCCTGTGTATTGTACATGCTGTCTTGCTATAAACGTTAGTAGGCTATAAAATCCTATATTTCCTGATAGTCCCCTTAACGCTATCACATCATCAACACATGCAGTAACTTCCGCTGCTCCCTGTTCTATCATCGGATTTCGAAAGAGTGTGAAAACTGCTTTGGCAAATGTACAAGAATTACGTTACACAACATTTAATTATCTAATAGCTCAAGTGAGTATGTCGTGGGACACCTGGTCACGGTGGTATGTTCACGGCGGTGTTTGGAATGGCACCGCTTAGACATGGCTTGAGAACACAAGGAAACCGTAAACCACCATACCCATGGTGGGACTGGCAATGAAAACATTGAGCATTACCTAGTTAATCATATGGGGAGAGACAAATAATGGGTATCAAGAGCATCGGCAGATGGTACAGATAAGGTGGTTAACTGAACGTATGATATTCCCATGCCACTTGAATTTCTCATCGTAATTTTACCGCTTACAAGGTACTAACCACCTGTCATCATACATCTCGGTTGCAGCCATTCTTCTGATTAAATATTCATTAATACACTATCGTACCACAGTTGGACTAATCTACTTTTAATTCAGTCTAGCCGATTAGGCAATTCTGATTTAACATGTAGAGGGAACGTTTGCTCTTCCTCACCTTATCTCGATAATAAGTGACTTATCCTAACTTCATTATGAACGATGTACAGCCGGAAATATAGCTACACGCCTTCTTGGGACTAATATATAAAACAGAACATGCAGCATAAATATCAACATGTTAATTGCTATTTAGTGACTTGCCAGGATTATTCAGTATACACACGGACAAGCCGACGTTAGGACATTTGCAACATAGTTGGGTCTTGTTGGGTCTTAAACACCGAATTTCAAGACTGCATTCCAAACTTAGAAGGGTTTGTAGACTACTTTGGCTCCAGGGATAATTGTTGATCACTAAAAGCAATTCTTCAATCGAATGCACGAATGAATGTGGAATATTGTGAGAAGCAACCGGTTGTTAGCCAGGAGTTAAGGCGACCCATTTACGCTGGCGGCGTCACAATTACCATTAGCTTTCAAGATTGGGCAACATAAATACATGGTTGACGGCATCCGGTTTCGGATTTGCCTGTCACTGTGTCCAGCAACAGGACGCCTGCGCCTACAGTGGGACCATGACTGGCTTGCGCTGCTCCACCCACAACTCCATCCACACACCTCATATCCAGTGTAAACCCGAAGGAATAAGACCGAGAGGCATGCGGATGGGAGCCACGCTTCATCAACGGAGCCGGCCCACACTCCTTCACAGGCAAACACAAGCACGCTGTATTTGGGGAATCAATCGCACACAAGGTAGTGACTGGGCCGCAGTCCGCTCCACACTGAGTGCATGGAACCACTCTTCGAGCCTAGCACGACCACAAGGACCGTGCACCCCGTCCCATTCAGCAACGACCAACTTTTTCTGGAGCCAGTGTGAAGAATGTAGTGGGAAATAGACAGGTAGGCACTTTGTCAACATGCACATCAAGCGCAGCCACACGGGGGATATCAGGCAACAGCGATTCACTCTTACCGACAAGCTGAAATATAATAAATCCAATAAAGCATACAGATACTGTTGCATAACTCTTCGCTAAATTACCAGGTGAAGTATTTTGTTAGAAACGAATCCGTGCTAAGTAAGATTAATAAGTAAATAAGTAAATAAATAAATTTTTCTCGAATTTGTCGAGACAATCCAAACCAGGCGTGAGCAACATTTACATGTAATTATGCTTCGCAACCAACACGTTGCTATGCATGTACTCGGCAGTAAACCGAAAGTTGTACAGGCTGCGGAAATGGTGAAAGTAATCTTGAGGAATAAAGTTGTCAGCGAATGACGGTACGTTGGGTTCTATCGTGCGTAATGCGAACAGGCAAGGCATTATATGTGCAGTGAAAACGATACATGTAGGCAGAGAGTAGCTTACGCTTAAACGTGTCTGGAAAATATTAAATTATGATTCTGGTCGACTTGCCAGGATATAGTAGTGGGTAGTGACTTTATTCAGCTGCGAGTCACATCCGCCACGTCGCAGTGTTGTTAAACGGACATTTGTGGTTTTGTATAGAGAGGACGCTTTCCAGGCGAAAACCCACCACGTCCTGGAACACTGTCAGAAATCCGTTTGTACGCTAATGTAAAACTGGTAGAGCAGCTTGCCGACTGAGTTCACCCTTTGGTTATCTGCAGTAAATTGACTTTCAATTTCCTCTGTTAGTTGACCAGTTATCTTTGGCCAATCCCGTCGTAATGGCTGAGGCCTATGGAGGGTGGGAGCTTCATGAAGTATCGTCTTTGTGAATGTCCAGGTGAGCAAAATGTCAGTTTCTTGCGTCTGGATTTTTCAGGTTTATGTATAATTTTCAGGAGTGTGAAGGCCGCGTGTCCAGCCATCATTACTGGACCACTGTCGTGGTAGTGAGTGCAGTCTTATCCATTTGTTGTACAGCCATGTACTTTGTTGGCCCTTGTGGGTTACTATGTGCTGTCCCGGGCAAAACGGTTTCTCGGTCCAATCCCAGATCCCCAAGGAGACCCGGATCTCAAAGTAAAGGGAAGGTGGGAGACAAACAAAGCCGCAAACAACAGGCGTCGAAACAAGCATTGTTAAAATACTATGTTATAACATTTGGTGGAGACATGACGTACAATGTGCAACAATGATTGTGCTGAAAGTGTCTATTGAAGGTTCCACGAAAGCAATGGCCGTATAGGTTGGTTGATACCATCTACATGGAATACAGAGCTGTGTGCCATTAAGCAAACCACGCAGTATCGGTTTGCTATGAGGCAACTATTGGGTGAGAAGACTGAAAGCAGTATTCAGAGGCCAGCGGCGTTTGAATGGTGGATGAACAGCTGGTAGCCAGCCTACTTCGATAGGGAGCGCAGAATAAGTAAGTGAATGTATAAATGGTTTGCGAAGGAAGAAATTCAAGGGTCAATTGGTGATAAGTCAGCGGATAGATTGGACTCAAGCCCTGCGTAAAAATCTTCGGGGGATCCAGAATGAAAGACGACACGGGGGTACTAAGAGTATAGTGCCATGGCCGACTGAGAAGTGAAAAGCCTGTGAGACAGCTTAGCTCCTACATAAGTAAGGGTCGAAACCTTTGCTGCAATAACGGATACGGAACGCTAGGCGAGAAAGGATTGCTCGATAGAAGTGAAGTAATAAAGATCCGTTAAAGGAAAGCAAACGTGCGGAACAAATGTATACGTAGCGTCGCGCAGAGGAACGAGTCATTCTAAAGTGCTAAGAAAATAGTACTAGGGCATGCTGACCCAGGAAAACCCAGTGAATCTGTTGGACTCATACATGCGTAAGTGTCGCAATCGTAGCAGCGGGTAAGTGAGAAATGAACACCTAGAAATCAGAAGCTAAGGAGCGTCTGCGTGCTGACAAGATGAGAGGAGTGCTGAACTAAAAAGCTAAGAAAGGCTAATGGACGGAAAGGCAGTGAATAACCGGAATGCAAGCGCACATTAAGGTTGCTGATGATATAAGAACATGAGACATAACCGCAGCAGCTACGGTGTTAGGATAATAGTACCAAGCTGGATAGATTTAGGGAATGCTAACCCGAGAGCTGGAGGATTGTAGGTAAAATAGCCTAAGATAATACAGCGAGTAAGAGCTAAAGGAACATATAGAAATATGAGGCAAAACATCGGCTTGCTCTAGAATACATGGATATGGTTGCACGACAGAAGCAAGCAAAGAGAGGTATCGTAATGGAAGGACAGAGAACAGGGAAGCGCAAGCATACAAGAAGGTGGCTAAATAGTTCAGAGTATTAGAGGCTAAGACACGTCGACGCGCAGATAATCAAATCATGCTGGGGTGCTAATGGAATCTAACTAAGAAATCCTGAGGCGGGAGAAGCCAGTGAGAGAGCTGAACTACAAGTAATTGTGTGTCGCAGACTAGTAAATGACTGCTGCGTATCTAACAAGGAGCAACTGTGCGCTGACCGGATGAGATAAGGAAGGTCGTCAGAAGTGAGCTAAACTGGTTGAAGGAATAAAGGACAGCAGACAGGAAGTATGCAAGCATACATTATTCTACTTGGGAGCCACATCATATAAGGCTGAACCACGGCGGTGCTTAGGTACACAATTCATGCTAGGGTGCTGTGATAATACTACTTTGGATGGAGCCAGGGAAAGCTAGACCGAGAGCTATACGCATGCAGGTGAAAAAGTCGAAGACGTTACAACATTTAAGAGATATGAGAAGGTCTAGAATAGAGGCTAAGGAGAGGCATTGCGCTGACTTGTTGAGTCAGGAAGAAGTGCTAGGAGAAAGCTAAGAAGTTTATATGAAGGACGGACAAATAACGGGCATAATGCATGCATACATTAAGTTTACTAAGGACGTAGCAGCATATGAGTCAGAGGCGCGCAGATACTGAGTCCTATTTTGGTGCTAAGATATCAGTGCTAATGAAGACTGAGCCTGAAAGTGCCAGTAAAATATCTGAACTCCTACAAGAGCAGGTATCATATAGGTTGCAGGGAGCAACGGATAAGTGAACGTTTAGGAAGGAGAGGCTATGGAGCAACTGTGCGCAGACCACCTGAGTTATGTTTGCTCAACAGAAGAGAGGTAAGAAAGGTTTCTTGAAGAAAGGAAAACGAACGGATGAAGCGCAAGCATACCATATGGTTGTTAACTAGTTCAGAGCATAAGAGGATAAGACGCAGCGACGAGCAGACAATCAAACGGCGCTGGCGTGCTAAGGATTATAACTAGGGAAGCCTGGACCGGGAGAAGTCTGTGAGTGATAAAACTAATCTACAATTAATTAGGCGCCACAGACGAGTAAGTGACAGACGATCAATTAGCGAAAAGCAAGTAATGGATAATTGAACGTCTAGAATGGAGAGGTTAGGAGCTGCTCTATACAGACCATACGAGTCAAGTTTGCCACACAGAAGAGAGCTAAGGAAGGTTTCATGCTGGAAAAACAGTGAACGGAAGAGGCGCAGCATATAATACGAATTAACTAATTCAGAGCATAAGGGGATAAGAAGCAGCGACACGCGGAAAATCGAATCATGCTGGGGATCTAATGGAATATAACTAAGGAAGCCTGAGCCGGGAGAAGCTAGTGAGAAAGAGCTGAACTACAATTAATTAGGTGTCGCAGACAAGAAGATGACAGCTGTGCATCTAGCAAGGAAGCCTGTGCGGTGAGAGAGTATGACTTCAGCATAAATAGGTTTCAGCCGTAGCGAGTAAAAGATAGATGAACGTATAGAAAGAAGCGGTTGTGGGTTATGTTTGCTCCGCAGAAGAGAGCTAAGAAATGTTTCATGAAGAAGGGACAGCGAACAAATGATGCGCAAGCATACAATACGGCTGTTAGCTAGTTCAGAGCATAAGAGGAAAAGACACAGCGACGCGCAAATAATCCATTTATGCTGTGGTGCTAATGGCATTTGACGAGTGTAGCTGGATCTGAGAAAAGCTGGTGCGAGAACTGCATTACAGTTATTTAGGTGGTACAGACAAGTAAGTGACAGCTGGGCATCTATCAAGGAGCGGCGGTGCGGTGACCTGATGAGACAAGTGATATTGACAGAGGGGAGCTAAACAAGGCTGAATGTAGATGGAAAGCAGACAGGAAGAATGCAAGCATACCGTAAGTTGACTGAGGGAGTCACATTATCTGAAGAGAGCTAATAAAAGCTTGAATGAAGGATGGACAGTAAACAGGAAGAATGCATACTAAGGTATACTGACCGGGGAAACGCAGATGAGAGAAGTGAACTACAATATAAGTAAGTGTCTTAGACGTTGCAACGGGTAATGGTTAAATGAACGTCTAAAAAATGGGGCTGAGTGGCTGTGTGCAGACACCATAAGATAAGAAGGACTGCCATAAGAGTGCCAAAAATTCTAAATGAAAGGACTACGAACGGGCGGAGCCCAAGCGCAAATCATGGTTGTTAACTACGTCAGAGCATCAGACGCTAAAGCGCAGCGGCGCGCAGACTCAAATCCTTCTTGTGTGATAGGTAGGCTGGGGCATGGATAGCTAGTGAGAGCTGGACTTATACATGGAAAGATGTCACAGACGTTGCAGAAAGTAATGAATAGATGAAGGTCTACAAGGAGAGACTAAGGAGTAGCTGTGCGCAGACTTGACGAGGTTAGAATGATTGCCTGAAGAGAGCTAAATATGTTAGATGAAAGGACATCCAACAGGCGGAGCCTAAGCATACATTAAGGTTGTTAAAAAATGCACAGTGTCAGCATTTCCGCAAAATGCTAAAATGTCCCGTCAGGACAAGGAATATGACAGGAGAGCTGCTATGAGATGCAGATATGGTAGAGTATGTTCTCAGATGCCTCCTGGCAGCCATGAGGTGAGGCTGAAATCCGGGGGAAAGTGTTGTAACGGTAGTCTAGGAAAAGCATTATTTTTCCTTGGAATTGTGTGGGGTCGGATGGGAAAGTCGCTCATATGTGGTCAGGTCCATTTTCCCACAGTTCGTCTTCAAGTCTGTTAATGCTTAAAAGAGTAGAAAGATGACTGACTGTGAGGTACCTATTAAGTGTTGAACGAAATTGGAATACATTATCAGATGCCCGTACAGTATGTGGAAGCCTATTCCACACATACGCCTATCTTTAGAAATAGAAGCTTGCATGCGTACTACTGTGGGCTTTCGGCAGGATAATGGAGTGCGGTCTATTACGAAGAGGGTAAAAACTGTTGGTCGATGATAGAAAGGGCGTTAGTGCGTTCGCAAGCGGATTATTGATTAGCTGATATAGGAAGATGAGGTTAGTTTTCAGCCTGCGCAGCCATAAAGGCTCTAGCACGAGTTCGATGCACTGACCGCGGTAGTTGAGAGTAGCGTGGTCCAGAAGACGATAGGTAAAAGATCGTTGAACCTTTTCAATGTCCATTCTGTCGCATTTTCTGGAGTTAATAAACACAAGTGAGCAGTATTCTAGCAAATGTCGGGCGCAGGTTTTGTATAGAGCAAGCCTAGATTCTTGCAGTGCCGTGGATTTGAATAGGTAGCTGTTGAGTGAGCGCGTTTATTCTGCGCAATGTCAACAACTTAACCAAAATGCTACAGATGCAATAAAGTTACCGAAGATAAGCGCAAGTAACGTAAGCAACGTGGCCAGTTAATAGGTTATTCAGGTAGGCAGAACAAACCAAATAAAGTGGAATGGAATTTATCCAGCTTACAAAGCTCTAGTTTAAGTGTAAGTTGGTTTAGCCCAAATGCGGTGAAGATGCATCATCAGCCTCAGCATGGGACACATAGACATGCATGGTCGGCGGCATCCGGTTTCGGATTTGCCTGTCACTGTGGCCAGCCACAGAACGCCTGCGCCTACAGAGGGAACATGGGTGGATCGCGCTGCACCACCCACAACTCTATCCACAAACCCCATATTCAGTGTAAAGCCGTAGGAATAAGACCGGGAGGCATGTGGATGGGAGCCAGGTTTCAGCAACGGAGCCGGCCCACACTCCTTCGCAGGCAAACACAGGCACGTTGTATTTGGGGAATCAAGTTCACACAAGGGGTTGGCTGGACTGTAGTCCGCTCCACACTAAGTGCACGGAACCACTCTTTGATCCTAACACGGCCACAAGGACCGTGCACTCCGTCCCCTCCAGCAACGACCAACTGTCTCCTGGAGCCAGTATGAACAAGGTAGTGGGTTATAGACAGGTAGGCACCTTGTTAACATGCACAGCAAGCGCAGCTACACCGAGGATATCAAGCAACAGCCAATCGCTTGGGAGAAAGATGCAAAGAAAATAACTCGCGTAATGCATAAGGAAGCGGCGATAAATATCTTAAATGGGTGAGCATATGGCATAAGTTGTTTACAAACGACTTCGAGGTAAGTTCACGAGCTCAGAAAGTATAGCTTAGGGAAATGCCACAAAAAAGAACATCCTATGGGAATTTACTACGATTGGCTTAAGCGACGTGTGCAAGTTTATAGAGGCGAGTACAGGTTGAAATTTATATGAGAAAGAAAACAATTAGGAAAAAATTGAAAACCTACCATCTGAAATAAATAGACAGAGCATGCAAGCACGCGGTTAGTAAATCGAATGCAGCGTACTTACAAACGCTGCGCCGGTTCTGCTTACGTTCACTGCAGAACCCGTCGTCGCTTCTGTAGTGGTCCCGGGTGGCCTCGCTCATGGCTTACTAAGCCTGCCTGACTAAGGCACTCGAGACCGCATGCGCTACGACCCCATGCGCTTGATGTCGATGGAGTGCAATTCATCGGTGCTTGTCGCTTCCGCACTTGCCGCTTCTTCTCTGCATGCAGGAGGGCTTTCTCCCGCAGTTCGGTAACTGCTTTCGTGCTTAGATCGCGCCATGCACGCCGATCAACCGCCTTCGATTCCCATGATCTGCGATCAAGATTAGAACGTGACAGGCTCGATTTATCATGTCTTGCTAACGTAACTTTGGTTTCCCCGCATGCCGCTTCCCAATACTCAGCTGACCCTATAACAGTTGTTTCGGTATCCGCGTCGAATCCATACGCCACACATGACCGAGCCACCTCAGGTGTCTCAGGAAAAGTATGCAGTCCAATGCATACATCCCACTTTTTCGCAACACTTCCGTGTCCGCAACTCTGTCGCCCCATCGGATGCGCAAAATCCGTCGCAAGCACTGCTAATGGAACCGCTCGAGATATCGCACATCCCGACGGTACATCGTCCAAGTTTCACTACCTCATAGAAGAACGGACAGCACCATGGATTTGTACACTATCAGCTTCGTGCCAGTGGTTAGCTGATGGTTGTTCCACACCCGGTACTCTAGCTTCCCGAATGCCGCTGCTGCCTTCGACACGCGAATACGTAACTCAATGTGTAGCTGCTGATCAGTCGACATCATGCTCCCAAGGTAGCAGAAGCGGGAGGTGGTTTCCAATACTTCAGCACCAATGCTGATTCGCGGTAATATTGGAGATTGCACATCCGGTGAAGGCTGAAAGAGACAGACAGTTTTGCTTGTATTGATGGTGAGCCCGAATTTGGCTGCTGTTGAAGCCAGAGCACTAGTCATGTGCAGAAACTCCTCCGCGCTGTGTAAACAACGCACGCTCGTCAGCAAACAGCGACGTCCGGATAGTTGTCTCACAGACTCGCGTTCTCGCACCGAAATGACGGATGTTCATCAACCCACCATCAATACGGTGCTCCACACGAACACCGTAAGCACAAGAGGCATCAAAAGCACAGGACAGCAGTGCATGGAGATAAATATTACACACAGCAGGAGCTAAGACACAACAACTGCAAAGTCATCTGAGGTCTCTCCACTCAGCTGCACCCCCGGTCGCATGCCGCTGTGCAGACATTCAGTTAAACTTACAAACTTACGCGGGCAACCAAACTTACCCAATACCAGCCACAATGCCTCGCGGTTCACCGTATCAAATGCTTTGGTGAAATCAACGAAAAGCGAGTACAATGGCTGGTGTCGTTCTCTGCACTTCTCCTGTAACTAACAAGCCGCAAACACCATCTCTATAGTGTTGCGACCCAAACGGAATCAACACTGCTCTTCCGCCACGTTAAGTTCTACAACCTGACTGACGAGGCGGTTGAGCAGGAGTCGGGCAATCACCTTGCCCAAACAGCTAGCAAGTTGATGCCACGATAATTCGTGCAACATTGCTTGTTACTTTGCCCTTATGCAGTGGTAGCACGGGGGCATCCTTCAGCTCAGGAGGCACCTCCTCTTCAATCAATACACGTTGCACCAAGTGGTGCAGCGCAGTCAACAACGCGGGTCCGCCCGTGTTTCAATACTTCAGGCGGGATCTCGTCGACACCGGCACACTTGCCGTTTCGCAGCTGAGCATGTGCTCTCTTCGTCTCATCCAGTGTCGGCGTGTCCGCCAGACTCGCCTTCACATCGTGCCGCTTCAGGCCGTTTACTGTAGGCCAGTCGATCTATGAAAGGGTGTTCTAGAGATAGTTAAAGGGTTTCCGCCAGATCTGCATTATGTCTGCAGTCTGTGTGCAGTTAGCACCTAAACTACCATCGATCAGCGTCCTCTGCGGCTCCAATCTCGGTCCATACGCCGCCTTCAAAGATTCAAATATTCCTTGTGTTGGCGGCGTTCCGCGTAGCATTCCATCTACTTCACCTTCTTCGTCCACCATGCATTTTTAATGCGTCGGAGTTCTCGGGTCAGTCACCGTCGAAGTTTGCAAAACTGACTCTTCTTTCCCAAGTCACTGGGGTCTGCAACATGTGCAGCAAATGCTGCATTCTTCTCTGACACCAATGCGCAGGTCGTCGCATTGTTCTCATCAAACCAACTAGGCCGCTTAAAGTTTGCGCGCCCGATGGTCTCCTTGGCAGCAGCCGTCACCTGGTTGTGAATGTGGTGCCACAGGTCGCCCACTGTGGCTATGCCTTCCATATCACACAAGCGTGCAGCCATCGCATTCTCCAGCTCAGTACGTTTCGCCACAGTACAGAGGGAGAGAATGTTACATTTACGTCGATTCACGGCGGGAGTGCAATACATTGTTTTACAAAAGTATATGTACAGTTTGGTCCGCACTAATTTGTGATCAGTGCCACACTCAGCTCCACGCAATACACGTATCCTGCGCACTTCACGCATATCACGCTGACGTATGATGACCTAGTCGAGCAGGTGATCGTGATCACTCCGTGGGTGCATCCAAGTTGCTATACCACTCGCACTAAGTGCAAACCGAGTGTTCGTGATCGTCAGGCCGTTTAGTGGCACAGCGAGAACGGCCTTTCACCGTTCGCATTCGCTGAACCAATGCCATGCGAATCGATAACATCTGTCCTTGCTGATGCATCACGCCCAACGCGCGCGTTGAAATCACACAGCAGAAATAGTCGGTCGCTTCTCGGCACAGACCGTACCACGGAGGATAGCTGAGTGTAGCGTTGAACACGCGTGTCATCAGGATAACACGTGGTCGGAAGGTACTTGCTTATAAAAGTGGCAAACTTACCCCTTCCGAATCGTAGGCGAACAATCATCCGTTGCGCGCTGATGCATGTCGGCTCACCCAACAGCTGGCCATGGAGGCAATGAAATATTGCAAATAAGATCCCATGTTCACGTGGTGCTGAGGCGGCGTTGCCCACCCAGTAGAATGTGTATCCAGCACCTGTTTCATGCAACGTACCTTGCTCAGCGAGCCGGGTTTCACCGAGCGCCGCAAAATCGATGTTGTAGCGCGCCAGTTCCATCGCAACCAGTGCAGTGCGTCGCTCCGGGCGCTCGCTGGAGTTCCGGTCCAGTAGTGCGCGCACGTTCCAGCATCCGATCCTGAGTGCTTTGCGCACAGGCATACGGTTGCATTGGTGGGCAATCGCACGCAAGATGGTCGTTGTGACCTGGAGGTTTGTTTGAGGGATTCCACCCGGAGCCATTGGCTCAAGAGCCTGACTCACGAGGCAGTGGGTGGTTTGGAGTTTTGCTTGAGGGACTCCGCCTGGAGCCTTTGGCTTAATAGCCTGACCCACAAGGCAGTGGGGTGCAGATCCAGCTCGGGAATATGATTGCAGAGACAGATTGGGATCTCCTTGACTGTCGTCACAAGCAGCCTTTGAGGTACTGGAAAAAATTTTATGTTTTGCGCCCGTAGTAGGATACGCACCTGCGACCACGGCCAGATGCAGGTGGGTTTTGGCGGGCTTGCACCAATTTGACCGGGGACTGTCTGGCATGAGGCGGGCAGTAGAAACCCCTTGAACATCCGGAGGTGCCCTCCCACCGTCAGAGACAACGCGTGGCGCTCATGCTCTATGCCCATCGAACTGTGAGCTTATAACCTGTAGACCTGTTGTCTCCCATGGCTAGGTTTTACTGGAAGTGGGCCATCGACCAATTCCTAACCTCCGAACAGGACGGACTAGGATAATGCCAGGGTGCCCACACCTGACAGGAGAACGCCTCAGGTCCTCAGCCAAAGCCTTCGATTAAATGAACACCCGAAAGGCAGCGGGTCTAACACATGGTCAGTTCACTGACTCATGTGGATTGGTGTCCTGGATCTTAGCAGGGAGAAGGGCGAAACCCAGCTCCCACCCAGCAGTCGCCACGAGGAGGCGTCCAGGACACCAGCAAATGGCACAACAGTAGCAGCAGTGGGTGGATCATTTGTCAGGATCTAGCCACCGCTTGCCTCAGCGCACAATATATATACATCCGTGTATACGTATATATATATATATATATATATATTTCAACAGTCTATGAATAGAGATGGAGCCATCGGAAACCATGGAACTCAAAAGAATGTGCAGAAATAGTAAAAGAAAACACAACACAACAAATCAAATTCCTTGGTTTCGTCAGAGGGCGAGACACTACCGGGTTGCCCATGCCGAATTGGGGTTGCCCAAGCGAACATGGAGAAGTACATGTGGTTTAGGATTCTAGGTAGTATGAAGTACAGCAAGGTATATTAAACGAGGAATGCGTTGCCTGGGGTTACCGCTCGCCCTTGGACCTATGCAGTGCGGAAAATTAAGGGAATTTTCACAAAATGCATCTGATGAAAGCAAAAGCTGCTGACGAAAGACTCACCTGCAGTGTAGTTGAGAACAGCGACAGCTGTGCACATGCTGACAGGTTCGTCAACAGGTTCCGAGCTTGTGGTTGGTGGTGGGAAGACTGGGAAGACCTCATGGTTGGCGGCATCCGGTTTCGGATTTGCCTGTCACTGTGGCCAGCCACAGGACGCCTGCGCCTACAGAGGGACCATGGATGGATGGCTTAAAATAGGAACGTATGAACAATCTCCGATTGTCACTGGTACAATTGCCATGACATGGCTGTATAATTGCACTTATTTGATCAGGCCATCGCGGGCATGCCTCGCATAGCCGAGAATAAATATTTGTTTATTTATTTATTTATTTATACCACCGTTGACCTTTGCGTTACTTGTGCACGAACTCACTGTGTTGTTCTATCTCGTTTGAGCGTGCTCTTCAATCTTTTCTTCCAACGACCATTCAGGATTCTCAATCTATTATTAGCCGCGCTCCCGATCTCACGACAGCCAGATTATTGTTTCGCATTTTTACCAGTACAGTTCCAATCATGGACATATGAACAATTTTCTACTGTCGCGGTTACAGTTGCCATAAAATGTCTGTACAGTTGTACGTATCTGCTCATGCCTCCATGGGCGTGCTTCGCATAGTCGAGAATAAAATATTAATTAATTTATTTATTTAAGCCTTTGAAACCAACTTTAAGTAAGCGGTCCAATTTACTGCACCTGTTCAGGTGTTAGTGCGGTGGTGCAGTGGCAGTTTAGAGGAGAGCGGAACTGTCCTTGCAAGAGATAAGCCTGGCGTGTGTGTGGTTGAGCAACTTGCTAGCAGTGAGCAGTCGAGTTTGTGGGAGATGTCGTGATACCCCCGGCTACGGTACGTGCGGCACAGTCTAACAGTTCGCAACCGCGGTGTCCACCTGGACGACGGGTATGGGCTTGTGCATGACAAGCGCCTTGGCATGTAGCGTGTGGTCATAGGGAAGGGCAGCGCTTGCGGACGTCGGTTTAATCGTCAGTGGCGCATTCCATGTGCGCCCATTGTGCAGGCTGACAGCCTGCACGCATACGACGATGAGGTTATTCTTCATGGTTGCGGTTATTTGCTGCCAACGAAAAGTGTAGGAGTAGCGGGTCTTTCGGAGGACAAGCAGGGAACGGTGACGGTCACGCAAATGCCATGTCGTAGTGATGGGGTCATTGACCGCGCCGGAAAAGTTCGCAGCACTCATGATATGCTTGGTGACTTGGAGGCGCATTGGCTGAGTATGGGCACGGAGGAATTCACCCACACAATAGGTGTTATGAATGCTATCTTAAGCTGCTGGCTAGTCAGAGTAATGCGGAGGTGTTCGACCGATCATCGAACGTCGAATATTTGCAACCATTATCGTGGGAGATCTGCCTATTCCAATGTGTGGATGCGTCAGCCTGCGATGCTGCAGCTTGGGTGGGGTTCCGCAACCTTTCTTCGTCCAGGAGGTGTGCACCGGAGACCGACCTTAACCGAGAGGTCCCGTTAGGGGAGGCAGGGACTGGTGTTTCGCAGCGTATTGAAAACGACGGCCGGCGTCACAAAGGCAATTCACCTTTGAAACCCTGTGTTGTGGATGTTGCGCGTACCAGCATGAAGTCATGGGAATTGAACTTCCGTTACCTGCAAATCAGGAATTCGCTCAGCACAGCACAACTACGTGACGTATAAGGAACGCTACGGGTGTTGCAGGTGCGGACAGCGCTGTTTGCGCTCTCTGTCAGCTGAAGGATGACAACTCGCCGAGCTCCGACCAAGTGGGTTGGATTAGTTGCGACTTATGCTCGCGAAGGTTTCATTAAGGCTGCGCGGTCTACCAAGGTAAGTCGGCATATACTTGTGTGCACTGCTGTGGGTAAGTTAACGTTGGCGTACATTACGTTTTATCGCTTTAGAGTTGTAAAGCACGGTAAATCTAAGGGGGCCTCCTAGTTTCCCCTTCCAATTTTGCTTACAATCGGTAAATGTGAACGTTACCTAATTTCTTCACTCAACCGCTATATTGCTTGAAAGTTTTCGTATGCGATGTTACTCTGCAATCAGTTCTTTTCACAGCTTCCTGTCGTTTCCACTTAAAGCGCTAGGCGCTTTAACTGCTAAGCAGCGCCACGCATACCGCAGACGGACAATAGGACCATGAAAACTGACGTCAACTCAAGAATTGCGAAGGTCACAGCGGCCTTCTTTAAACTGTGTCATGTTTCGCGACTTAAGGGTGTGTCGCCTAATCTGGAAGACCGTGTATGCAAGGCCACAGTGACGGCTGTCCTGCTCTACGGTAGTGCGACTTGGCCCAATCCGTCTAAATATCTGAGTAGCCTTCATGTCTTTCACCATCGTTGTCTGCGCACCATTGCTGCTGTCGCTTGGCAACAGCGCGTCCGCAAACCTGATGCCCGTAGGGCAGTACGACGTGGTTACAATAATGCTAGCTCCCTAGAACAACAGCTGGCACTGAATAAGTTGGGTTGGCTTGGCCACGTGCTACGTATGTCTGGTCACCGCTTACGCAGGAGGGCCTTGTTTATTCCGGCAGGTGTAGTGTGGCGCAAGGCACAAGGTTGACAGGATTGGAATTGATAGCGGGAATTGCAGATATCGACGACCAAACTAAGTGCCGTTGGTCCGTCCCGTCGTTTTGGCTGGAGTTCACGTGACTCCTCTTGTGCTTGGCTTCAGACTTCACAGGTCATAGCTTGCAACGGACACCAGTGGCGCGTCTTCTGCCTTCTTCTAATTGCATTGTCTGCTTGACATGTGTTTAGTACTGAGTTATCCTCGAGGTAGCGACCGATTATGACTCCGGGCAGTGAAAGCAAGAAGGAAGCTGCCTCGCCGACGCCCACTTATCTTTGCACAGTAGTCAGTTGCCTGTGAAAGTTCATCCTCTACGTTAGGTGAAGGCACCGTGACCCTGATTGTCGGCTTAGGGCATAAAAGTGTTCAGGTAAATCCCACTTTTCTCCCTCTTATCTTTTATTTTTTTAATTCAAGCTTTGACATTCACGCCCCTACGGGGCCGGTGAACAACGCAAACGTTTGGTGGCTTTCTAGGTCGCCAAGCTGTTTTGCATTACGCGGCATAATCAGAATACGCTTTCCTGGTAGCAAACTACACTGGGGAAAAGGGTAAACGCACTGTTAGAGCGCCAAGTGATGTTCTTCGTGATACCCTCATCGGGCTATTTATGAGCCTTTCCGGTTGATTGACATGTTATGGCATTTGCTTTGTACATGTATACCACGTGCAGTGCATAAGCAGTTGAACGTGGATAAACTGCGTAGCGTGTATGTGGGCTTTTGCTGCCATGTAGGAATATGGTGCGGTGCTCTTCAGCAGGCGTAGGCTCTCCTTGATGGAGGGGCACAGGGTATCGCCGTTGGAAGGAGTTTCCCTTTTGGATACCTGTCCTATGCCAACTTCAACCCCTTTGACACCTTGTTTTATGACGTAATGGTTTCGCCTGTCTATGCTTCAGGTAACGGGTTGCCGGTTTTACCTTTTGATACTTGTATCACACTCTGAAAGGGTTTTAGTATTCACTAAATACCGGCGCCAATGAGTCCTCTGTCGCGTTGCTCAACAAACCCGATGTTGTACGCGGCCGCGTGAGACGCTTAAAGCTGGAGGAGGACGAGTCCGAAGTCATGCAGCGGTATGTATGCAACTGACAAACAATAGCGCTACATGGATTTCAGCCCCGATCGATATGCCCTGCCTTTGGCCAGCGATAGCATTCTGTGTGATTCGCTTCCGTGCTGTCTTCATCCAGAAACGCTTGTTGAGGACCATCCGTCGCGCAAACTGTAAGCGTCCTGAGAGGTTTGATAAGGACCCTACAACGATGGGCGCGTTGGGGTGTGCGAACGATGCTTTATTCACCGTGTTCTAGACAGACCCCTGCGCTGGGGAAGAAGAGTCCGTTTCGCAGAATTACACGGCGAATGAATGGCGCGCTCGGTGGCATTAAAATTGTACGGCACACGGGAAAGGGGAAGTAGATGGTATGCTACGCCGACTCTTTGAAGGCGGTATGTATAGACCGAGGCTGCAGCCGTTGTGGACGATTATCCATGGTAGTTCAGGCGCTACTTGTACATAGACTGCAGACATAAGGTAGATAAAGCGTAAACACTTTGACTGCTTTTTGAAAAACCTTTCAGTAATCGACTGACCGACCCGGCATTGCCTCAATGAGCACCGTGTGATGGGGCGACTGGAAGACACGCGGACACTGGATGAGCGGCAGAGACCACCTGCTCAGCTGCGAAACCGAAATTGTACCGGTGCAGACATGACCCGCCCGAAGTATGGAAACACGGCGGGGCCGCGTTGGTGACTGCGCTGCACTACTCTGTGCAACACGTATGGTTAGAAGAGGTAGTGCCTCCGGAATTGTTGGATGCCCTTGTGCTACCAATATACAAGTCCAAGGCAAATATCCATGCATCTGTGAAACTTAGCCCCAGGTAGCTTTTCATTTTGATGATGATAGCCCTTCAAAAGTTCAAGTAATATGCGCACCGTTCTAGTGCACGCTACCACCGTCTCCTTCCCCTCGTACTGCACCACGAGGGCGTTTATCAGTGACACATGGGCACAGGTAAGGCTTGACTTCATTGATGACCTTCATTTCTAATCCAAAGTAAATATGCGCCGCCTCCCACCCTCCAGGCTACCACTGCCCCTAGCCATCTTCTTGCCGACTGGTACCACCATATCAGGCGTTAGTGAATGGCTGTCAAAGGTAACATCCAATTTCAATGATGACCTTATTTTCAAAGACCTGGTACACATGCGCCTCAGGCCATCGTCCTCATTACCGCCCGCGGTCACCCAGTGAAGTAGGGCATTTGCCGTCTCCTGCCATAGCACCGCGTCCAGTCTTCCTTCGCTTTCCAGTTGGTCTACGTTGTACATTCCTTAGAGAACGGAGCAACGGCCCTTTTCAGGGACACCCGCTGTCACTGTGCCTAATCGTCCCACATCGCATAGAACACATGCAAACTGTGCGGGTTTCTTGCGGCGGACTACAAGCCCACAGGTTCAGTGGGTGGTATCGTAATCCGCCGACGAGATATGGGCCAATTCCTCCATTAGGACGTGTGACGCAACACTGCAAGGAATGCGAACAACATTCCCGTCCATTAAGAACGTGGTACGTTTACCTTATGCAGTTATTTTCAACGAGGAACACACCGTTGTAACCGTACGTTATTCGTAACTCTTGTTTCCCTATTTCACCGCTTTTCTAATGTTTACATCCTTGCGCTCTCAGTTCCTCCCGTAATACCACTAGCTGAACCATTGTTCAGTATTCTCGCTTGGTAAGTGATGAGCGTTCGTAACGCTCCGCACTTAGACGAAAATATTTGCATATGGTTTGAACGTCTCTCTGCCCACCTGATACAGACATATACAACCGTAAAACCACATGGCGTATATCAGTGCCACGTAGTCCTGCGCTTCCGTTCCCATTCCACTGACATACCGTTGCTCCAAATCTATACCTCTTGACTAGTACGGCAGGTTACTCTAACCAGCATCGTGTTACTTTATAACTACAATGCGACCCTAATAAGTAAGGTAACACCGGCTGCATCGTCAGTTAAGACAAACGGATACGGAGCATTACGTCTTATGTATCAATTACGGTAACGTTTACCGAATTCCATCTTCCTTACTTCACCGCATACACCGGTTTAAATCCGGTACCCTTCACGAGGCAATATTCTTTAGAATTTTGAATGTCTAAACAACCCCTTTCCCTCAAAATCTCTTAAGCTCCGACCTGAGTATTCATCGCCATCGATTCATACATACCATCAATTAATGCGAAGTCAACATTCCTTGCGTGAATCAATAACACTCCGCATTATGCGAATAGCGACCTCCCATTGGCCTTCCCGTCCACTGAAGCCTTTTTAGTGAGGAACAGCGAATCAAGATTGTTTCCGGAGAATCGCGACATATTTGGACTACATCTTCTATGGCGTCCAAATGCGTGTCTTTCGCTAAAGGAGTGACTTCTCATTCAAAAGCCGTACAGTGCTCTGGATGTGACGGCTGGATGCATATTGTTTGCTATGGCATCGGTCCTGATCAGTATGAAGCACTACAGCTGATGACTTCTCCAGCTATTGTTTTCTTTTGTGATGTCTGCCGTACTTCCTTAAACAACAGACGTCTTGTGAATCGGCTATCCTCGATCAGCCCTCATCCCATTCCAACAAAACCCAAAGCTCCCGAAACCCTGGTCCCCCTAATTACTCCTCTTTCTTACCCCTCTGCCTCCGCACCGGCCTCCACTACAGGTAAACGAAGTCGCGGGCGGTCTGCTTTTTTCCCCGAGCCGTTGGAATGCGTCTATCACAGTCAGCCCAAGACAAAGACATGCGCATCGGTTGCAACGGAAAGTACCACCGCATCTGGTGATATGTATAGCGCTAAGACTAAGTCGAAGTCTAAACCCAAGACTTCCTCCCTTCAGTCGCAGTTCAAATCTGTCATTGACAAGATTAACCAGTTGGAATCGCCGAGCAAAGACAGCGCAAATCCATCCCAACCGCAAACCACCAGGCGTACCCTACCACCCTCCCGTGACCGGTGTTTCCTCATTATGAATGCGCCTGAATCAACCAAAGATGCGCCAGCCGGAAGGATGTTAGACGACCAACTGTCCCTAGAACGACTTATCTCTGTGTTTTTCGACGAAGGCGAACAAGGAAGCAACATTATCTCGGCTTTTCGCTTAGGTAAGAAACAACAAGCTTCCCTCAAGCCTCACCCCCTAAAGGTTGTGTTCCAAAGCGAGTAAGAATGTCCACGCATTCACCTACGAACCTCACGTCTCAAAGGCAAGCCGCTTTATGTGCTGAGAGATTTCTCCACCGAACAATGAACAATGAACAATGATTTAGCACGGGATAAAAGCAAGTGCTTGACACGTCCCGTAGGATGGTTGAGGTGAATATGATGAAATCAAAATATGTCTGGGTCACCTATCGAACGTCTGCTGAGATGAATAGTTTGATAAGTAACATCGGTGTAAAATTAAAATAAATTATCGAGCGTAAACGTTCAGAAAGACACTGGGGTGCAGTGAGCATTGAGGTAGAGAGTGAGAAAAGTAAAATATGGTCGCCCACTTAGGTCTATTTTATACATAAATCCTGTTTAAAAGCATGCTTGGCGTAATCCACAGTAGGGGAGTTTAGGTAACAAAAGGTTGGGTGCTAAGAACAACATCTAATCGTTCCTTGAAAACATCCAAGGGAGGAAAGGATACAACTGAGTCTGGGAGTACGTTCCAAGGTTTTCAAACCCGAAGGGAAAAGTAATTCCGTCGACACTCTAGGCGGCTGTATTGTTCCTTTAACTTTAAGCAGTTACCCCTGAGCTGCGTGTTGTGGCTAAGTTTCAGCAAATGGCAGCATACGTGGTTGGGGTCACTCAATATTTGGTACGCTAATATGAGATCACCGCGCAGTCTTCGATAGCGCCCGCTGAAAATTTCCAGCAACTTCAGCCTTCGGTGGTAAGAGTGATAGCGCAGGCCCTTTACATTCTTTGTTGCTCTCCGTTGTGGTGCCTCTATCGCTTCTGGGTCACGCTTCAACCAAGGTTGCCGAGCTTGAATAGCGTATTCAACATACGGGCGCACGTAGGAATTGTGCATCCTTGGGAAGATTGATGGGTCAAATCTCCCGAATGCTCTTTGTAGCATGCCGACATGCTGGTTGCCTCTTTTCGCAGCTACCTCAGCCTGTTTTGAACAGTTGAGGTCGCTCTTTAAGATCACACCCAGGTGACATTCCTGGGAGCTATTCTGCAGTCCGTTGGTCCCAAGTGAATAGGTGTACTTATGACTATGGCGTAATTGTACGACGCGACATTTGTCTACATTGAGCGGTAGGGCGTTTTGAACTGACCAGTTCGACACTGTGCTAAGATCGCACTGGAGCCGTTCATGGTCGTCCGGTCCTCTGATCCTTCGCCATATCTTGATATCCTCAGCGAAAAATAGGAACTCGGAAGTAATTGCTCTCGCCAACTCGTTAATGTAAACCAAGAATAAACGAGGTATAAGAACCGAGCTTTGTGGTACTCCACACACCACATGGATTGCATCAGACAATGATTCTCGGACTCTCACCACTAGCCGTCGTTCTTGTAGAAAATTGTCAATCCAACTCAGGATTGGGTCGCCAATGCTGTAATTCCAAAGTTTGTGAAGGAGAATGCAATGGTTTAAGCGATCAAATGTTTTTGAAAAGTCCAGGTAGATGACATCGACTGCTACTCCATCATCAACAGCTTCAGTCCAGCTATTGCGTGCAATTAATAGGTTAGTATTACACGAATGCTTTTGGCGAACGCCATGTTGCTCTGGGGCTATTAAATTGTGGCTTTCCAGGTATTCCATCAGCGCATCTGCGATGATTGATTCCATCACTTTGGATAGTACGGGAAGTAGTGTTATTGGACGGTAGTTGGCAGGATCAGTGCGGCTACCTCCTTTATGAATGGGAGTGATGACCCCTCGCTTCCATACTGGTGGAATACTGTTCTCCTCTAGACATCGCTGATAGAAAATGGCCAGTGGTGCTGCTAGATCACTAGCTACTGCCTGTAGAGCCTTTGGTCAGATGTTGTCAGCTCCGGGAAAACTGTGGATACGCAAGGATAACAACTTCTTCAACACAGCTTCCGTAGTGAAGGTGATGTTTTCTAAACCAGATGGTGGAGTATTAGAAATGAGGAGAATGTTTGTGCTCGTTACCTCCTGGAAAGTTCGGGAGTAATGAAGCCGTAGGAGATCAACTGCTTCCATTGCTGATCGCGTGCACCCATCAGCTGCGACTAGTGCTGGAATCCCCCGCTTTACCTTTCGAAGGCCGTTATCGTGCCTGTACAGGAGGTTGCGGTTCGTGCAGAATCGCTTCATTAACTTCTGCTGATGAGTGACCTTGTCTTCGCGGAGCAGTTTCACACAGAAGTTACGATGGGTCACGTATGCAGTCCAGATTTCGGCATTCGGGCCGTCCTGGTGATCTAGACATGCCAAATCCCTCCGGAACATACATTTATGTGTCCTGCTCCTCAGAAATGAATTACGCTTGTTTTGGGGTTGGGAGGGCTTCTGCTCTGATGCGTGCGCTACCAGTGTACTAAACGTCCTTGTAAATGTTTCCCAGGCAACATCTGGGGGCATTCGGTTAAGAAAGTCCAAGACGTATCCTTAACAAGCTTAGACAACACATTGTAGTGTGTGACAATATGCACTTTATCCTCCTCCTTTTCAGGGTACTCCGTATAGCAAATATAGTCAAAGAGTAAAGTAACATGATCACTACGACCAGTGGTGTGCTTGTAACTATCCCGCTAACCATGAGTTTTTCGTTATTGAGCACGAGATCCAGTATCGACGGCTTGTTAGCAGTTCAAAATCTGGTGGGAGAGGTTACGTGGTTGTAAAGAGGGTAGCTAGCAATAAGCTATTGCAAGCAGGCTTTAAACTGCGTACCGGATCAAAATGAAAAAGGCCGTCGATGAGCTGAGGACCCGTCGGGCGAATGGTGAAACGGACCTTCATATCGTGGATTTTCGCGTAGTTCGGAAAACTCCGAGAACCCGTTGGAGGCCGACTTTTGTCACCCAAGGACAGTAACGCAAAAGAACGGACTGCGTGTGCTGTTGGCTAATGTTCGTAGCCTGCGAAATAAACTCGACGAGATCCAGACGCTTGCCGCAGATGTTTGTCCTGATTTGATGGCCTTCACTGAAACCTGGTTATTCCCTGACGTCATTGACTCTAAGTAGCTGTCCCTGGATACCACCTGTCTCGGGCCGAGCGCCATGGGAGGAAGTCGGGAGGCGGCGTAATACTACACTGGAGGGCGGATCTGAAGCCCAATCTAGTTGAGGTCTCATGTGACAATGACAGTGAGTTAGATGCCTTTTGGTATTGCATTCATGACGGGTGCAGATCTTCCGTGCTTGGTGTCATCTACAGAGCGCCATTGGGCGCGGGAGATCGCCTGTTAGAACTGATCAAGAAGCAGGGTGCTGGAAAGGATTGTCTTATTCTTGGAGATTTCAATGCTCCTAATCTTGACTGGGACCTCTTCCTTTGCAATCGTTCACCTGATTCCTTTGATGCCGCCTTCCTTGATACCGTTCTCGACTGCAGCCTGGGTCAACATGCGTCCATGCCGACTCGCATTCTCGCCGGCCACTGTCCTCATATCCTGGATCTTGTGCTCTCCCTAGCGCAGGCAGACGTCATGGACCTAACAGTCTTTCAACACATTAGTAAAAGCGATCACTGTACCATTTTATTCCAGTGGACTCGTCGCTTTATCATTCACAACTCATGTGCCGTCAGCCGAAATTTCTGGCGTGCTGATGTCCTTCGTCTTAAAACAGCTGCAAGTATTATGGATTGGTATATTCCCGAATATCTTAATGTGGACGGTGCCTGGAATCTTCTGTACTCCAAGCTGACATCACTCATTGAACAAGTTGTCCCCATTTCCAAAAAATGACCGCTCTCTAGAGGCCCTCCGTGGATCGATCGTGAACCGCGATCCCTAATGAACAGAAAACGTAAGTTGTGGGACCGCTTTAGGATCACACGGTCAGAGCATGACTACATCAGTTACAAAACGGCTAGGAATACCTGTACCCTGCAAAAACGTGAGGAACGGCAACAATATGAACTCTCCGTAGCCACACTATCTAGAAACACTCCTAAGACGCTTTGCTCCTACCCAAACGGAGCACTAGAACGGGCAGTGATATCCCTGCCCTGTGTTCTTCCGAGCATGAGGATCCATTTCACGAAGACACCACCAAAGCCAGCCTCCTTGCGCGGCAATACTTTTCAGTGTATTCAACATCAGCGTCGTTCACTGACAGAACAGTGTGTACTCCACCTGCGCTGTTAGAGCACATCGATATAAACACTGATGTCGTGTTGAAACTTCTCTGTGAGTTGGATCCTTACTCATCCCATGGTCCTGACGACTCGCACCCTTTGTTCCTCAAGACTGTGACGCAGCACATTACTTCACCTATCACGCAGGTTTTCCGTCGATCGTTTCAGTCCGGACTTCTCCCGACCGCTTGGAAGATGGGCACCATCAAGCCCAAATACAATGGAGGGAACCGGCAAGACCCAGCTGGCTACCGGCCCATCTGTCTTACATCGATAGTGTGCAAAATCATGGAACGGGTCCTGAAACGGTGCTTCGACTTCATCTCGAGCGGTTGGATGTGATATCCAGGGCCCAACATGGATTTCGCAAAGCTCGCTCCTGCTCTACCAACTTGCTTATGGCTAGAGAAAAATGGGCAACTTCATTGGATGTTGGCAAACGCATGGATGTTGTGCTCGTGGACTTCAGCAAAGCCTTTGATAAGGTCCCTCAGGAACAGCTTCTCTACAAACTCCGCGGAATCGGTGTCTCTGGAAACTTTCGCTCCTGCATTTCCGATTTACTACACACTCGTTCCATGCTGTTGAGAGTGAACGAAACGTATTCCGATCCTGTTCATATGACCAGCGGTGTTCCACAGGGCTTCGTCCTCGGCCCCGAACTCGTCAACCTCTTCATCAACGATCTACCGTCGGAACTAGAACCGGATTGCTTGATTTATGCGGGTGCTCATTAGATATTGAAGGAGGTATCCTCTCTAGAGGATGCTACTCGACTACACTTGATCTATTACCCATTAATCAAGACAAATGTTCCGTCCTGCCTTTCGGCGCTCCTGAACAATTCCGCGTTTACCACATGGTTGGTTTCTTGCTCAAAAATGTCACTTCGGAGAGAGATCTGGGGGTGATTGTTTCCCCTGACTTAAGATCCACTCAGGACACCATGAAGAGGGTAGCCGCTGCCTACAGGATGTTTCATGCCATGTGAAGAGTTTTCTGTCGCTTGACACCGGAAATTTTTAGACGTCTGTTCACCTCGCATGTGCGCCCGATTTTGAAATACGGCCTGCCTGCTGCCTACCCGCTTTCCAAATTTGAGCGCGACATGCTCGAAAGGTCCAACGGCGTGGATCGAAGTTTGGCTCCGAGTTACGTGACCTGCCGTATCCCCTACGGATTCGGTATTTGAATATGTTTTCTATGGATTACCGCCGTCGGCGTATGGACTTGATTTTTACCCGTCGTATCCTCAGGGGAGAACTAGAGAGAGGGTGGAAGCAATTCTTCCAGCTCTAGATCAGGAGTTCGACTAGAGGCCACCAATGGAAAATATTCAAGCCACGGAGGCTCAAAGTACAGTCCATTCTTGCTCTATCTACTCGCTTTGTGAATAATTGGAACCGGTTACCGCCGCCAGTCGTTGATGCACAGACTGAGGATTGCTTCAAACGACTACTTGATTCACGCATGTTGAATATGCCGGGATCGTGTTGCTTCAGCTACGAGTGCGATGGCCTCTCTGGAGTTCCCGTTGCGCAATGACGAGAATCTCAGCAATGATCGGGAAGCAATGGAGCTGCCAAGGGATCTCCCTTCCTGCTCTCCACTACCCCAATGAACACAATGAAGCCTCAATTTAAGACGCCACGCTGGGAAAGGCTGATGATCACAATAACAGACGACTGCGGTCCCCAAGCTTAAATAAAACATTCCTCTGCGCCCACAATTGTGCACCAAATAACCAGTCGAAATTAACAACACAATTTTTTATTCAACCTAACGTTTCCGAAATCTCTATAATTTCCCATTTGTTAAGTATTATGCATCAGACATGCAGGAGTTAATACACTTACACACAAGCATAACTAAACGTATGTGTTTCCTAATTATCAGCATACTATTATTTCGTCCTAAGTTTGTTTTCATACATGGTTGGCGGCATCCGGTTTCGGATTTGCCTGTCACTGCCACAGGAAGCCTGCGCCTACAGAGGGACCATGGGTGGCTTGCGCTGCACCACCCACAGCTCCAACCACATACCCCATATCCAGTGTAAACCCAGTGTAAACCCGGGAGGCATGTGGATGGGAGCCACGTTTCATCCACGGAGTCGGCCAACACTCCTTCACAGGCAAACACAAGCACACTGTATTTGGGGATCAAGCGCACACAAGGCGGTGGCTGAACCGCAGTCCGCTCCACACTGAGTGCATGGAACCACGCTTTGAGCCTAACACGGCCACAAGGACCGTAAGCCAAGGCCCCTCCAGCAACGACCAACTGTCTCCTGGAGCCAGATGGACGAGGTAGTGGGTAATAGACAGGTAGGCACTATGTCAGCATGCACATCAAGCGCAGCTACACCTGGGATGTCAAATAACAGCCAATCACTTGTGAGGGAAATGGAGAGAGTAAAAGAGAAAAAGAGAAAAACTCGATTAATGCATAAGGAAACGGTGACATAAACCTTAATTAAATATCATATGTAATAAGTTGTTTACAATCAAACAAGTGCACGAGGTCAGGAAGTATAGTTCACGGAATGACACATACACAAAAATGTTATGGAAATCGAATACAATTGGCTTAGGCGAAGTGTGCAAGTTAATGGAATAGAGTACGGGGAGATATTTATACGAGAACGAAAAGCATTAAGGTGAAAACTATAAACACACCACCTGAAATAGAGACTTAGCATGCAAGCACGCGGTTAGTAAATCGAATTCAGCGTGCCTACAAACGCTGCGCCGGCTCGCCGAAATTCTCTGCAGGACCCGTCGTCGCTTCTGTAGTGGCACCAAAGGGCCTAGCTCATCGCCCACTAGACATTTATATGAGAAAGAAAGGCATTAGGACAGAACCGAAAACCCACCACCTGAAATAAAGAGACATTTCATACATATACACCTAGATATATGCCAATCGTCGTGGCCGACAACCGCGGTATTTCGAATACGGGCTGTTGCTCTTCGGGACCGTTCGCTTGCACAATGGCGGATAACTTTAAATTTCCTTGGAGAAAACTAGTACATTCATTTTATGGTGTAAATTATTGGTCTTCCGAGTGATATAGATTTATGTCAAAATTTATAAGGAACCATTGGTTTGTGTTACACGGTAAATGCTATATCACTTTTGTACTGTGGCAAAGATGGTGACATAATGAAGGCCAAAAGCTGGCGCAAAATCAACAGGAGCGAATTTGTACAAGGTACCGTTTGCTTGCACAGGCGGTTAAATTTAAATTTCTTTGGTGCCTACTTTTACATTCATTTTACGGCGTAAATAATTTGCCTTCTGACTGCTATGGATGTCTAGCATAAATTATTTTAAACCGTTTTACGGTACTACATGGGATATGATGCATAAACATTTACTGAGGTAAAGTTAGTAAAATAATGAAGGCCGATATTATGGCGGAAAATCAACATATACCAATGCGCGGAAATGGGACGGTTTGCTTGCACTAACGCGGTTAAATTTAAAGTTCCGTGGTGCCAATTGGTACACCCGTTTTGCGGCGTGAATAAGTTGCCTTCATAGTGCTATGGATAGGTAACATAAATTATTATAAATCGTTTAGTCGTATTACATTGGATATGATGTGTAAACATTTTACTGAGGTAAAGTTAGTGAAATGATCAAGGCCGAGATGGTGGCGGAAAATCAACAGATGAGAATGTGCGGAAAATGCGCTCAACAAATATGCCGGTATTTCTGATAATGTAACGCTTTAAAATGTTGCATTTATTGAAACCGCAACTAACCGTCTACTGTAAACAGAAAGCACTTTTTACAATGGTGCAGATATAAGGTTGAGAAAACTGCACGGAATTTTAATTGCACTAACAATGTTCACGGAGGACATGAAATGCGACATTCTAAAGCAGGACATGTACCAAGTTTATTCTTAATGATGAGAAATACGTAATTAATAGGTGGGAAACTTACTTTGGATGACTTGAAGGTAACCTGCAAGTCAATGTGAATTGGTAAATGGTAAGAAGTGCGAAAGGAGTAACTGGGATGACGAAGGCATCACTATGTGCATAGTTGAGGAAATACGGAATGAGATAATCAAAGTAATTAGGGAATGTAGGATAACGGATATACTGTGTTGGCGTAATGCGTTGTCTGTAAACGGGTACCCGGAAATGAGCATGGATTGATTATGATTAATTATTGGTTTCAGTGGAAGGGAATACGTAATTGTGGGAACGGTTTGTTGTTAGGTTGAGTTTGTTGCGAAGTGTTAGGCAAGTGAGGGTCATGTGGAACATGCTCATATTGCGAGATAAATATGTTACCTGCGTATAAACTGGGGTAATTGTACGCCTGATTCTGAAATGTATATGTGTGTATTTACACACATATAACTAGTTTAGTATATAAATTTGCAAGCAGCTGCGTTAATGTTCAACGTATGTGTATATGGATGTATATATATTTATGTATAATTATAATTATATATGTATACATATATGTCCATATATATACATATATACGTAGCGGTATATATATTGCATATATATATATATATATATATACGTAATGCGTACGCATACGTGAACCGATACATGTATCTAATCATGCATATGTACGCACGTACGTTTAAATAGGTTCATCAATCGGCATACACAGATACGCTCTCTCTCTGAATATATATATATATATATATATATGTATATATATATATAATGCAGCATACGGCGACAGCTTATGCCTTATTATATGCAGTTAAAATATTTATCCGGGCATATGAAGGCTTTCCAAATTATTCCTGTTTGCTTAGCACTTCGCAACGAAATCGACCTAGCAGGACAGCGTTTACATAAGTAAATAATCTCCTTCACTAACACCAATAATAAATGCTAATCATTGCATGCTGTTTTCAAAAGACTACTTCATGAACACATCAATACGGGAATGGAAAATGCTCTCTATTGGTAAATCGTTGTCAACTTCAGATTTTTTCTGTATGTTGTCAACGATGCACATAGGGATGCCCAGAAAAGCAAGTTATCATAGGTAACGCAGTTTACCTGCGGAGAGGTGGGGGCCACAGTGACAAGCGAATCCGAAACCGGATGCCGCCAACCATATATATGTATACATTTATATCTGTTTATGTATATATATGTGTGTACCACTTGATAATAAGTAAATGAAGCTTTTGTTCTCGAGGAGGCGGGGCACGCCTTTACAGGCATGTTACCTATGTAGATGAGCATAAATGTATTTGAATAGATAGATATTTGTATGTATGTGTATGGGCATGTTGATATAAATGTAGATGCGTATACATATGTAAATATATATATATGTATGTGCATATCTATATATAAAGATATTTATTTCTGGCATGCATATGTGTATACGTGTACATATGCATAGAATTACTTAGGTGTGTTGGGGTTAGACTAGTCACCGGGCACATGCGCCTACAGAGGGACCATGGGCGGGTATTGCTGCACTACCTACGGTTTCATCTACACACCCCATATGCAGTGTAAAAGAACGGATGTCAGACCGGGAGGCATGTGGATGGAAGGCAGGTTTTTCCAAGGTGGCCGTCGCACACCCCTTAACAGGGAAACACATACACGCTGTATTTTTGGAATCAAGCGCACACAAGTCGGTGGTTGGATCGTAGTGCGCTGCACACTGAGTGCATGGAACCGCTAATCGAGACTCACACGGCCACGAGGACCGTTCACCCGTCACGTCCAGCAACGACCAACTGCCTCATGGAGCTAGTGTGGAGGAGATAGTGGGTAAGAAACAAGAAGGCACCTTGTCAACATGCATATCCAGCGCAGCCACATAGGTGATATCGAGTACCCGGTAATCATTGGTACGTACAACATGAAATGAAATGAATTCAGTGATGTATACAGATAGGTGGCATAACTGTTATCCAAATTAGCGTATGATGTCAATTGGTCAGCAAGTATATCGCGATAACGGTTAAACGTACACGATGTAGTTAGAGATGGTACAAAGGCGACAAAGTTACGCAAGAAAAGCGCAATTACCAAACCCATGATGTCGCATTACTGGAGTCAGGATGACATCAACCTGCACACCCACGCCACTTTACACACTACGCATAAGTAGCTGCAGATTTGTTATTCTCTCACGTTAAGTGACACTGCGAAGGTGGTGGAATATGGATGTAATGAAAGAAGGACAGCGGTACTGCACTACTTTAGTAGATGTCACATACGACTGGAAGGAAGGATTACCGTTACGGTAAGTTATTAAAAATAGGACCAGTTACTCAGCCGTATATAAATAAATAAAGTTTTTATTCTCGACAAGGCGAGGCACGCCTTTACAGGCATGATCATTATGACAACAATGCGCGATCATGAATGTGCAAGAATACGTTATGTTTGCCGTACCAGTGTATGTTTATGTAGGGGGTATGTAATTATGCAGCTGTGGGTGTGTGGGTGTGTAACTGTGAGGTTCCTGTTTGTAACTGTGCTGCTCTAATTTTCACTCTCATATCGTCGGCAATGCTCGAGTAGAAGATGGATGCCCGTGCGTTGGAAAGGATTATTCGGATACCCACGGGGCAGTGACTTTATTTTGTGGCGAGTCACGACCGCCACGTCACAGTGTTGTTAAGCAGACATTTGTGGGTTTTTATAGGGAGAACGCTTGCCAGGCGAAAACCCACTACGTCCTGGAACACTGCCGCCGAACTATTTGCTGGAACGGGTCAAACCCGAACCACCCAGCTGGCACCACGAGGAGGTTGTTCGGCTGAGGAATGATCCTGAGCAATAGGTAGGGGCAGCTGGTGTGATATCGAAGGTAATGCCCCCGATGGAGTTAACAAATGAAATGCTCCGTGAATGGCATGTTAAAAGCAATAGTGATATCTGATCGTCATTGTGTGAACAAGAGGTGAGTACGCTCTCCTATGGTGTGTCACTGGGCATACCACTGCGGCTCTGCTAGATAAGTAATGATATCAAACCAATGGTACCTGGGACGATGTGTCACTGAATAATCACATGGCCGCTGCTGTGCGTGTGGGGAGAGGCTCCGGCATGGTGAAGTGTTCAAGTGGGCAAGAATCACCACTGTGATTTTTGGCGAGGCCGTAATCCTATGATTTGCAACCACAGGTAATAGGTGTATGCATTGCATCAGTCACCGGCAACCGTGGGCTATCGCGCTGGCTGTCACTTATCGAACTTCAGGATGCGTCACGGCAACTTGGAGAACACCGGGCGCCTCTTCACGTAGCACCTAACAAAGAGGTGTACTACGATCTCTATTATCATGCATGATGATTGATTCCAAGAAACAAGCAAGCTACCAATCGTGTGAAAAGTCAGCAGTCCGTTGGACTGCATTACCCCGTCCTTGTGATTATAATTGCTGCTGCCGACCAGAGGCATCATTCCTGGACGGCATGGCACATACGATGCAGAGAGATTAGTACGCGGAAATTAGTTGTTGGCAATAGACTTATGCATGTCTAGTGTTACGGTGTTAAACGGTAACGGTGGGTGATGGAATGTAAGCAAGCCACAGGTAGTAATGGGCTGTTCACAAAAGCTTACTAACCTTTGGTATTGCAAGGAGTTTCGTGTACCTCGATGTATCCACTGTGGCACGAAGGGTATTGGCCACACTGCAGGCATATGATGTTTAAACCATTCACAAATATTCCCGACCTCGTTTGTGAGCAGCTTCATGGCTCGTTACCCACGATTCGAGAACACTGAGAAAAGGTTTGTGGATCCTTGAAACACGTGGGGGACCATGACTGTGGAACTGCCTCAACAGGTACCTGCAATGGAAAGACGCATTAAGTGTAATGGCAGCTTGATGTCGATGACTAGCAACAGTACACACGTGATGACTTTGCTGAGACGGTGTGCTAGATCGAGAATATAGGCATATGGATACCATGCCATGGTTTATAAGAGGAAGGTGACATCACGGATACCAGGAGACACGTGTGAGGTATATAGTAGGTATGAAATCCGCCTTAATGATTCGCGTAGCATTTACTAACGTGGATGGGATAACGTAATTGACGGGATGAGCTTCCTGAAACCTACTGTTTACGGATGACAGATGCAATTAATTCGCGGCAGTGAGCCCGACATGTGCTTCGTAACCCTACATATTACAGTGATGTGGCACCGCTGCCATGGCTGAGAAGGTTATGGAAACCGATTGCAGTTTTCCATTTACCGTTCCAGATGTCCTCATCCTTAGACGATATTCGTACGGCTTCCATCGTTGAGGTTCCATCATCGTGGTGGCAAGTTTCGGAATCTTTCCTATACATATGACGTCACTCCGGCGGTATGTTGATAATACCTGAACACGACAACTATATATGAGGCTTAACAGCTGCTTCATATAACGGGAAGAATGCATCCGCCTCAGTGTTGCTCAGCGCCCCCCTAAGATTAAATAACTCATGTCTCGCTGTATTGGTGGCATGGAGGCACGTTATCCAGGAATGTAAATTGCACCGTACGATAACACCTGCATCGCGGGCTCCATCACTACACCACAATGATATAGATCCAATAAAAGGCGGATCAGCAATAGGTGTACCACTAATAGGCAAGGGTTGACATTTATTGCCATTTCGTAGGTTAATTATGAAAGTAAGAAATTTTGCAAACAACAGCTCACTACACGACTCCCTGACGCCCCATATGCACTTAATCAGCACTGGATCCTCCGGCGAATTCTGCTAAAACGGGATAGAACCCCGCTGCGAAGATCAACTTGGCCTACTAGTTCCGTTTATGCGAAGAAAGAAACCCGTGCGAAATGAATCACAGAACCCCAAGACATACATGCACAAGAATTTGGAACCCACGCTGCGTCTTCCTTAACCCAGTGCGAAGTTCATTTGCATTCCCCACAGCGACTGGCATACCGTGATGCGAAAAAGCCCTCAAAATACGAAATAATAAGGCTATTTGCTACGGAATTAACCATACAGATTAACGTTATAGGTGAGAAGCCGCGGTGGAGGTTAATGGTTCGTTACATAGGCGAAACAGCTGTTATGAACGTGACGGACGTTTGGACCATTCAGAAATATTCACCGCTAGGTGAGTGAGCGTGTATCTAGCTCTGAACCCACCAAGGGTGAACACTGAGAAATGGTTTCGGAAGGCTCATCAGAGGCCACGTCGACAATACGAAATGAATATGAACGGGGCATTCGATAAAAGGGCACGTAAGGCAGTATAATCATGTAATGTGGTTATAAAGAAATGTGACATGAAAACATGTCGTGAAGTACACGGTGATGAATATACCCATGAATTTGTGCATTACTCCGGGGACGAAGAGACGGTCAGAGTGGACGTGCATGCCAAGGGAATATGCCCTGGTTCTGAAAGCCACGTGTTACAGATTAATACACCAACCTGACGTCCGAAGAAGCATTTCGGCAGTTGCACATGTAAATTGGAAGCATACCAACAGTGGCTGATCACTGAAGTAGGCACCAGCGGTTCTGAAAGGCAAAAGGTGAACAAGCAACGCACTTACCAGAGGTGCAACGGAGTATATACGCGGCAGCACGTTACACGCACGGAAAGTAGTAGTGGCGCATCATTGCAGTAATCATCACAGAGAGAGGCGTTCTAAAAGGCATCTGTTAATATCCCATACCCTTACGGGATGTGCAACTGATTAGATGGGGGCGGCACATGTGATGGCTC
>OX104063.1:115060467-115160536 GCA_944474145.2 Dicrocoelium dendriticum | reverse complement strand
ACAGATGTGTGCAAGCTAGTGACCTCTACATAATGTCCATATAACAGAAATTCCGTTCGCTCACAGTGAACCCGTCCAGCAAAGAAAGTATTCTAAGTTGGTCTAGTATGTGGCGACAACAGTGATAAAGCAGTGGGATTTACTTGCATTTGATAAGCATACCAGCCGTATCTACAAATAATCAGCGATCAACTTACTTCATATACCAACCTACAAGTAAATATCTCACCTCTATTTTCTGCATATACCTTCATCTTCTTACCAACACAACTGCATCAAACATACCATTCAGCCGTTCCATGTCTGAACTTCGTGACTTACATAATGCCATAAATACCGCGCAATATTTAAGAGAAACGTCATCGCGTGCGTTCAAAATTTTTACATACACAGGTTTAAATAAATACATATACTGTTGCATCACACCGTACAAATATACAGAGATAAATACATTATATATATATATATATATTTGCTTAATATGAAGTCACCTGCTTAGGTAAAAGAATAGGAAACTAAATACTGTTATATAGTCATGCCTTGTTGATAAATGACAGATGGCTAACGCATGTACAACGCATATTATAGGACTAGGTAATACTAGTCCGAAGGCAATTGGAGTCGGACACAGCGGACTGTATTCGCTGGGCTACACCAAGAAGCGGACGGATGAAGCGAGGTAAGAGCGTACACGTGAGCGCGGGAACTTACAAGGCAGTTGTGTGTCGAGCAGGTTGTAAGGTTAAAACAAGAAGGAGTAATGTACAATCGGACAGCAAGTAAATTGTACATGGAAGATAAAAGTTATTTCTGGGCGCTACAGAGCTTCCCCCTAGAAGGCTGAACATAGAAAGCCATCGAAATCGAAAAGGAATGTTGAGACGAGGTTCGTAAGGCAAAATCGTGCAGAGTGAAAATGAGCGTGCGTTCGTGTAAATGGGGGTTCGTCGGAAGTCACAGGACGCTGTGCCGTTTATGATTAGCTATTTATTGAATATAGGGCAGGGTGCATTTCGGCGAGCCGTTGGAGCGGGCTTGTCGGACTACAAAACCTGGCTAGCCCAGAAAAAGGCCAACAGGACCTCAACCTCCACTGCTGCCAAACGGTATGCTTGGTAGTGGTCTCTCCCCCAAGCCGCCCCGCGCCAAAACGACCCTCGTACCACGAAGCAACGACCATGATTCCACGGAGAAGCGACCCTCGTCCAGCGAAGAAGCGACCTTCGTCCCGCGGAGAAAAGACACTCATCCCGCGGAGCAACGACCGGTGTTCGCGTCAGGGTCCTCGAAAACGCTCCTCGTGTGGGCCAGTCGATCGAAGGGAAGGGTTGGGGCATGTGAATACGAGAAAATAGAAAAACGCGCAGAAAACGCCAAAAAGAACAAACAAATGATCTGCGTATTTAAATTTTTTGGTTTTTAAAATTTTTTTCGATAAAGGTATTTCGGAGGTTTGTTGATACTTTTGTTTGTTTTCAAAACGTTAATCGACCAAAAACGAGGTAAACATATACAATATCTACAAAGTTTAAAGTATTTACACTGTACATAGTCGGGGAAACGAACGGGCGTACGTACCTCCCGACCACGGCAATTGGTCGTGGGAGGCGGCGGACTAGGTTCGGGTGATGTCGGGACGGCTGAAGCTTGGAGACCGTGATCGAGGTCTGGTTGGACTTCATTAGCATGCGGAAATTGGTACCGAGAGTTGTGACGTCGCACGGGGCACTACTAGAAGAAGTAGGCGGGGCTGTTACTTCCATAAAGGCGGGTTTTAGACGATCGATGGTGAAGACTTCGTGTCGACCACCGCGGTCAATTGTGTACGCCTTACTCGCACGATGCAGCACCTTGTAGGGTCCTATGTACAGCGAATGAAGAGGCTGTCGAGCACCGTTTGCGCGAAGAGGGACGTGTGAACACGTAGACAGCTTCTCGGGCACGTACACTGGTGTCTTCTGCGATCGAGGAGCGGGTGGACGTAGCTCACGCATCTGATGAGCCAATCGATCAGTGTAACTTCCGTAGTTAAAAGTGGAAGTACATGGGGCTGGTGCTACCAGCTGTCCGGGCAACCACATCGTGCAACCGTAGACTAGCTGCGCTGGTGTGGAATCGAAATCGGTTGTAACCGTGTTTCTTAAGCCTAGCAGAACGAAGGACAGCCTTTCAGACCATGGAGGATCTGCGTGCGCACGTAGCGCTGCCTTCACCTGGCGGTGAAAACGCTCCACCATGCCGTTAGCGTCCGGATGATACGCTGTCGTCTGAATGTGGCGGCAACCTAAATCCTTAAGCAACGTGGCAAATGTCGACGAAAAATGTGACCCTCGAGCGGTAGTCACGGTGGCGGGCCAGCCGTATCGGGCTACCCAGCGCTCCACAAAAGCTTTCGCTACCGTTTCCGAGGAGCAATTTGGGATTGGGGCTGCCTCAGGCCATCTAGTAAATCGATCGATGCAAGTCAGTAGATATACAGAGCCATTGGAAGGTGGCAGAAGACCTACGAGGTCGACGTGCACGTGATGAAAACGTGCGTCTGGCGTCGGAAACGTGCCTAATGGGTTTCTAGTATGCTTGAGCACCTTCCGGCGTTGACACGTAAGGCAAGCAGCTACCCAGGTACGGACGTCCCGATTAACATTGCGCCGAACGAATCGTGTGATCACGAGTTTAACCGATGCACGAACGCCTGGGTAAGACAAGCCATGCAACATGTCGAACACCGTCTGCCGAAATTCGCGTGGGACGACTAGACGCGGCGTGCCCAGAGATAAATCGCAGAGTATCGTCCTGTCTGTTGATGTCAGCGGAACGGGTCGTATATCTAATGAGGGAGAGCTGCGTAGTAGATCAACCTCAGGATCGTTTATTTGTGCTGTGGCCATGGCTGCCAAGTCGATAGCAGTGCCGGCGTCAGCGGAGATAGCTTGAATGCGAGAAAGTGCATCGACGACGGCGTTGTGCACACCTGAGACATGCCGTATATCGGTCGTAAACTGAGCGATATACTCAAGGTGGCGCGACTCTCTAAGAGAGTGTCGGTCGGTAGTCGAGCCGAGCACGTACGTCAGGGATTTGTGGTCGGTGAAGACGACAAAGGAGCGGCCATCTAGGACGTGTCGAAAGTGACGTATCGCTAGATATACGGCTAGTAGTTCTCTATAAATAAATAAATAAATAAATAATTTATTCTCAGTTTCATAGAGACACACCAACGCAGGCATGATCAAGGTTTAAAAACCGACGTGTATCACGACGATACATTGGGTTCAAGCGTGTGTAGTTGAAACAGTGTCGGGAAGAGTTGATATGTGAGTCTAGTCGACTTGCCAGTTTGTAGTTGTGGGCTGTGACTTTATTCAGTGGCGAGTCACATCCGCCACGTCGCAGTGTTGTTAAACAGACATTTGTGGCTTTTTATAGGGAGAACGCTTGCCAGGCGAAAACCCACCACGTCCTGCAACACTGCCGTAAAGTATTTTGAACATTAATGTTGAACTGGCAAAGCCGCTTGACGACTGGTTTTACCTTCGGATTTTCGCAGAGTAATGGCTTCCAATTTCCTCTGCTAGTTGGACAGGTAATTTGATCGGGGTCGCCATTATTTTTGAGATCGGTGGAGGAGAGGGACCTCGTGATTATTCATCTTATTGTATGTCCAGGTGAGCAAAAGTTCAACTTCTCCGCTGTCCAGGTTTTACAGATGTATAATTTTTGGGAGTATGAGGATATGTCCATTTCTCCATACTGGACAAGGGTTATGGTGATTGCAGTTCGGTCCTTTCGGAGTTCTACCATGCTCCAGGTAAGTCCATGTGGGTTGTTGCGTCCGTCTTGGGCCAAAACTGTTCCTCAGTCCAATCCCAGATCTCCAAGAATTCCCGGACCTCAGAGAAAAGGGAAAGTGAGGGACAGCCGAGAGAAGACCGCAAGAACAGGCATGGAGTTGAACATTGTTAATGTCTTAAGTTACAACACTTGTGCTTGAGACAAAAGCATGTACACTGTGCAACAATAATTATGCTGAAAATGTCTTTTGAATATCCTACAGAATCATTAGCCGTATAGGTGGATTGCTAACGCCTGCCTAGAGACAAGATCGTTGTACAAGTAAGTAAAGTACGAAGTATCCGTTTAGTAGGAGCCAATAATTGCGTAGGGATAGAGCAAAGAGAGTTAGAATAATGGTAGTGATTGTCAGGTTCATGAACAGCAAGTAGTTAGCGTAATCCGAGAGGGAGCGCGTAATAAGCGAAAATAAATAGGTTGCCGCGAGAGTCCTAAAGATTAATTGGTGGCAGGGCAGAGGAAGGATTGGATGCAGAAATTCTAGAGGAATAAAGGATATTGAGATACGGAGTGGCTCCTAACAAGCATTAAATTATCGCATATGCATGGAGCCAATGGCCACTATCTATTTCTGAACAGAAATTCCGAATATACGACGTCCGACAGGTGGCGATAGAAGAGACTAAGTGGCCGGATGTAGCCATTCCAGTCAGACGCTTGGTCACTAGCGTATGCCTATAGGGTCGCTGAGTGTATCAACAGGCCAGTGAAGGTAAGTGACAGTTCAGGTGATAGGTCAACCGACCAGCAGAGCTGTGACGCAAGCAATCCAAAAGAATGAACATTGCAAGAAGGGAGCTAGCTCCGGATATCCGCAAAGTTAAGTGGAAGCTATGGTGACTAGCTGCTGCTAATCAGAGATATTGGCTCTAGAAAAGAATGTATCAGTGGCTGTTGAAGCCATATCATTAAGATGTTCGATCACTACTGGATACCTACGGTTTCAATGAAGAAATCAACATGCGAGCGAAGCTAGACGAGACAGACGGCAGAAGAAAATGAGGGCTGTAGAGTCAGGGAGTGGCACCTTGCAAGCTACATGGAGCCAACAATGACTAGCTGCTATCAAGAAGAGTTGATGCGAGTAGGACGAGCGACACAACGGCGCGCTAGGAGAGAGAAGAGTGACCAGCAATAGAGTTCGGATTACGCCTTCAGTTACTAGTGTATCCTACGGTGGCATATAATAGGTCAACAAACCATCTGAGCTGTGACGCAAGCAATCCAAAAGAATGAACATTGTAAGAAGGGAGCTAGCTCCGGATATCCGCAAAGTTAAGTGGAAGCTATGGTGACTAGCTGCTGCTAATCAGAGATATTGGCTCTAGAAAAGAATGTATCAGTGGCTGTTGAAGCCATATCATTAAGACGATTGATCACTACTGGATACCTACAGTTTCAATGAAGAAATCAACATGCGTGCGAAGCTTGGCGAGACAGACGGCAGAAGAAAATAAGGGCTGTAGTGTCAGGGAGTGGCTCCTTGCAAGCTACATGGAGCCAACAATGACTAGCTGCTATCAAGAAGAGTTGATGCGAGTAGGACGAGCGACACAACGGCGCGCTACGGGAGGGAACAGAGACCAGCTGAGCTGTGACGCAAACAACCTAAGACAATGAACATGGTAAGAAGGGAGCTAGCTCCGGATATCTGCAAAGTTAAGTGGAAGCCATGGTGACTAGCTGCTGCTAAGCAGAGATAGTGGCTCTTAATAAGAATGTATCAGTGTCTGTTTTAGCCATGTCATTAAGGCGTTTGAACACTACTGGATACCTACAGTTTCGATGAAGAAATCAAGCAGAGCTGTGACGCAAACAATCCAAGAATAAACATTGTAAGAAAGGAGCAACTCCTAGAAATCTCCGGATATCCGCGAAGTTGAATGGAGCCTATGACGACTAGCTGCTTCTATGCAAAGATAGTGGCACTAGAAAAGGAGGTATCAGTGGCTGGTGTAGCCAAGTCATTAGGACGTTTGACCACTACTGGATACCTACAGTTTCGATGAAGAAATCAACAGGCGAGCGAGAAAATGGAGCAACTGTGCGCAGATCTTAAGTTATGTTTTGTGACGTGGACAGTCCCAGATAGTAAAGGACGGTTATTTGGTAGGTCCTGTTTCCAAATTTTTGTAGGTTTTCAGACTTAGAGATGCTGTGGGCCATGTTCCCAAAGTTCATCCTCCGGTATATTGGTTTTAAAGAGCTCGCATATAGGCAGGGTAGCAAGGTGTCTATGTAGGGCTGATCGGAACTGTGCAGTATTCTCGGATGCCCTTACTTGTAATGGTAGCCTGTTCCAGACGCGAGCGAATCTGTAGAGAAAGAAGTTGTTACGCAAGTTAGTGCGGGCTGTGGGCAGGGTAATGGTTAAGGGTCTGTGGCGGAGGGGATACCGAGAGTCTTCGTTTTGTTGGATAAGTCCTTCAAGGTTCGTATTTGGGTTGTTTATCGTCTGGAATAAGAAGGTGAGGTTGAGTCTCATTCTTCGTAACCATAAAGGGTCAAGACCAAGGAGCTTACAGCGCTCACGGTAGTTGAGAGTGGAAGGGTAAAGCAGGCGCTTTGTGAATGAGCGTTGTACTTTCTCAATTGCTATTCGGTCACTCTTTCTTGAGTTGGAAAATATTATTGAGCAGTATTCCAAAAGAGGTCTAGCGCATACCGTGTATAGAGTGAGTCTGGATTCTGTTACGAGCATCCTTTTGCAGATATGACCAATGAGGGATCTGGCTTTCGCTACACTATAGCTAACTTGTTCTGAGAAATTTAGTGAGCTTGAATAGTGTACTCCGAGATCCCTTACGGTTTGACAGATGGCTAGTGAGACGCCATTCAGGGTTAGCGCACTTGGTGGCACAGTGCATCTGTACGACAGAACGCTGCACTTTGTAGGAGAGAAGTCAAGCTTCCATGTGTTGCACCAAGAGTCTAGTGCTTTAAGGTCATTTTGAATATTGAGGAGACCTCTCCTTAGGTTACCCGGTTCAAAGGAGAATACGACTTTCATATCATCGGCGAACAGGTACGCCTTTCCATATTCAAAGACTTGAAATACATGGTTGATGTAAAGTAGGAAGAGTATAGGGCCCAGTACACTTCCCTGGAATACACCACTTGTAACTGGTTTCGGTGAGGATTCGAAGTCTCCTAATCTCACCGATTGTGTTCGACAGGAGAGATAGGAAGAGAACCAAGAATGCAACTGGTCCGATATACCGTAAGAAGCCAATTTAGTTAGCAGTCCATTGTGAGGAACTCGATCGAACGCTTTTTTCATATCCAAGAAGATGATGATCAGAGCTTTCCTGCAATCAACCATGGCGGTAACATTGTTCAGGAACTCCAGCTGGCATGTTTGACAGGATTTAGACGGGAGAAATCCATGTTGGGATTTGTTGATGAGGTTACGATGTGTCAAGAACCGTAGGAGCTCTTCCTTGATGATCCTCTCCATCACCCGTGAAGCGAATGGGGAGTGACTACTGGGTCGGTAGTTTTCAATGTTTTGACGGCTTCCCCTTTTGTGTCTTGGCATGACTACAGCATGTTTCCAAGCGGAGGGAAATGTTCCGTGTTTCATGGAAAGAGTAAAGATGTTAAGAAGGAGGACGGCTATATCCACTCCACCTAGAATTAGCAGAGCCGATGGGAGGCCATCAGGTCCGGCATGGAAGGATAATTTGAGGGCTTGAACTTCTCGAGTAATGGTACGCAGGTCAAATGTTACTGCGCGTAAAGTATCATGGGTGCAACTAGATTCCGTTGGTTGTAGGCGTTTGGAGAAAAACGCTAAAGGTTGCCACGTGGCGGCTGCGCGTTGCTGTAAAACAGCGCCGATTGCCAGGTCCGAGGCGTCGGTACTGAGGAACAGTGGGCGGCCGGAGCGAGATGCGCTATAGAAGCTAAGTTGGAGATAGCTTCTTTCAGCGACTTAAAAGCAGCGCGTGCTGAGGCAGGAAATTCGAATTTCTTGAGTTTTTTTCGGAGTAGGTCCGTGAGGGGTTGCATCAGCGAGGCGCAGTTCGGTATAAATCGTCGGTAGACGTTGACAAGCCCATCAAAACGCCTGAGCTGTTTAAAAGAATGAGGCTCGGGGTAGTCGAATGGCTGGAATTTTACCCTGCAGTGGCACGACGCCTGCAGAAGTGATACAATACGAAAACTTTTCTGCGTTGATCGTCACCCCGTGTTGAGATAAACGATCAAAAAGTGTTCGTACGTGGCGCATATGCCCTTCTCGTGAAGAGATTGCGATTAAAATGTCATCCAGATACCCGTAAGTGAAGTCTAAACTGCGACAAACTTGGTCGATGAAACGCTGAAAAGTTTGCGCGGCGTTCTTTAGGCCAAATGGAATGCGCAGAAACTCGAACAAACCAAATGGAGTCATCACGGCCGTTTTAGCGCTGTCCGCTTCGGCTACCGGAATTTGGTTGTATGGGCGTACCAACTCGATTTTGCTGGAGACAGTTTTACCCGCCAGACTGGCGGTGAGCTCCACTATGTGTGGGATCGGGTAGCGATCAGGTGTGGTCACCGTATTCAAGGATCGATAGTCGCCGCAAGGACGCCAGTCCCCCATGACCTTCTTCGGGACCATGTGCAGAGGCGCCGCCCATTGGCTTTTGGACGGTCTGACGATACCAAGTTGAAGCATGTGGTCAAATTCGGCTCGCGCTTCGTGTAGTTTGTCAGGAGCAAGCCGTCTTGGTCGTGCGCTAACTGGTTGACCGCGCGTAACTATGTGGTGAGCGACCTCTGTCGTGACTGGTGGAAGCTCTGCAGCCGGTCGAACCAGTCGCGGTTGTTTGGAAAGGATACATGAGTAGCCGGACGGTGCGTCTTCGATCCGAATTACAGGGCTGATTATCGGGGCATCTGAAAGAACACCATCAACACCTAGTTTCGTGAGATCGTCTAAAAGTCTGTGGCGACCTGCATCAACAAGCTACCCAAAATGTCGAAGGAAGTCAATGCCAATAATTGCGAAGGGTACAGAGGCAACCATGAAGACCAACTGAAATTCTCGTCGAAGATTGAGGTCCAGGTTCATCATGCGCTGACCGAAGGAAGCTATCGGAGAACCGTTGGCCGCACGCAAATTGTACGTGGTCTCTGAGTGCTTGTCGGTAGCGGTCGCTGGGATGACGCTGACTTCCGCTCCAGTATCGATGAGTAATGAGATGGAAGGAAGTCGATCCTTAACGTAAAACAGTCGGTTTGCTTGGTTATTGAATAATACGTTTGTAGTGCTAATATGCGGGCTATTAGTTTTCCCTGGGTCGTGCCTAATGCAGGGAGCCCGACAACGTCTAGCTCTTCCACCGTATTGGCGATGATACCAACATACTTCTTCGACGGGTTTGACATTATCTGACTGAGAACTTGTAAGGAAAATGTGGCGCTTTCGTGCCGAACCTGACGTACTCGGTGCAGGCACAGACAAGTCGCAATGATTGGCAGCCAAAACGTGATCAGAATTTGATCGTGGCACACGCTGCTTTGAAGCCTTCATTGCTGCTATCCTGCTGCGAAGTAACGCAATTTCCTCGTCTTTAGAGTCAGCTCGGTCTAGCGTCTGGGAACAAACATGAGATGCTGTTTTCATCGGTGAGAATACGTCACCGGAGTTATTGGTCGTCTGCTGCGGAAAACGTTCGAAAGCAGCGTCGGCCTTGGTAGCTAAGTCTTTCGGGGGTGCATCTATAAACATGGACAGCATTACCGGCAATGGCTCTGGGAGACGTGCAAACCACAGCTCCTTTATCCCTTCTTCGCTCAAGGATAAGGGACCAGCGATACGCTGAAGTTCGAGGGAAAATGCCGACGGCGTGCGATCTTCAAGCTTGAGACCATTGAGCTGCTCAAATCGAGTTCGTGCGTTGGGCCGTAACTCTTTCAAAATCGCTTGCTTCATCGTTTCTTACTGTGCCACATTCGATGGGCAGAGTAGAATGTCCTCAACCAGCGTCACTACCGACGGAGGAAGGCGTTGGACGAGATGATTGTACCTCGGACGGTCCGCCGTTATGTCCATATTTTCTAGTTCAATCTCGAATATCTTAAACCAAACTTCTGGACTGTGTTCCATGAAACATGGAACAGCCAAAGTAAGCATGGTTGCGCTGTGAAACGACTCAGATGCCACTCTCGAAATGTGAGTCGAAAGACAAAGAATGAACCAAATACGATAACAGTACTAAAATTACGCAAGAAATGAATGAATACAGGTATATAATCGGGAAAAAGAAACGAACTCAAAAAATAAAAACAAGGAAAAAAATTGAATTCGCGCGTTCGAATCAGGGTCACAAATTTATAGGACTAGTTAATACTAGTCCGTGACGCTGCTCTGGTAATCGCAGACCTAGCAGGGTACGTTAAATATGGTGACATTTGTTGATTGGTCGGACGAGAGTGAAACAATTCACCTCTAGACACTGACATTCTAATCTGGCGTGACCATAACACTGTGTTTTAATGTGCCAAAAAGCTATCAACCGTTTGCCGCCGATTCGAATGCTTGGCAATACGGGTAACCAAATGTTCTAAATTTGATAAATTAATTAGACAAAGTAATTTCCACACCCTTATGTCCAATATTGCACAGTGCGCGCATTGTAATACTAAAAGTCAAAATTAGGTCGCCCTTTTTTCATGGATGCTGTATTTAACTAATTCGCGGGTTTGCAAGTCCGTTAAAAGCATTGGATTTCCGCAACGGATACCGTAAAAGCTTTCTTTTGTGACAACCTTGTTTGCACGAGCGTCCGTTAATAGTCTTTGGGTTATCTTTTATGCGTCTTCCCGGCGTCCTGTCCAACCGTTGTTAGATGCAAAACAGAACACAGACGAGGTGTGCAGCAAAAGGGTTTCAAAATGAATGCAAACTGGTGTCCACTCAATCAGCTGGGCACGCTGTGCTGTAAAGTTGCTAATATCCAACTGCCGTTACTATGCGTCTACGTATCGATAGGGAGCCATCGAAGTGTGCAATGCATGCAGCTATATTTGCCTTAAATATGCGTAACACTAACGCAATATTGGTAACTAAAGTAGAAATTATTCACTACAATATATAAAAGATAAGCATACCGTTTCTGAGCCCAGTTATTAAAAATTCCTGCCGTCCACTTTTTGTTTCGTCCTGGACTATTTAATTAGTCTCCTATTGTGCCGATATTTTTAGCCTCGGAATTTTAATGTGAAACGCTTTAGTAATATAATGAAATAAGTAACACTTGGGGTTTGTGAGTTTCATAGCAGTAGATACATCATAGCAGACATAAATAAGTGGCTTTTTAACAGCGAAGATTATGTAAAATCATAGGAACCTTATGCAGCATTATTGTACTTAAGAATTATCATTTTGTTCAACCATATGTACAGCGAGCCCTCCCACTGAAGCGTACATTTGGCCACTCGCGGAGAAACAAAAGGCGATGGAGCTAAATGTCTTTTTATGTTCATGGATATTGTTAACTAATGTTCTAAATAACTACCGGCGCTGCTTAGTGCGTGAAATCCTTCTTTTTAACCGTACTTTCTGTCATCGCAGGTGACTTTTAGCGCGCCATGGGTAACGAATATTTCCTCACGGTGGTAGTACGTACTTACCAGTTTGTAATCGATTACCGCTAAACGTTGACGGAATATGTATCCCTTCAGCGCGAGCAGCGAAAGCGTGTGCCGTCGTGTGAGTGTTGTAACTCCCTAAATGACCAGAGTTTTGGCCCTCAGCAGGGCAAATTGACACCTTATGGACGACCTTTGGTCACCTAGTATATCTTCCAACGTCCATTGAAGCTCAGCAACGAAAGTTGCATGGTAAAATTATCGTAACCATGAAGCGGAAAGCCACATATTAATCAAAGTACGCAATGCAATAGCCGCAAACCCAATCCCAAATTGATTTTGAATTACCAATTCTCGTCCAAACGAAACATAATTTGGATGACTTTCAGCCAACAGTATGCATTAGCTGATGCTATCACAGCATTATTGTGAGTGCGCTACTGTCGGAGCCTGTATACTACATGCACAACCCTTGGAGCCAAATGTAATTACAAGACATTGGGTCCTAGTACAGCGGCACCAAATGTGCCAATGATGGAGCCTATATACAATGACCACGAGACTTGGAGCGGTGTGCTATTACAACCCAATTGTGTCCTATTACATCGCCACCAAATGTGCCACTGATGGAGCCCAAACACAACGAGCACGAGACTTCGCGCAGTGTGCTACGACAACCTACCTGGCAGCATACGTGCCACTGGTCCAGTTCATTGTTTAAAATGCTGTAATCCCAAATGAGCGCAGAAACCGATATAAAACCCGTGCAATGTATTTAACGAAAGGCAGCGAGAGAAGGTTCAGCGTTGTTCACTATATTCATGCCTTGCACGGGCATGTCCCATGCAGGGTATCATTACACAAGGTCGTATTCATCGGCTAAAATATAATAGTAGTGCGAACATATAGCCTACTGTCGGGTAATTGAATGAGAATTTCTATCTGAACAAGCTTTTTCTTTCTTTGCGCTTTCTTTACTGGGCTGGCATCCATGTCGACGCTACAATGAAGTGAAAATGGGAGATTAACTTGCACCGAATAGCTTACTTTGGCACTCTATTCTGCACAATACATTTGTTGGAGGGGAACTCCACAGCTCCATTTCGACAACCTAATGAAGAAAGGTAAGGAAATAGACCACCAGTACTAAGTGCAAGTGCAATATGGGGTACGGTTTGTTGACCTGTACTCGGATCGGCGGTAATCTCATTCTGACTGCCTGGGCAGGAAATAGGTATACCAAGCTGTCGCTTACCTTCGTAAGCTGGGCAGGCTGACGGGGTAGAGGCCACTATGAAATCCGGTGAGGGTGAACGGCCAACAGCTAAATATCGAAGTAAAAAGTTGCTTTCTTACCGGTAGTACAGCATTGCACTGCCATCATGTGCACAGATACCGTTTGTGAAGCGTTGACACAAATTGTACAACGGGCTCCTGGTTGCACACGCAAACCTTTTCGATGATAAAGTAACCGATTGTGTGCACAGCGAACTGCGTCAACCACAACAGGCTTGTTGCATGTGAAACACAAATCTCTGGGCGCCATAATTTTCGGCCAATGCGGTTGTTTCTTTGCACGTTGAAAGTCTGACGAATCACCAATTACTTCGTTAGTCCTCCGCAATAGCTCTTGATACAGTTCTGAAAATCCGGATGGATTAACCTCTTCAGCACTTTTCAGCCGACGTACAAGATGTACAATTTTAGTCGTGGATGGTTTCGTAACGGGGACTTTCCACGTCCGCAGCGGCGTGGACTCTGTGGGTGGGTTGTAGTCCGCCAACCAGCGGATGCAAATAGGTATTTGGCCTGTAAATGGATGCACATATCAGAAACAGCTTACTTGTCGGGTGCGCGTGCTGCATATATGCCGCCATTCAATGCACATACGACAGAAACACGGGTTCATAAAAAGGACAGGTACAGGTTTCAAAGGAGCAATCGAAGGTGAAGCGATTTCCCCGGTGCGATATCTCAAACTATGGAAGCGACAGAAATTTTTATTCACATACCCCTCTATCTCCAAGGTCCGGGTAATCTGCTTACGACATAAGTTTTGCTAAATGGCGCGGCACTAAGTCGCATACGTATGTAGTTCAGAGGCAAACTACGCGATGAACATATGCGCTGCTTTCTAGTAGCTGACGCCTGTCACAGAATAACGCGGCATGCATCTAGGACTCTTTCAGGAGAATTATTGAATGCGCCCAGACTTTGCGAACGGCTGCAACAAGCCATCCGATGCATGGGTAACTTTCTTCCATCGCAAGTTGGTATTCTGAACACGGCGGTTCGTTGTATTACGAAAATGCACCAGTCCAGCTTCGGCGTGTTTCGCCCACGAGCGTTTTATGTACAAGCAGTACAACGTAAGGTAGCGCACAAACCGTGGGCCTGCTCTTTTAAGGAGCTTTAAATCTTGTTGAAATCTAGCACAGGAATATTACAAATAGAAAGGGATTATACTCAGTCTCCGTGTCAGAAGTTGCCATGCGATGAAACAGATAACGCGACTGGTTAATGTTTGTCTACAGAATGTAACAAAGATTTATCACTTACATGCTTCCTTATGGCCTGGCGGATGTGGAAGTAACACAACTAACTGTCGCATTGAAAGACCGCGCGTGCCGCACGTATTTGAGCGGCCATTTTGTCCATCATTATTGTGCTGAGGGGAATATCATGACCCAAGGTATTCCGAAACACTTCGAACAACGTAAGCAAAGACGCGTAATATTCCCTACGCAGAAACGCATAAAATGTTAGCCGGCCGTAACCCATCACGTCAGTTATTAAAAACTGGTATAGTTTGAAGCTGCAAGCAACAAGTAAGGCGGCCATAAATTCTTACTTCAAATGGTTAGTACCATGAGTAACGTCTACACAAACGACATGCGAGCATCGGCGCAAAGGTTCTATTGGTTGCTGCCGGGCGAATAATACGCGTGTGCACAAGCATACCTAAGAAATAATTCGCGGAACTCCGTCATCTTCCATAGACTTAATAACCTGATGCAATTTTACTGCAGGAAGTAAAAGCTATCAAAATAAGCTTACACTCAACGCCGGGTCTCAGTTTACGAAGAAAATTGCGGACAACATCGCTGGTAATATGCTTTCCGTGAGTTGAATGCTTTATAATAATAGAAGCGAAATCCTACTGAACACGTCTCAATCCTGTACTTTTTGACATCCGACATGGGCAGCGGACACATCGAGAAATGACCCTGTCTTACTTCACCCGTGACTGGTTACACTTTCTGCTGCTGTAGCATACGAAACTGACGTAATGAAGATGCATAAAGTCTGAAAACAAACTATTAAACTCCTCAAAACTGGCAAAAGAAAGACCAAGGATGATTCTCCGGAAGTCAGACTCCACGGCGTACGGATGCGAAAATACTATTCGTACCGCGTATCTGGCTTCTGACGCATTTAAACAAATGCAATATCACATTGCACAGAATTGAATAAAACTGCAAAGTCAGAAAGATAGCCGGGAATCATGCCATAAAATGACACGAACTATCTTTTGCGCACTAGGTTATGCAGGGTAACGGTGCTGCGACTACTTCACAGCGTCCGAGACGATGCGCGGAATTAAGCGCGGATATCAGGCCACTGGAGTCGGACACAGCGGACTGTATTCGATGGGCTACAACAAGAAACGGACGGATGAAGCGAGGCACGAGCGCACACGTGAGCGCCGGAACTTACAAAGCAGTTGTGTGCCGAGCCGGTTGTAAGATTAAAACAAGAAGGAGTAATGTACAATCGGTCAACAAGTAAATTGTACATGAAAGCTAAGAGTTATCTTTTTTGGCGCTACAATATTACACATGCACGTTCATCACATAGAACTTTTCACTTTCCTCTTAAGCCATTAAGGTATGCATGACCCAATCCACAGATTATCGCATGCGGCCCTGAATCATATTTCCCTACTGCTCTGTATACATATATATGTATTAAAAGTGACGGCTAAAAGTTAGCCAACATAGGTTGTGCGTAATCACATCTGTCTTTATATATATATACATATATATATAAACAGTGGCAAATTATCTCTTCACCACTATCAACAACAAAAAACCGACAGTGAATGCACTTATCCAATTCCACTTTATACACACTTATGCAGTAATATAAATAGTCCGTTGTTCATAAATTGGCAGCACTTTTAAACAAATTCTTCTGTATGCTATCAACGATGCGTATAGTGGTGCTTTTGGCATAGCAGTTATCGCTTTTAGATTTCAACATATTTATCGGGTTACCTTTACTTTCGGTTGTCTTTCAAAAAACCATCGGTAAGTTTCAAAATTTTATTACTTAAACGTGCTTAGTATAAATCCTCTAGGTACCTACGTTGCCTTAAAAAATTCCATTTAATGTTTTTCGTTTATATTATCTGTGCAAAAAGTACGCAGTTGGATTTCTTAACCTTTTACCTGCTTCATTGCTAACAATACATTCTACGTATTATAGGTTGTCACTTGACGCTCCGCCGAATCTAACCTTACGAAACATTCCCTAAACTACGCGAATGCTACACATATTGAACAAATTTTGCACAACTTCGCATCAACTGGTTTTGTACCAGCTTCTTGGCCTTCATTATTTCAACATCTTTGCCTCAGTATAAAATTGATATTTTACTTACCGTGTAACCCAAACAACTGGTTCCTTACAAAGTTTGCCATTCATCGATAACAAGCGGAAGACCAATTATTTACCCATAAAATGAATGCACTAGTTGTCAACAAAGAAATTTACATTTAACCGCCGATGTGCAATCAAACGGTCCCATTGCATTGCCCTTACATTTATCGTATTTAACGGTCAAAACTTGTCCGGGGCAGCTTAATTCGGCGCTACTGCACACAAACATCTATGCATAGGAAAGGTTTTCTTTTTTCTGAGAGTTACTGTAATATATTCCGAAGGGCAAGCTCGAGACATGTATGAAAAGTTCCGGCTACATCCGAACGGCACGTGAGAACCAGCGACCGAGTAACTAACAAAGTAGCATGTACAAAACGGCAATCGCGCAAGACGACAATGCTCTACTGAGTCGACCACGAGAAAAAGCAAGCTGGACCGAGACCGATGTATTCAACAGTGCGGCTTGCCAATAGCGTGGTACACGGCATGCAAGTATATAAACAACGAGTTTACGGGGAACAGGTACTGGAGCTTGGCTTTTGATTCCCTTCATTCATTGTGCGTTCGGTCGCCAAGCCCTGTAAAATAAGCAAAGGAGACATAAGTAATGGCGGTCAAGATAAACAATACATTGCGGTTTCAACTGTACTACATTGTCTCCCCTTCTAAGTGAGGCACTGTCCCCAGCGCCAGCGCATCTGGAACCACAGCGAGGCCCCTCAGCTGGCACTTCTACAGTGTGTTCGACTATCGGGAGACAACCGGGTGTCACGATTCTGTCTTAATGCGTAGAACTTGAAGACGGTGTCATCGGTTTTAGTTGGTTATAATGAACGGTCAGTACGTCGGCGTTTGGACCCGTAACGTTTCGAGACACATACACTGTAAGCTAGCGTACGAACACAATCTCTTATGGCCCCTGCCATTCCCGATGGAATTTTCCTGGTGCGCCAGCTGGAGATCTTGGTCGGTGTAGCCAAACACGATCAACTTTTCGGTATTCAGGGCCTCGACTTTGGCGATCTTAATACTCCTTCTAGCTGCGTTGCCTTCTGTTAAAATGCTCCTGAACGCTTTGAAAGACTACGCGCAGTCGCTCACGGGTTATGCGGACGTATACCGACAAAGAATAAGCTTCATCCGGACAGACAGGTGATAGTGAACCCGGAGGTAAGCAACTCTCACGGCTGAGAGTAAGGTAAGCTGGAGAATAGCTGGTTGTAGAGTGCACCGAGGCCCGATATGCAAGCGTACATGGTGGAAATGCTTCGTCCCACTGATTGGACTGACGACGTTCGACGATGCTCTGAAGAACAGCCTTGATAGTCCGGTTGGTCCGCTCAACCAGCCCATTTCCTTGTGGAGGATACGGTGTAGTTCGCGTCTTTAATGGCTAGCAAGCGGCACACTGCTTGAATTAGATGACTCTCTAGAGCCGCACCCTGATTGGAGTGCAAGGATATGGGTGCGCCGTAACGAGCCACTCACTTGTTGACGATGGTGGAAGCGACAGTGGATGAATGTTGGCATCGGATAGGTATTGCCTCGCACCAGTTTGTGAAGTAATCTATCATAACTAGTATGAAGCAGTTCCCGCTCTTTGTTATCGGCAAAGGACCAATGATATCTACTCCAATTCGTTGCCCTGGTGCGGAAGTAATTATTGGTTCCAAAGGAGCACGAGGAACAGGCACCAGTGGTTTCAAATTTGCACAGAGCTCACATGACGCACTGAGTTGAACGACATCGGCGTGGACGCCCAGGCACCAATACCGTTGTCGAACTGCAGCCTCCGTTTTTAACTGACCGGAATGGACTAATTGTTGATGAACTTTTGTAGTATTCCAAGAGATCGGGGCATCGGCGTAATCAGTTTCGGATCAAATTTATCAATGCGATACAGAACACCGTCGATGATTCTCAAGTCCTTCCAGTGCTCGAGTAGGGAGCGCTCCTCGGTGGAACTTTCACGAAGTTCAATTCCAGTGGGTTTCGAGGAGCCATTCAGCTGTCGGTTGTAGGTCTTAGCTATATACGGGTCACATGCTTGCTCTTCGGCCCACGCAATATCGGTCTCTGGGGTTACGAAAGCCGAATTGACCTGTTCGGATCTCCCTAGCCTTGACAGCGCGTCTCCATTAGAGTGTCGTGTCCCGAGACGATATTCACACGTAAGATCATATTATTGAAGCTGGCCCTGCCATCTTGCTATCTGACCCTCTGGTTCACGAAAGCTTTTTAACCACTGAAGTGACTGGTGATCAGTGCGAACCTGAAATGACTTTCCAAATAGGTAGGGCCCAAAATGTCGCAAAAAGCTAACTAGCGCCCGTAGTTCTCGTCGAGTGGTGCTGTACTTTCTCTCGCTTTTATCTAAGCAGCGACTAGGAGATCACAACTTCGTCCGCCGTAGTTCTCTAGGATAAAAATGGGCCGTTCGCTTCATCGCACGCATCTGTATCCAACACAAAACCTCCAGAGTCTGGTGAGGTGTCAGGGAGAGCAACGATTGGGGGCATCGTAAGATGTACTTTCAACTCTGCAAAAGCGGGCTGACATTCGTCAGTACAGCAGAATGTTCGTCCCTTCTCAGTTAAACGATGTAAGGGGCTGAGATGGCCGCAAAAATAAAAATAAATCGTCGATAGTAGGAACACATCGAACAAAAGCACGCACAATCACATTTACCCATTCACACAACATGTCCCCTTCCAAATACACAGTTAAACATAGCTTTACATCTCAACACACACATAAATTCCCACGCTAATGGGCAAAATGTACTAATTTGTACAACTGCTGATCATACATGTCTGTACTACCATGATCACGTCCTTGATGGTGTGCCACGCAGTGACGAGAATAAACTATTTATTTGTTTATTTATCAATCCAAACCCAAGCAACTTCGGAGTTCTGCTGTAGTTTTAGGTTATGGCCAGGAAGTAATTTTTCACATTTGGCGGGGTCAGTCCTCACACCTACATAAGCGATACTGTGCCCCAAGTGCTTAACTTCAAGCGGGAGAAAATGACATTTTGGACCCCGTAGTTTCAAGCCCGTCACGTGAAGCCGATCCAGTACGAGGCGCAGCCACCGGTTATGCTCCTCAGTCGATCGCCCATAAACGATTATGTCGTCTAAATAAATTAAATAGCTACCTGGTGTCAGACCCTCCAGGGCTTTCTGCATTATCTCTGAAATGTAGCCGGAGAATTAACGAGACCAAAAGGCATCGTTCCGAATTCATATAGACCGTTTGGAACGGCGAACGCCGTTTTCTCACAATACTTGGGTCGTACTTCTACTTGCCCGTAACCACATGCAAGATCCAACGTAGAGAACCAGCTTGAACCGTGGAATGCATCGAATATAACATCAATACGGGGAAACGGAAATGAGTCTTTACAAGTTACCTTGTTAAGCTTTCGATGATCAACACAAAGCCGCAAGGTCCCATCTTGCTTCTTCATTAAAACGATTGGCGAAGCCCGCGGTGACGATGAAGGTTTAATGATACGTTTGTCCAACATCTCTTTGATCATTGACTAACTGCGGTTCGTAATGAACTGGTAACCTGCGCGCATGTTAACGAATAGTTCGGTGGGACATGGTGTCAATCTCATGTTCAACTAGGTTCGTACGGCCAGGAGAATCAGCTGTCGAAAACACCTCTTCAAACGCTTGTAGTACTGAGATTAACTGGTCAGGGTTGTCTGTGGTAGCGTTTACGCGTCCAATAATCGGCTCAATGACCTCCTTTTGGAAATGCGTTGCTAGTGAAGATGTGGCTGAGATGGAGAACGCTCCTCGACCGTTCTGTTGATGATCAATGACGGTTGGCGCAGAACTCATCAATACGGTCCCGCATCGAAGTGACATTGTACAACTATGTCGGGTGAGGAAATCCATTCCCAAAATAGCGTCCCAGGTCAAATTTTGACAAGCCATAAAGCTATGATTGGCTACTACCCCATCAAGTTTTACGCGGGCAGGCAGTGTAAACTCTGTTCGCAACTCCACCCTGTTGTATACGATAAGGTCACTCTCGGAAACGGATTGCTGTAATCTGAACGATGTCTAACTGGGTGAGTACATTAAGGTTCCGCAAGGAGAAGGATGAACCAAAAAGGAAGCAGAGAATTAGACGCTTTGTGTGTTTGTGTGTGGGCTGTGTGCACGTGTCTGTCTAGACTAGCCGTCAAGACAGCTGACAGAATACACAACAGCACCTCTCCGCTTAATCGTATGAGGCGTCAAAACCGTATCGATACGGTCGTCTTTGTTCTCGGCTCTTCCTGCGGAGCTGCGTGCTTTGCGTGGCCTCGTCAGTGAAGTTTGGTGGTATTTGCCCCGTTCGTCTGATACTTGTGAATAATCACCGGGCGTTGACTATGCGGCCATCCTCCAGCCGGTAAGTGCCTGGCCCACATGCATGCATTATTCTTATCGGATCTGATAACGTGGGTAGTCCTTTTGATGCAGCGTTTACCTTCACGCGCACGAATGTTCCGGGCTGGAGCGGAGTAGTATGCTTCTGGTAAGTGGTCTGATATCGATGGCGACGATCTAATTCTTCGGAATTATCGGTTGCAGGAATTGGAAGTGCGGCATACTACTTTGTCCGAAGGACACGCCCAAGCATGAGTTCAGCTGGCGTTTTGTCTGTGGCTCGGTGGTGTGAGGTTCGGTAAGAAAATAGTGCTTGTAGAACTGCATCCTCCCAACCTGTACCAGATAAGCGAATAGCTTGCATACTCCCTTTCAGGGATTGATTGAACCGCTCTACCATGCCGTTTGCCGCTGGATTATACGGCGTTGTAGGTGAGTGCCGGATAGCGTGAAGTTGAAGGAACGAATGAAACTCGTTGCTTGTAAACTGCGGCCCGTTGTCCGTCACTATCTCCTCTGGTACTCCGAAGCGGGAGAACATATATTTCAGCCATCGAATAATGCTGGCAGTAGTCACCTCTCCACACAAATGGACATCCGGTCACTTACTCTAGAAGCAGGTCGCCACCAAACAGTTCCTTTGATGCTGAGGCGCTGAGCTAAATGGACCCATGATGTCAACAGCTATCTTGGCCCACGGTCGCATAGGAGAGTCAATGGGTAGTATAACGGATGAAACCGGCCTTGAACTCTTGTCTGCCCTTTGACGTGAAGAGCAGTCATGAACAAGACTTTCTATTTCGTGTGACATTTTGGGCCACCAGAAAAATGCGTCAATCTTGCGTTTCGTACGTACGATACCAGGGTGGCTTTCGTGAGCACATAGCATGATCTTTTGTATCAAGCTCCGAGGAGCCACAAACTTTTCGCCACGCATTAAACATCCATCTCTAAATGAAAGTTCGTGAAGCAACATGTAGTACGGACGAAACTCGCCTGTGATCTTATTGTTTTGTGGTCAACCGTTTGGCAGATACTCCTGAACGTGGCAGAGTGTCTCGTCTTCCTGAGTCGACTTCTGGAGTTCTTCCCTAGTCAGGGCTGAGATTGGTCCATTACCCAGCGAAGACACCAGTAACTTCTCATTATCATCCTCATTATTTGCAGTTTCGTTGAGGGGTAGTCGAGAGAGCCCATCCGCTATCTGGTTTTCGCGTCCGGGATGGAATTTTATTTGAAAATCGTACGTTAACAATCGTGCATACCAGCGGTGTATCCGAAGTGGCCTGTTGCCATTTGTTCCTCGAGTAAGTAAACTAGTTAGCGCCGCGTGGTCTGTACGAAGAGTGAAGGGTCTTCCCAACAAAAACACATTCCACTTCCCACAAGCCCAAACACAGGCAAGGGCTTCTTTTTCCCAGCAGAGTAAGAAAGCTCCGCCGCCGACAATTTTCTGGAAGCGTATGCAATAACTCTTTCATGCCCTTTTTGAATTTGAGATAGTATACCACCCAACCCAAGGTTTGATGCATCGGTAGAGACAACCGTTGGGCACGTCTCGTCGAAAATCGCCATAACTGGTGTGGAAGCAATGCGGCGTTTTATCTCATCAAATGCCTTTTGTTGGGGTGGACCCAAAACAAATACACCTTTCTCCTTTGTCAGTTCACGCAGTGGCTCAGCAATATTTGTGAAATCCGGCTGGCTAGCCGAACAACCTCCTCGTGGTGCCAGCTGGGTGGTTCGGGTTGAACCCGTTCCAGCAAATAGTTCGGCGGCAGTGTTCCAGGACGTGGTGGGTTTTCGCCTGGCAAGCGTTTTCCCTATAAAAAGCCACAAATGTCTGTTTATCAACACTGCGACGTGGCGGATGTGACTCGCCACAAAATAAAGTCACTGGCCCGTGGATATCCGGAAAGTGCTATCCAACCCAAGGACATCAATCGCTTATGCTCTCATTCCTGACGACGACAAACAGTCAAAAATGCTGCGGCACATTCAAAGACACAAGCTACATTCATACACAATTACATACGTATATACACCCATACACTTACATACACAGTTATGTCAAACATGTACTTTTGTACATTATTGATCACACTGTTAGCTAAACATGATCATGCCTGTAAAGGTGTGTCTCACATGGTCGAGAATAAAAGTTTATTTATTTATTTATTTATTTATTTATTTATTTATTTACATACCTAGAAAATGCTTTATTTCAGTGGAGTTCTGTGGGCAAGGAGCCTCGGTGATGGCACGCGCGTTGTCAAAAATCGGCTTCATACCGTCATTTGTTATAATGTGGCCCAGGAACTCGATCTCACTAGCATTAAATTTTCACTTCTCGAGGTTTAATCGGAGGTTAAGGTCGTGTAGTCGACGTAACACAACATGTAGTCGTGAATCATGTTCTTCTGGAGTCCTACCGAATAAACAGACTTCGTCCATGTATACTATTTGACCAGGTAACTTGGCAAATGAGTGAATCACAAACTTTTGTCAAGCTGCTGGAGCTGAACTCAAGCCCATTGGCATGACTTTGTACTGAAAGAGTCCGTCCGTAGTGAGAAATGCGTTCAGAGGTCTTGACTCCTTAATTAGAGGCATGTGAAAGAAAGCCTTCCTAAGGTCCAATTTTGAAAAATCTCGGGCGCTAGCTAGTTTAACTATTAATTCATCCGCGGTTGGAAGCACGAACTTTTCTACCACGATTTGCCGATTTAGGGCCTGCAGGTCATTGCATATTCTTACTGTACCGTCCTTCTTAAGGACTGTTACCATAGGGTGGACCCATTCAGAACAGTTAATGGGTTCAATGAGATCATCTGCAATCATCTGCCGTAATGCTGAGGAAACAGCCTCTCTTCTGGCCAAAGGAATTGGACGTGGATGAGCAATAGCTACTGGTTTAGCACCCTGCTTCAGACATATGCGGTGAACGGAGGAGGGAGGGCGCCCTATTGTTTGTTCAAATAATTTCGAGTACTGTATCTGTAGGTCTGATAGGTTAATTGGCATGATACGCATACGAGCTAGGGACGGCGTGACTCCTAGTGCAACCATAACGTTGCGTCCGAGTAAGGGACGGTTATTTCCGCGGGTAACGTACACAGCAACTGATGATTCCACGGCCCCAAGTTGCAACACAATCACCACAAATCCTCGTATTTCTACCAGGGCCTTTGTATAACAGTCAAATCGATATGCTGAAGGATGTAAAGGCATGTCATGTAGGTGAATGTCATAAAAACTACTCGGTACTATAGTGATAGGAGAGGCTGAATCATGTTCCATGTCAACATGTGTTTTTCTATCGTGCGCAAAAACTGTAACAGTACAAATGTCAGTCATAGATAGTTTAGGCTCTGGACAATTGGAACGATAGTTAGACACAGTACTTGGCGGTGCTAACACGAGGCTTCTGGCTGGTAACCGTGCACACGTTCCTAGGGCTGTGGGCTATATCAAGGCGAAGTAGAGAACACGATGCACCAGTATCAATCAAAAATGCACGCTAATATCACCTAAACACCCAGGTATCGTCAACGGTTTAGAGTGTAGATTGCTAGTGAAAGTTGATGCCAAAAACAGACAACTGTGCAAAGCTGACCTACCTTGGGGTTTTCGAAAACGATAGGTGGGTGGTGTCCACAGCGCTGGGCCAGTCTGCCGAACCGCTGACAGTATACGCAGTTCTCCGCGGGGGATTTTCGTACTGGGGAATGATGCCTGTGATCAGCTGCGGAAACGTCGGTCGATGGGGGTACAGTTGAACAATTATCATGACCAAGATGGGTTCGGTAGGTTTTGACATGCTCCAGAAATTCCCGATTTCTGGCCTTCTCCAGAACGTCCTCCAAAGAACGAGGAAGTTTCAATGTGTATTTGTCACGGAGGTATTGGTCGCGTATGCCCATCGCGAACCTCTCACATATCCACTTCTCCAGCTCTGCGTATCGAAGATCTGGAAACCCTTTGTGAGCCAAAATTCGGAGGGCTGCGAGGAAGGCATCTGCGTTCTCTGAGGGTAGCTGACGCCCAGCGAAGAATTTGTCACGGTAGAACGCAACGAGTTGGCATTTGGAAAGCACGTTCCACAGAGTGGCCCAGATCTTTTCCACTGGTGAATTAGCAGACACCCTCAATGTTAAGAATATCTGCAACGCTTTTTCGAATTAGAAACTGAGGATAATCAAACCGAGTGACCTATCTGGCGCCGTAGCGATGTACGCGTTAACCTGAAAGTACCAGCTTTCAAAGCCATCACCCGGGCTGAAAACACGCGGTTGGCGACTGAGGGATTGGAGCTGTAAGTTTTCGTCCCGGACGCAACACTCAATCTTCGGTGGGCTGAAATCAGTTTTCCTCATACTTGTTGAACTGTCCGCAACGCCATTTGTAATATATCCCGAAGGGCAGGTTCGAGACACGTATGAAAATTTCCGGCTACATCCGAACGGCACGTGAGAACCAGCGACCGAGTAACTAACACAGTAGCACGTACAAAACGGCAATCGCGCAAGACGACAATGCTCTACTGAGTCGACCACGAGAAAAAGCAAGCTGGACCGAGACAGATGTATTCAACAGTGCGGCATGCGAATAGCCTGGTACACGGCATGCAAGTATATAAACAACGAGTTTACGGGGAACAGATACTGGGGCTTGGCTTTTGATTCCCTTCATTCATTGTGCATTCGGTCCGCCAAGCCCTGTAAAATAAGCAAAGGAGAAATAAGTAATGGCGGTCAAGATAAAAAATACATTGCGGTTTCCACGGTACTGCATTACCCCGGTTAATATTTGGCGCCAGAAATCAAATTCAGCGCAAGCAAAGCTTGGTTGTGTATTTTGTTAATTTGTTTTTCTACTGAAGTACGCCGCCTAAGCATGCCTCTAAACAAACCCGCTTTATTTTAATGTGCATTTCTCTTAATTATTATTGGTCGTATATTTTATAATTCCGCGCTCTTATTTCTTCCATTGCGCACCAATAATTGTGATGACTGAGCGGACTGAAATGGTCCAAAGAATTCAAATTTTAGGTTTGGTGAATTGCATTCTTTTCCAAAAAAGTGCCGCACAACTACTGCGCTGCGACACTTTTACAACAAAGGTAATCAGTAAGCTCAAGATCGTCAGAAGGAACCAGTAGCATTTAAGTTAGGACCCTGGGACCCCATCAGCTGTACACCAAACCTTGCCAATACATTCCTAAGTGACAATCGGCAGTGTTCCAGGGCGCGGTGGGTTTACGTCTGGCAACCCTTTTCCCTACAAAAAGCCACAAATGTCTACTTAACAACCCTGCGACTTGGCGGAGGTGACTCGCCACTCAATAAAGTCACTGCCCCAAACATATATTAGCTAGTTGCGTTATACCACATTTACAAATTCTATGCATATGTCTGCTTTCGCTCGAACACGCCTACACATTCGAGCAGTCACATGCCACTATTCTTAACTGTTCTTGCGGCTTCTCCCGCATAATTCACTCACCTGACTTGCCCTCTGCACACAACCTCCTCAGACTAGTTCGTTACCAACATACTCCAATTTAGTGATCAGATTCTTATCGCTATATCTAGCATTCTGTGGACATAGACCTCATACTACCTTTGGGCCATATGGGTCCACCCTACTGGCTTCAGCTGTACTACTCTCGCTTTTGATGCTGCTAATCATGCTACCATGTACGATATTACAATATGCCGATCATGCCCAAAAAGCGTGCCTCGTTTTGTAGGGCACAAAATATATATATTTATTTAAATGCACACATTTTACCTACTTGCATGCAAGCGCATAGGAGTAATGTAAAAAGATCGATCTGATCCGTTAAGGGCGCGGCCTCTAGCCAGTCTAGAAATATACCCATTTATTTATATTTATAAGCTTTGCCGAGTACTACGTACCCGTGTACATCAAACCGGCGCTTTGTAGAAAGGTATTGGCCTCATCCGGAAGAAGAAGCTGAGGGCTCACAAACTACAAAACAACCATTCCTGCGACCGGCTACTTAACAAAGTTAATCATTTTGCTCCGCTCATCAACTGCACAGCCCCAGAGACGCTTCTCAGCGCTCCACCTGCATCGTCGTTTAAAACAGGCCGATCAACAACCCACGATGCATTGTGCGGGTGTGTGCGTACAAATGCGTGTCCATTGATCGTCGAACACGACGGTCTGGGACTTACCAGCTCCATCCATCTTGACCGCCTGACTTTGTCGCGGTTGAACAACACTCAAGTTGTGTGCCGCTTTGACGTGTTTGTGCACCACGCGAGGCGCAATTAACACATATCAAATTGAACGCCTAGATAGGCCTTGCTGCAGCACGATAAGAAAACGATTAGCATTCCGAGGTTTCAACTTCGCCTATATTGCGCAGACAATTGCAGTAACGTCCTAAAGAGCGAGCTGACCCATTCCAGCTGCATAAGATCATAGTGTCCGCAATGTGCAAGCAAATCCGTCCAAGAAGTGAGACAGAAAAAGAAAGTTGCTGACACCATTTGGCTTTGTCCAACCTGTCAACTTATTCCAGTTGTCAACTGTTTATCCTCGCTCATGAAAAATTGCGATAGGAGGACTGAGATAGTCACGCATTTTATAAATACTATTATCGATCCCACGGAGGTAACTATTGGAGCTTGAACCATGACACCAACAGCTTAGAGTTGAAGGCGATCCGGTGCAAATTCCAAGCAGGTAACGTACGCAGTGTTCGCATCGACAAACACACCGGGAGCGACAAACGTTGGTCCACCTGCTTTACCTAGCGCACGTGGAGAATCGCAGCTTTCACCGGCAACTCCAGCGGCGCCTTCTGAACAGCCCAAATTGCCGGCAAGACCTATAGCATCGCCACTCGCTAGACACAACAGCAGTGTTAACTCCCTTGTGCATCAATGTTCCTGAGTCCAAATCTGGCACATTAAAAGTCGTGGCAAAACAGTCCCAATCATTGGAGTTCCACCTGCGATACCATTGTTACTCGGGTTAAGCCTGCAAGGCGGCAAAGCTTAGCGCGTCACCGGGCCTTAATGCATTCTGGTGAGGAGTGCTTCGAGTAATCCTAGCCTCAGCAGTGAAGACAAATGCTCCCTTACTGTCAGCAGTTCGTCTGTGCAACCCACTGAGCGGAGTGCGCTTACTCCGGAGCTCCCTTGAAAAGGTTGCCCAAAAGAAACTGGCGACCATCGCGACATCCCTAATAGTGATGGCAATGGAACAATCTTTGTTCATGGTGTTCCCGAGGTTCCGCGTGCTCCTGCTTACGACGCGCAGACACATGACCGAGAGCAGTGTTGCTACATCCGCGAAGCACACTTGGTTGACAACGTAATTGCCAAATCTTTGGCAACATTTCCGCCATAGCCTAACTACAAGGGCTGCGGACAACAACTAATGACACTAATATCGCACTCCTTGCAAATGACGCAAGTGCTATTGGCTAACTGGTTAAAGTTTTTGGAGTCAGGTTATCAACAGAGATCCGGCTAAAGGCAGCAGGCGCATGGCCAGGAGTCGTAAGCAATTGGATGAAACTTGCAAACGCTGCGTTCTTTATCTGCACATTCCTGCAGAGAGACCAACACAAGCGCACCCAAGGCATACAGCAGGACAGCGCACAGCAAGACTGAAACCTGCAGGCGTGAACGCTCAAAATTGCCACGCAAACTGACCGAAATACATAAACCAGAAGAAACCGTTAATGGACGGCAACCTAGCGGCCGACTTAAAAACTAAAACAAAGTTAACATGCATCAACATACTCCTAAAAACCAAAACCTTAGCATGCATGTATACAAACGATCAAGGGTTTGTAAGCAATTTGGCCAAGCTTACAGAGCGACATGCCGCACAACCGCGGGACCTCGTCATGATTAAATTGACCTGGTCAAAACGCGATAACCGATTCTGAGATCAATTTAAAAAATAAATAATAATAATGTGTCAGCTTATACGCCGTAACGGCGCTTCGCTGCCGCGCGGCCACCACCAGTCACGCGCGGGCTGAGTATACCGCGAGGACGCCCACCCCTACGCGGATTCGAACCGGTGAGCTTATGGTTGCAAAGCAAACTTGCAGACACTCGACCACCGGCCCGATATGTCGCGGCTTCGGAACGATAGAACCGGCAGGGATTGTGGTGTGATCCTTCGTTATAATACAAACCTACGATGGGAATTTATCGATCACCCGGACAATTCCAGCTCCTGATTAGCTTTGGTTTGTTTGCGAAACAAGGACGCATGTCAACTAGCCGCGATTACCGCCAAATGGACTCCAAACTGAACCACGTCTTTTAGTTTGCTATGAACAATTCCTACACTCACATTTCTATCGCTGGAGACATTAACATGCACATGGCTAGCCGAACATCCTCCTCGTGGTGCCAGCTGGTCTGTTCGTGTTTAATCCGCTCCAGCTAATCTTTCGGCGGCAGAGTTCCAGGACGTTGTGGGTTTGCGCCTAGCAAGCGTTTTCCTTATAAAAAGCCACAAATGTCTGCTTACCAACACTGTGACGTGGCGGCCGTGGCTCGCCACAAAATAAAGTCACTGCCCCTTGGATATCTGGATAACCCTTTCCAACCCACGGGCACCAATCTTCTACCCGCACATTGCTGACTATAGCAATCATTCAAGAATGGAGCAGCACAGTTACAAGCGCAAACTACATAGCTACCTAAACGCACACACAGTTACATTCTTACCTACCCCCTGCACAAACAAGCACTGTTATGGCAAACACATCGGATTTTTGCACATTCTTGATCAGGCATTGTTTTTTCAAAGTAAGCATGCCTGTAAAGGTGCGCCTCGCCTTGACGAGAATAAAAGCTTTATCTCTTTCTTTATTTACTTTACACAATTTAAAGCCTGCTTGCAGGAGCTAACTGCTGGCGGCCCTCTTTACAAACACGCAACCTCTCATACCAGATTTTGAACTGTTATCAAACCATAGCTACTAGACTATTTGCTGACTAAAAAAGAACTCATGATTGAGGGGATGGTTACAAACACATCACCGAGCCGTAGTGACCAGGTTACCCTAGTTTTACTATAAGTGCTATGCGTTATATCTTGAAAAGGATAAACTGCGTACTGTCACGAACTATGAGGTGTTAGCTACGCTTGTTAAGGACACATGTTGGACTTTCTTAACAGAAGGCCTGTTCCTCTCTCCCTTTGCTCTGAGGTCGTGGACATCTGACAGATTCGAGATTGAACTGAGGAAATGCCTCCATCTGGGATAAGACGAAATAACCAACAAGAAATACCTGGACCATGGCTTCACTTCCATTCTAACCATCTGCAACCAACCACCGATGTCCGGTGAGGGTAGCTAGCCACGAATTCTTCGCTCCCCGGCAAATACACATAAGCAGAGAAGACTTCACGTGGTTTTGCAGAGGTTCAACCCATCACATTTAAAAAGAATGTTTAGTACTTCACCTACCTAAGGACAGGACCCTGGCACACAATAGGCGACCAGCTAAAGCATCAGCCAGCTGAAAATGGGACACAACCTGACTGCGAATAACCAAGCAAACAAACGTTCAATAAGAAACATAGCCAGTTACAATTTGCCATTCAATGGATTGGCGGCAGTGTTCTACGCGTGGTGGGTTTTCGCCTGGCAAGCGTTCACTCTATAAAAAGCCACAAATGTCCGTTTAACAAAACACTGCAACCTGGCGTATGTGACTCGCACCGAATAAAGTCACAGCCCATAACTTCACACTGGTAGGTCATCTAGCGTCACAATTCTAGAAAGGTTCGTTACACTGGAACTTCTACACCTGCATATACTATCGTCTTTTTACTTCCTACGATACGTTGTCCTTTGCCTTACTTGCGCACAAACTTACTCTATTGGCATACATCTCTTGAGCGTGGTCTTCCATTACCTTCCAATGGATCATTCAGGATGCTCAATCTATTATTAGCTTAGGTCTCGTATCTCATGGCAGCCAAATTAATGTTTCGCATTTTCACCACTGTACAGTTCCAGTCATGGACATATGAACAATTTTCTGCTGTCACTGTTACTGTTGCCATAAAATGTTTGTGCAGTTGTACATATCTGATCATGCCTACATGGGCGTGCCACGCACAATCAAGAATAATATATTTAGTTAGTTAGTTAGTTAGTTAAATGTTGTCTGCGAAACCTTTACAAGAGCGTTTAGCACACTGGTAGCGCATGCAAAGTAACCGAAGTCCTTCCAACCGAAAACAAGCATAAGTCATTCCTGAGGAGTAGGACACATAATGTATATCCCGAAGGGAGTTGGCATAGCGAGCTCACAAGGACGGCTCGAATGCTGAAATCTGGACAGCATAGTGACACATCGTGTCTTCTGTGTGAAACTGATCAGCGAAGACAAGGGTACGCATCAGCAGGGTTTAATGCAGTTGACCTACACGAACCGCAAATTTCAGTACAGGCACGGTAACGGCCTTCGAAAGGTGAAACGGGGTATGCCAGCACTTGTCACGGCTGCTGGATGCATGCTGTCAGCAATGAAATCAGCTGACCTTCTACGGCTTACTTGCTCCCAAGCTTTTCAGCAGGTAACGAGTCAAAATATGCTCCACATTTATATTACACCACTGTCGGGTTTAGGCAATATCACCTTCACTGCGAAAACTGTGTTGAAGTAAATTAATAAATAAATTGTATATGGCTCGACGATGAGAGAAGCCGTTCCCAGAAGGGACGGATCACATAATGGTACAGCGGTTTCATATCACGGTATAATAAAAAATTTTTAAATGTGAGCACAAAATGAAAATTTGTGCAGCGCGAAGCGGTCCAAAATATTAACATTCCTCTTGTTCTATCGTCTGACAAGCTTTTAGCAGTCATATGAGAGTTTATCGCACACGAAAAAAGAGATAATAAAGTGCTGCGAGCCAACAAAATATAACCACTTGTGCACTTGACCACATGAATTTTCAGGCACCATTAACTCCGTTCTCAAAAGCTTTATCTAAGGACTGTGCTGTTCGAAACAATATTATCACATTTTGAACGGTTATATGATCTTTTATCGATAGCTTAAACAAACGCAATGTGCGACAAGTTCTGAGAGCTGTTGGAAGTTTGCGAAACTTACCCATGTGTGAGTCCAACAGACTCACTGGCTTTCCCTGGGTCAGCCTATTCTACGCTCCCCAGCGGATCTTCCCACGCAACAGTTGCATCATAACAAACAGATCCTGTGTTTTCTTTGCTTAACGGCGCAACGCTCTGCATCCAAGGTATACGGTGGCAACCAACCTATGGGGCATTGCTTCCGATGAATATTCAAAGGACACTTTTAGCATAATCATTGTTACACATTGTACATCAAATGTTTCCTCCAAATGGTAGACCATAGAACATAAATAATGCTTGTTCCCACGTCTGTTCTTTGCGGTCCTGTTTGTCTCTCACGTTCCCTTTCTCCGAGGTCTTGAACTTCTTGGGGATCTGGGACCGGAACGTGAAAGAGCTTGTGCCTGGGACAGGACATAGAAACCCCCAAGGACCCACATAGAACACGGCTGTACAACAAGTGGATAAAAATGCACTCACTACCATGACCGTTGTCCAGTAATGGTAGATGGACATGACGCCTTCATACTCCTGCAAAGTATACATAATCCTGAGAAATCTAGACGCAAGAATCGGACGCTTTGCTCACCTGGACACGAAGATCACAAAGGTCTAACCCTCCATGGGCCTCAGCCACTATGGCCGCCCCGACCAAAAATAACCTGTTCAGCTAACAGAGGAAATTGGAAGGCAATTGACGGCGGTTAACCGAGGGTTAAATCAGTCGACCAGCTGCTCTGCCAGTTTTACATTAGTGTACAAACGGATTTCTGACAGTGTTTCAGGACGTGGTGGGTTTTCGCCTGGAAAGTGTTCTCCCTATAAAAAGCCATAAATGTCCGCTTAACAACACTGCGACGTGGCGGATGTGACCCGCCACTGAATAAAGTCGCTGCCCACAACTACATACTGGCAAGCCGACCAGAATCCTAATGTTATATTTTCCAGACAAGTTTTCTCTACAAACGGAATGCCCAGCCTGTTTACACTACGCCCACTAGAACCCAACTTGTCGTCATGTTTTGACGAATTTATACCTCAAGATTAATTTTACAATTTCCAAAGCTTGGACAACTTTCGGCTTACTGCCGATTACATACATAGCAACGTGTTTGTTGCGAAACATAATTGCTTGTAAACGTTGAGCATGCCTGGTCAGTTGTGTCTCGGAAATTCGAGAATATACTATTTATTAATTTATTAAATTTATAATATTCCTTACTGGATTTCTAGTGTTTTCGCGCAAAATTTTACCTTATTTGCGTATATTTGCCATTTATGCCTGCAAAGTGTACTTTTCGGCCACCTACGCAGTCCGTAGTTGTCTCAGTGTATTACAAGCTAGGTAAAGCATTTCTGGATGGCTATGTCAATTTAGAACATACACCGCTTCGCTAATTTTTACATTTTCTTCTTTCTGCTATCTGCTCGCAAAGCAGAAGGCCATTTTTAGGGACTAGGATAATGGCCTTATTCGTAGACCGGCGTTCAACTGCGAATAACTCGCAAACTACTGCATGTTTTGCGTTGCTTTTACTTTCAACGTATTCAACGGTTAAAACTTGTCCTGTGCAACCACGCTTTGTGCTACTTAACGCAGTATTCTAGCCTAAGAATAGGTTTCTTTTTCTGAGATGCACTTAGGTTGAAATTTTGCGCCAGAAAGCAATAGCAGCGCAAGAAAAGTTTGGCTGTATTTTTCTGTTAATTTGTATTTTTGTAGTGAGGCGCGCCTTAGTATGTTACTTAACAAATCCATTATATTTTCATCTGCATTTCTCGAAATTATCTTTTAACTTTTTGTTTCCCTTCTAATTCGGCCACTCTCATTCTTCCATGTGCGCATCAACAATTGTGGCGACTGAGCAGGCCAAAAAGTCCAATACATTTAGAATGAACTCGTAGTGAATTGGAGTCTGTTCCAAAGAAAACAGACACAACTACACCTCTGCGCAGCTTGCACAACAAAAAAACAAGGAGCACAATATCGCCGGAAGGAACCAGATAAATTTCAAGGTGGGCGCCTGCGACCCCAGCAGCCGTACACCAAACAAGGCTACTGAATTTGTAATAGCCAACGAGAAACATATACTCGTATTTTGCCTACTTCCATGCAAGAGCATCGGATTAACGTAAAGATTGATCTGAACCCTTAAGGGTGCAGCCCTTAGCCGTTCTAGAAATCTACCTGTTTATTTAGTTATTATGATAGCTTGGTGCCAGATCGATCTTCGAAAACACGTCAGCATCATTAAGTCCGGCAGTAATATCCTGTACGTGCATGATGATAGGGTTACGATCCGGAATTGTCAGATTGTTGAAGGCGCGGTAATCGCCACATGGTCGCATCGCCTGCGTTTTCCGGACCATGTGAACGGGCGAAGACCAAGGGCTGCCTGATGGTCGGATGATCCTAAATTCGAACGTGTGCCCGAATTCCGCACGGACGGTTATGGGATCGTCCTGAAGCATGCTTCGGGTTTTGATGTAGACGGGCGGACCCTTACTGACTACGTGATTTGGCGTAGCTGCGTCTGCAGTTGACAGAGACGATGAAGGTCGGAAGACTTCAGGGAAACTCTCAGGTAACGCTTTGCTGGCTGGCGAGTTGGTAGTTGCATACACCGGACCGAGCGATGTTACATCGCTGGATATTCCAGCGACGGAATGTTTCGTTGTCTGATCGATGAGTAGACGTCATTTAGCATCGAATAGCAAGTAGTAGTGCTAAACAAAATCCACTCCGAGAATGGACTGTTGAAGGCCGGCGACCTAGGATACCCATCAAAAGTAATGTTGCAGCCCGGGGTTAAGCGTCTTCTAGCGCTGAAAGTAGACGCGTGTTATAACCTTCTCACTATACTCGATTCCGAAACTGACAACTAACATTACCGCAAAACTCCCGGCCTGACCGAAGTAAAAAGCAGAACGACAATGACCTTGACAAAATAAAGTGTTTAGCGCCGTCAACAATTATTGTATAACTGCTGCGGAGCTTGGCTGTATTAATAGGTCCCCTACTGACCTTCGGCTTTTAGAATTTGAAGGCCATCTAGTAAGCTTAGTGGTACCCCATATCTTTGCCGAGGTGTCAGGTGCCTTGTAGTCGCCTGCTGAACCAGAACATTCCGGAACGTTCAAAAGCGATGCGATAATCATTAGTCATCGATTAAGCGCTACAATAGTGGATTTGCTGGGCACTTCTGGGTTTCTTCCGGACATCTCCCCTCCTTTTATGTCGTCTGAGGTATACGACGAAAAGATAAGATTAACTTACATTCCTCGGGACGGTGTTCTCTGTTTGTCGGACCATATCCTTGGCAGAAGTGCCCAAAACTTGTGTTTCTATGTCCGCGTCCCGGGTTCTTTGCCTGACTGTGTGTAGTCGTCTACTGCTTCCTTCGGAAGATTGAAGCGTCCCACCTATAAATCGAACGGGAGTTCGGTAAACATTGCTTGTGCTGGTTGGCACAATGTGGGCCGTAACTGGTTTGCATGATATACCTAGATCTATGAGCCCAGCATCCCGTCATAAATTAGGGTTCCGCGCTTGCTTTGACCTATCCCTGCGTCTGTTTCGCTTGGCCTGCTCGCTAGTCAAGTACTAGCACTTGCTGTTCAAGCGTAAAAGGTCGCTTCTTTGCTCCACGCCGCCTGTTAAAATGCTGTTCCATCCTGCGGTTGCTTTCCCCAACAGAGGACTCCAAGCGCGGTCGGATGGCGTCGAATGTTATGCGCAGCTTCGGTTCATCATAGCCAGTGCTGGAGAAACTCCGTCTGGCGCTTATGGATGCGGTGTTACGCGGTAGAGAAAAAGGAACCGGTCAACCCCCACCTCTATACGTTCATCCCCATTTGCTTTGTGGAGAGCTGGCTTAAACGTGTAGACAAACCTTTCTTCCTGGCCATTCTACTTTGGGTAAAACGGCGGCGAGCGAACTTGCTGTACGGCGCATTGTTTGCAGAACTCCGTAAACGTTGCCGAAGTGAATTGTGTGCCGTGCTCGGTGACAATTGTCGCAGGACAGCCGGATCTGCTAAATGCTTGGCTCCGTTTTGATACAGTGGCATTGGTGGTTGTGCTATTCATGAGAAATACTTCAGGCCACTCGCTGTACGAATCGACTATAATGAGGACAGTTCTGCCGATGCTCGGTCTAGCAAAGTCGACATCGATGCGACACCATGGCTTAGTAGCTATTGACCATGAATGTAGTTTTGCTTTTTTGGCGGTTTCAAGACATTGGCGCACGTTTGACAGCGGGTAGCTATTTCCTCTAGCTGTTTGTCCATGAAGGGCCAGTATACATAACTGCGGGCAAGCGTCTTCACCTGTTTGGTTCCTAGATGCCCGGCGTGGAAATGCGGAATAAGGCGCCCCTGAAGTACCTGAGGGATGAAAATTCTTTCCGAAAATAGTATGCATTCGTTAACAATAGCTAGCGAATGTCACCTTTGAAAGTACTGGTGCAATTCGGCAAATGGACATGAATATGGCCAACCTGTTTTATTCGGAATTATGTAACTTTCCTAAATACTGAGTTCAAAAGCGTTTCGGCTCGTACAGCTTCTGCGGTAACTGGTAGACTATGAAATGCAGCACTTACCAGAATGTTGACGGCAGATTCAATCTCAACCGAGGCAATGATTGTGTTCTTCTTTTCTTAATGATGGGGATCAAGTAAGCGTGACAGAACAGCCGCTTGGCCAAAGGAAATGTTCGACTGGTAGTGGATCACGAAATCGTACCCCATTAAGAGCTCAGCGTTACAGCTGGTTGATTGCGTACGCCAGGATGCCCCTTTTTGAACCAAAGATAGCCAGCAAGTGCTTGTGATCTGTCAGAAGCTTGAAGCGGCGCCGGTATAGCATTTTGTGGAATTGCTTGGCTGCTTACACTATGGCCAACGCTTCTTTCCCTATATGGCTGTACTTCCTCTCGGCCTTCGTAAGTGTACTGGCGGCATGGGCTACTGCTCTCTGAGATCCATCGGGGCACCTGTGTGCAGTTACCGCACCAATCCCATGGCTTGATGCATCTGTGGGCAAGACAATCTCTGGACGGATCAAAATGTGTCAAAAGCAGGTTTGAGGACAGCAATGTTTTGACCCGTTCAAAGGCATTCTGGCATTTTGGTGTCCCAGTCCAAGCTTTGCCTTTGGTTTGTAGATAGGTTAACGGGGCACGTAGGCGGTGCATCTCAGGCAAGCATGCGTTGTAGTGGCTTATGAGTCCACAAGAAGTATGCAGGCACTGCGGCTCTGGTGATGGAGGCATTTGCTAATGGCTCCTACGTTTTCCGGATCTGGTCGATGCCCAACCTTTTCGAAGATAAAACCGAAGGATATGATGATCCGCGTGCAACATGAGCAGTTATCCTCACGGATCCCGAAACCGTACGAGTGTATGCAACCAAACACTTCATAAAGGTGGTTAAATAGTTCTTCCGGTTTTCGGCCCATCACTATAATATCGTCCAGATATGCATCGGCTCCAGAAATGCCAGCTAGTGTGGTATCCATCAACTGTTGTAAGATGGCTAGGGCCGCATTTTACACCAACTGGAAAGTGGTTGTAGTTGAATAGCCCAAGTTGGTTGTTGATCATCAACAACTCCCTGGAAACTCCGTCAACAACCAATTAATGGTTAGCGTCCGATAGATCAAGCCTAGCAAAGTACTCACCACCGTTCAGTCTTGCAAAGGTATATTCCGGTACCGGTAATGGGTACTGGTGGTCGTCCAGCGCGACGTTGAGGCCAGTTGAGTTCAGCGCTGACGTGTACCTTGCCATTTGCCTTCTTCGATGTGACCATTGATGCGGCCCATGATGAGTAGTGGACGGCTGTATGGACAACGGCTCGTTCCAGTCAATCGAGTTCTTGCTCAACGGTTGACATGGCTACGTATGTCATCAGCCGTTTAGCCCTGAACACTGGTTTAGCACCTGGTCGCAAGCTTAACGTTGCCTCGAATTTCGTACGACGACACAAGCCATCCTAAAAGACAGTGGCAAATTTTCGTTTCAGGGTACGTGTCATGTCTTCGACGGACTTTGATGATGGGTCTGGATTTGCTCGAAGTCCGTTGCAGACCTAATTCGAGGGAACACCGAGGAGATTCAACTTTCCAATCTAGCCGAGACCAAGAACCATCCAATTCGGCTGGTCTGAAATGTAGCAACTACCCGACTTTTCCACACCATGGAAAGCAATCTTGCAATTGAAACCACCCACTAAGTTTACTACACCGCCGGATGCATTATGTGCAACTTTCTGAGACTCGACCATCGTCGGCCTCTTTATGTGATTCCATGTGCTCCTAGAAATAATCGTGATGTCCGAGGCCGTGTCAAATTGCAGTTTGGTTGGGAGCACGTTGATCGACACGTTGATAAATCGTCGAATAGTTTTACACTTACTTTGGAATGCGGCAAATATGGACAGAGACTCGGCAGCGTCCTTCCTAGAATACGCCTTTTGATGACACTTCCCTTCCTTCGACCGGACCTAAAGGAAGAATTACTCATTATGCCCACGTTTACAACAGATTTGACAAATATGACGTCTGAGTGGACAAAAGCGCTAGAAATGCCATCCGTCGCATGACCCGCATGCTCTGCTCAGTTTTCCGTAGACCTGTTGATGGGTTTGCTTGGGTTAACAGTCCCGACCTTTTTCACAAGTTGCACGGTATCTGGCGGTGCGAGACCAATGCGTTCGACCATGGCAGTGTCGTGTTTTAGAGTGAGCAGCTAGTTGCTTTCGCTTACAAGGACCTTCAGTGTCAGTACATGGTCCTGCTCCAGCTTAGCTGAAAGTTGCGTGCGGATCTCAATATCACTGGGGGATTGTAGAGCGCTGACGAAAATGAGACACTTAAACTAATCGGTGGCTAAAGAGCCTAGTTTGTAACGCTCACACTCACTGTTAGTCATGTCCGCTGGAGCCCTAAAGTCGTCCGATTCTCGTTTCACCATTTTCGGGCATGGTTAGCGAATAATAAACAAGGATACCGACTCACCATAACTTTACTTCAGCTGCGGCAAAACCAAGTTAAACGTCAGATCCTTTGGCTGTCTGGTCAAAATGTGGTCTATGAACCTTGTATTTTCACTTATTCCGAGCTTGCGGAGTAGCAATCGCACTTTCCAGGAGTCGGTCTGATGAACAAAGTCCGTCCGGAACATGTCTTCCCAGCGTTTGAACCACGCTTCGAATGCGCATCCAGAGTAAGCATCATAATTGCATTTAGGGATTGCCTTTGTAAGAAGATCAACAGAACTCCCCTGCATGCCCCGTGTGGCTGCTCCTGTTGTCTGCAAACTCAAGTTCTGTGTCAGATTTTTGAGCGTCTTTATTTATGCCACCATTTGAGCTTGCTGTTGGAAAAGCAGCTTTTGACATTGTACATCAGAAGAAATCAGCACATATCCAAAGTTCCCCGTCGCCATTTGTTATACTCTGCTCACTAGACGCGATTCCTAAATTGACAACTTACTGCACCCCAAAACGTCTGGTCTGACTGAAGGAAAAAGCAGAACGACAATGATCTTGACAGAGTAACTTATTAATCGCCGTCAATAAATATTGTACAACTACAGCGGAGCTTGGCTGTATTAATGAGTCTCTTACTGACCTTCGACTTTTTGAATTGGAAGGCCAGCTACCAGGGTTAGTAGTATTGTATATCTTTGCCGAGGTGTCAAGTGCGTTTTAGCCATGTGCAGCAACTAGAATATTCCGGAACGTTCGAAATAGATGCGATAATTTATGCTTATCAATTAATCGCTAAATGATGGATTTTCTGGACCATTCTTACTTTCTCCCGCAGAACTCGGTTGCTCGTGCCGTTGGCCGCGCGTATAGAAACAGTCACTTTTCCGGTTGCGTTGTTGGGATTACGTGGAACTACAGTGACTACACCATTGGCGACGAGGTAGCAAAATCCAGGTTGTCGATCGGTGCTGAAGAATAGGTGGTTGTGCTGGCTAGCTACGTTCGTCGCCCGTACGTGCAAGTCGGCCCGTTTCCCTGCCTTTTGGGTTTGAAGGAATATGGAGGGCGGCACGACCTGGCCTGCGGGCCAAATCGCTGATGGTCCCAGCAGCAGCAAGACATTCGGCGCGGTGAGGCTGACGATGTGTTTGATCTAGCTGGACGTTGAAGCATTGATGATCGACATCGGCAGGTACTCCCAGAAGTTGTGAATTCGGTAAACTTCTTGGTGAGTGCGGCAATCTGTGCTTTCATGTTGGCAATATCGTCCTTTGGCGTACAGCGAACTTGCAAACTCCCATGATAGGATACACAAATTTGGTCTGCGGTGTCGACCATTAGCATAAGGATTGCGCCAGCATTTGCGTAGCAGATATTGCAATTTCACGTGCCTATCTACGCAGCCACATTTCCTTGAGCACTGTGTCGTACACCATGTCGGGCATAACTAAACTGCGCATTTTGCGCAATGGCTGCGATGGCTTGTGTTCGCCGAACTCCGTTTCGCCCAGACGCTTCGTGATAGGTTGACCCACTGAAGGTCCTGTGCTTTTGCGGAACGCGTCTGTAGTTTCCTCATAAGTTTTCCTCTTTGACGACAACTCAAAGACATCAACCATATCATCGGTCTCTTACGGAGCAAGCACGGAGGCGACGTGGAGATATTTGATTCTTTCAGATGAAATGACACGAAATTTGCAAAAGGCCTCTACCTGAGCCAACCAATATTTTCTGTTGCTTTCGCAAAAGGGCGGACTGGCGATGGTTATATTTTCAACCCTTAAATGCCGGAATGTGTTACCCGTATTCATAGCGGGAAAATGATACGAAGTTAGCGATACAGAACCCGAAATTTGCACAAAAATATGAAACTGGATGGAGGTACTGACAAACTGTACGAAGCTGGAAATAAATTAGTCAGTGGCTTACCAAATTTTCGGTCGGGGTCACGAGCTATAGAGTATTGGTTTGGTCGCTGTAAATAAGGTTCGTCCCGCCTGAAGGAAAAGTCGGAAATAGACGGATATATGGGAGCGATAGACGTCTAAAGTCGATTCGCATAATCGCGCTATCTAAAAGCATCATAAAAATGGTTCTAGCTTGGGGAAAGGTATGGTCACTAGTCGAGACGCTGCAAACGCCATTCAAGACGGAAAAGCCAGAAGCGCGCGAGTGCAAGTCGGCTGGAATACTCAAACACATCTAGTCATCGTACGGACAGGCAAATTAATTAAGTTACTTATGCATAGAATGATAGGGTATTTTATTAATATTTTACACAGACAAAAAGACAGCCTCCAGGTTACTACAATAGCGATGCCATACTTTGTCCTCGGTTCATGAGCGACCGCATTTCTCTGTCAATCAGAGGGACCTCTAGAAAAGAACTATTGTTTGGATATGGGAACGGCTCAGTTAATAACGGAGACATTTGGTTAAACACGATTACAATAATTATCGACGTCTAAGTGCTGGGGAGACATCACTGCTGCTCGCTAGCAGCCAAATTCAAGCGTGTTGGCTCAGCACGCTAGCACTTCCTATGATAGCCCCAGTGGTTGTGAATGCCAAACTGTGTGGTCCAGTAATAGGAACGTAGACAGTGGTCACTCCTTCCGATTGGTGGTAAACTTCAAATTAGAAACATCCGGGTATGCAGACGAAAGCAATGATCGAAAGTGTGCGGCTTCTGGCAAGGGATAACGCAAGTAGTTGTCTCGACATGTGTTAACTTGCTTACAAGAACTGCTTTCAGAAACGTAGAATCGAAGGAGTCAGTTGCAGCATCACAGTGAAGAGGATCCCAATCAACATTAAGGGAATTAAAGATCCCTACTAATAAACAATCCTGATTTCCACCATGCAATTTTAGCGACTCCAGTAAACGATCACCTTCACTCAAGGGAACTCCGTAGAAGCAACCGGAGCGGAACGATCTACATTCATCGTAAATACGACACCAAAGCACTTCGGAGCAGCTATCGCTTTCCATGACATCAACTACATATACCTTCAGCTTCTCCTTCCAGTAGAGTATAACGCTTCCCCCGAAATTAAACAGAGGCAATCGGCTCACGAGACACTGTAACCGGGAATATGTATTTCGGGACCTAGAAGTTCTGGGGACAACCATGTATTCGTAAACGCCATACGGTTCGGGAAGAGTACGGGCATAAAATGCACAAATTACTCCAGTTCGGTACGCAGCTTGCAACCTTTCATATACAGTACGGCAATCCAGTTGTTGACTTTAATGTTCGGGAAGGACAAGGATTGGCTTGCAGCGCGCTCACTGCATTTTCCGAACCACGCGAAAATTCTCAATACACAAAGCGTTAGCACCGTTCGTATGGCGAGTCCTCAATTCGTCGACTGCAAGTTTCCTTATAACGCGGTCCTCCGGCGATAGGTCACGCAACACGTGCAACGGCTCGCCATTGAGCCACAAAGTCCGTCAAAGGGTCCGACGGCATTCAACTTCACTCCGGCATACAACCTTACGGGGACAAAACTTGGACTAATCTTCATATTTTCTACCAAGACGGATATCAGAGACTATAATAAACCCCGTCTCCCCCTCATCAAGCAGCAGGAAGACCATTCGTTTTTAAAATTATTTACCATCCAAACTACTCTCTACTGCCGTTGCTTTAGCGGATTCCAGGGAGTGCATTATAATGGGACAAGGTTTCCGGTTAGGGATATTGGCGGTCTCGAAGAATGTTGGCTTAGAACGCGGCTTGTCATTGAGCAGTTTCTTCGAATGGTCGCTTATCTGATTAACGGCTTTCAGCCCATCCGTTGGAGGTGACGCTTTATCTTCTACAGATTAGGGCATAGACGTTTACTTATGAACAACATGAATCGTGCTTGCGGGAGCAGCCACCGTGTTCTCCTTGACGACGGTCGCAACCGTGTTGGGCGGGACTTACTGGGCTGGGCACTAAGAATTCGTGACACCGAAAGTTGGACAATAATGTACTTAAGAATTGGCATGACAAAATCAGAAGAGCAAAAAGAAGGTAAAGAATAAGGTGAATTTTTGGAAGCGGTTGGTTGGGGATCAGAGTGACCACTAGCGGAGCGTGGAGTAAAAGCAGATACGTCAGAGTGAGCACGTTGGGTTTCGCCTAAGTAAGACAAGTCACGAAAAGCACCAACATAGTTTGCTGTATACGGCTGAAGACACACAAGAAACCTTGATGAGATACCATGACAAGTGGTGTGCAACTACAGTCGCAGAAAGAACGTCGGTGCTGGAAAGAAATATAGTAATCGCACCTGCGAACCATCTCTTTCCTGCAAGCACGGCGCCATACCTACGCAGCAATACCGCAACCGCGTTTACATAGTTCCCCTTGGATGTGCCGCTAAACAGATGGCGGAGAGAAAAGTGGTCCTTTCGATTCAAGCGTTAGTTATAACTTTCCAACGTATACCCACGCAGTTCTCCGGTATTAATGAATGACTGCATCTAATCGAAGACCTGCCGCTCCGCCTCGTGAGTTAGGCGCCGAGGACTAACGTATAAACTTAGCTTCCCTTGGTGGAAAGTAGGTTTATGCTGCAAACGAGGCGTACCTATCTCACAGCAACTGCCTTTCACACTGACGGCTATGCTAGCTTTACAACCGAGGCTGGCATACCTATACAACCGGCGTTACACATAAAACAACGTTCGCATTTACCGACTACCACCCCCTTTCCTGTTGCAATGGACACGACGACATTGTACCCATTTGTACCGTAGCACTTCGGGTAGCTTTTGGCTTGACCTCTTTCTATATGACACAGCAGTCAAAAGTACATATTTATAAAAACTTGTTGCCGCCTGCACTTGAAACCGCCACAAATATCCTTCGAATTGTTCAGCTGTCTTATAATATTGACGAAAACTAGCGCGGAACACAACAGTGACATCCACAGCCATTGCAGCAATTGCAGTGAAACCAAACCAACACGTGCGTACTAAAGCGAACCCCAATCTATAGATCTTAAAAAAACGGCCCAGCATTATTAGTTCCCATAAATCGATATACAATTAATAAAACCATAGCAAGCCGTAACAATGTATTTCATAACATTCCTCTAAAGCAGCCAGTACAGCAAACAGCACCGCCCCCAAATTACGATCAGCTGTTTTCGCTTAATCAGGCGCTCTCTGCCATACGGATCGCACATTTTAGCTACAATATTGTGGAAAACAATGTTCGAAGAAACACTTGTATCGGAATTTGATTATTGTCAAATTTCCTTTGGTCCAAGATATTTCGGGTAAATTAAAGCGATTCTGGTCAAGACGTCTTTGGCGCTTACTGGAAACTTTTCCGGGTTTTCCCAGTTTTAATCCCGTTTTGCACCCAATTTTTGCTCTTTTAATGAGAGCGTGTAACTATTGTATACGTGTTATTATTTCACTTGGCTTTCCACTTGTCAGTCTCTCAATGCTCCGAGGCTGCTGTTCCAGGTGGCTGGGATTCTAAGGTTATTGCACTTTGTGGCAGTCCAAGCTGCAATATACCAGTAACTGACGATTCCGGCGATATAAAGTGCGATGTCTGCAACCGATGGTACTATCCGCTTTCTACGAACCTAAATACTGAGCAGTATGCAGCGCTGGCCGCCAGCGAAAAGCTTTTTCAGTTGTGCCAATTACTGCAGCCGCCGGCAAGGCCGCGCTGCCTTTCGTACGAGAGACGAATGTCTTGATAAGCGGCTGCGAAAGGTAGTGCGTTCGTTCCTAATGCTCCCAGGTCTTCTCCTTAAGATTGTCCTGCTCATGACGACGCTTCTGGTCTCCAAGCACTCAGATTTGATCGCATACACTCGAAATCAACTTGTGGCACTTATCATTATGTCGTTCGTCCAGATCGCTACCGACCACAAAAATGAAGCCGCTTGGGATGTTGTTTCTAAAGCTACCCTGATTGACGTCAAATTGCTGGTTCAAGGGTCTCTTCGAGTAAAGCGAAAGGGAGCCAGGAAACCCCGTAAGCTCTGCTAACCAAGGAGTTATAGTTGTCTCGTTACTTGTCAAACCGTCTTACGGTTGTGCGAAGACTAAGTGTCCCACACGCACTACATGTCAGCCGAAGCTGCCGGATATCTCGGATCTCACCGAGAAGGCATGTTCTGACGATTTGCTTGACTCTGCTGAAGCGAATATAAAGGCTCAAGGGACCCTGCTTCCGTTATGAAGCAGAAGAAGCAGAACAAATCTACCATAAATCTTTTCGGTGGAATCGATAACGCCAAAAATGTAAGGCACCGACATTGGATCGAAAAGTACGCTGCCGCTGCTGCATCATCGGACGGGATAAAGAGAGTCCCATCACCAGTGGTGAAGCCACCTGCTCCAAGTGTCGAGTCAAAGACGCGTGGGGTTAATACACTACGCCGTGCAATTCTTTCACGGATAGTAAGGCGGCAGAATCTACTGCTGTCCTTCCTGCTGAGCTCAAGTTGGACGGCCTTTAATGCTTTAAAATGTGCGTAGCGAAGCTCCATCCGCCTGGTTTCCAGATGTTACTGTCAGGAAGCTGATTAGACTGGGAACGTCCAAGATAATGTACCAAACCCTCGACCGCGGCTACTTCGCGTGGTACTATTTACCCCGCAGGAAAGCATCGCACTCATGCGGTTTGATTTTAAGCTAAGGTACACATATTGGCGTTCAGCCAGGCCTTCCGCTGGCCGGTAGGCTAAAGGTATGCTAGGCCAGCAAGAATCACAACAGCAGGCGAGCGGCTGGTGAACAAATTTCCGGTTAGTGGGTTGTCGAGTGGCCAGCGGCCGCTCCGCTTCCTCCCTAACACTGCCGATTCTGGTAGCGCATATCCCAGGTCTGGATCTACCGAATAACTTCAGCTAGTGTTGAGTAATGTGCGCAGTTTAAGGAATAAGGTGTACGAGTTACGTCTGCTTGTAGACGGGTCTTATACCGCTATACTCGCATTCGCTGTAACGTGGCTCTCTAAGGACATTCCCGATGGTGAAGTACATCAATCAGGCTACGCATTATTTAGATGCGATCGCTCCACCGGCCGGCAGGGAGGGAAAGCGCTGTTTATGTTAGCTGCAAACTTGACGTTCTGAAGGATTCCTTATTTCTCTCAGCAGACAAAACTGTTGTTGCTCTGTCGCCTGTTATTAGCACATCCTATGCTTAGGTTACACTTATAATTGTGTATAGCAGCCCTGGGAGCGTATCCAAACAAGGGTTAGATGATGGGTGACTTCATCCTCCCAAAGGTTTGCTGGGCAGACCTTTCATGCGACTAAGTGTTAGGCAAACAGGGCGCTGATCTGTTTGAACTTAAGCTCCAAGTATCATTCTATCGGTTCATTTACCTCCCCACTAGGTACATGGACACTTATGTACCGTCTATCTTAGACCTTTTGCTTTCTAAGTCACTCGAGTTTGTTGGTGACATTATTTACGGACATCAACTGGGTTCCGGTAATTATGTTTATTTGTCCTTCGGTTGTACTCTGTCCAGACACTGCCAGAGTGCTGTTGAGTCGACCGAACATATGCCGCGCACACTATCAAGCAATGAGAGCCAAGGATTCGGGATTTCATTGTGAGCTCTCAGGCGACGATACTTTCCAGGTTGCCTGGGATAAATTTAAGTCTTACCTCACAGAACTCTGCTCCCTTCACATCAGTCACAAGGAGAGAGGATGCACGAGCACAGCCTTCCTGGGTAGATTCCCATTGCAGGCATCTGCTCACAAAGAAGTCTAAATGTTGGCGGACTTAGCAAGCTGCTTCGTCCACCGATACTTTGACAGCTACCGTGAGGCTGGAAATAGATGTAAGCAACACCTAAGGGATGCACAGCTCAGTTTCGAGAAAGGGTTAGCGGACGAAGCTTTAAAGCATCCAAAAGGAGTCTTCTATTATATCAACAGGCGCTGCGGTTCGAACATGTCAATTCCAGCATTGATGCGTGATGACGGCACTCATGCGCATACGGACTATAACTATGCATGCGTACATAGTGAGCAATATGCGGCAGCGTTTGTAATGGAAACCTCTTTGACAGGCGTTCAGCTGGTTTGCAGAATCCCAGTTGGCTCTGGACTATCTGAATTTATAATAGCGTAGACGGAATTTCGTAACCTGCTACAAGAGCTGAACCCTTCTAAGGCCTCCGGGCCTGATTTAATTCACCCGAAACTGTTGCATGAGTTGGTTGCCAAATTAAGTGGACCGCTCGCTATGGTGTTTCAGAAATCGCTTGACAGTTGTGCATTGCCTTCCGAATGGAAGGAAGTTGTCATCTGTCCCACCTTCAAAAATGGGGACAGGAGTCTGCCTGCAGGTAACAGGCCAGTTAGTCCTACGAGTGTAATAGTCAAATAGCATTTTGTGGAATTTCTCGACCGCTTACACTATGGCCCATGCTTCATTCTCAATCTGGCTGTAATTCTTCTCGGCATTCGTAAGGGTTCTGGCGGCATGAGCGTTTGCTTTCTGGGATCCATCGGTATACTGAGTGATATTACTGCACCAATCCCATGAACTGATGCATCTGTGGGCAAGCCAAACTCCTTGGAGGGATCACAATGAGGCAAAAGCATTTTGAAGACAGCAGTGTCCTGACCCGTTCAAAGGCATTCTGGCGTTCTGATGTCCAGTTCCATGTTTGACCTTTGGCTAATTGCTTGTTTAACGGGGCACGCGGGCGGTGCACCTCAGGCAAGAATGCCTTGTAGTGGCTGATGAGCCCACAGAAGAAACGCAAGGAATATAGACCTGTTGGAGGAGGCACCCTTCTATTAGCTTCTATATTTTCTGGATCTGATCGACGTCCGTTCTTTTCTCGGATAAAACCGAGGTATTTGAAAATCGGCGAGAAAAATGTGCTTTTCTCTTCACGGAGCCGGAGACCGTACGACTGTATACAACCAAGCAAGGCATCCAGGCGGTTGAATAGTTTTTCTGGTATTCGACCCGTCACTATAACGTTATCCATATACGCAGCGGTTTTAGAAACGCCCGCTAGCATGGTATCCATCAACTGTTTGAGGATGGCTGGCGCCGTTTTCACTTTAAATGGCAAGCGGTTGTATTGGAATAGCCCACCGTGAGTGTCGCTCATCAACAACTTCCTCGAGACTTCGTCAACTCCCACTCGAAGATAAGCATCGGATAGACCAAGCTTGGCAATGTACTTACCAACATTCAACTTTGCAAAGATACCCTCCGGTACAGGTAATGGGTACTGGTGGTTGTCCAGCGCGGCGTTGTGGCCAGTTAAGAAGTCAGCACAAACGCGTACCTTGCCATTCGCTTTCTTCACTGCGGCAATAGGTGCAGCCCATGATGAGTAGTTGACGGCTGTGATGAGCTCAGCACGTTCCAGTCGAGCGATTTCCTGCTCTACGGTTGACTTGGCTGCGCATGGTACCGGTCATTTAACTTTAAACACTAGTTTGGCACTTAGTCGCAAGTTCAGTGTCGCCTTGAATTTCGTACAATGGCCCAAGCCATCCCGAAAGACAGAAGCACATTTTCGTTTCAGGGTACGTGTCATGTCTTCGACGGACTTTGTTGATGGGTCTGGACTAGCTCAAACTCGGTTGCAGACCTGATTCAAGGGAAGATCGAGGAAATTCAACTTATCAATCCAGTCGTGGCCAAGAAGATTCAAATTCGGCCAGGCTGAAATATAGCAGGTTCCCTACTTTTCCACACCTTGGAAAGCAATTTTGCAATTGAGTTCGCCCACTAAGTTTAACACACCGCCGGATGCATTGTGTGCAACTTTCTGAGACTCGACCATCTTCGGCCTCTTTATGTGATTCCATGTGCTTCTGAAAATAATCGTGATGTCCGTGGCCGTGCCAAATTGCAGTCTTGTTGGGATCCCATTGAGCAACACACTGATAAATCGTCGTCTCGGTTTACATTCGCTTTGGAATGCGGCAACTATGAACAGAGACTCAGCGCCGTCAATTCTATATGTCCCGTTTCGATAATACTTCACTTCTTCGACCGGAATTGACTGCAGCGTTTCTCATTATGCCCACGCTTATGACACGTTTAACAAGTATGATGTTTAAACGACAAAAGCGCGCGAAATGCCATTCGCCGCAAGACCGGCAGGCTGTGTGCGGTTTCTTCCTATGCCTCTTGAAGGGTTTGATTGCGTTGGCAGTCCTGACTTTTTCACAAGTTGCACGGCATCTGGCGGTGCGAGACCAGTGCGTTCGACCATGACAGTGTCGTGTTTTAGAGAGAGCAGCCGTTTGCATTCGCTTACGAAGGCCTCCATTGTCAGATCAGGACCCTGCTCCAGCTTAACTAAAAGCCGCGTTCGGATCTCAGCATCACTGGGCGATTGTAAAGCGCTGACGAAAATGAGACACTTTAACTGATCGTCCGTTAAAGAGTGTAGTTTGAAACGTTCACACTCACGGGTAATCATGTCTGCTAAGGCCCCAAATTTGTCAGCTTCCTGCTTAACGCTTTTCAGACACTGATAGCGAATATTAAGCAAAGATACCGACTCACCGAAAATTTCCTTCAACTGCGACACTGCATCGTCAAAAGTCAGATCCTTCGGCTGTTTGCGCAAAATATGGCCTATGAACCTTGAATGTTCACTTATTCCGAGCTTGCGGAGTAGCAATTGCAACTTCTAGGAGTCGTCTTGACGAATGAAGTTGGTGTGGAACATGTCTTCCCAACGCTTGAACCACGCTTCGAAGGTGCATCCAGAATCCGCATCATAATTGAATTCAGTGATAGCGTTCGTGAGAAGATAAACAGAACTCGCCTGCTTGCCCCGCGCCGCTGCTCCTGTTGTCGGCAAACTCAAGCATTTTGTCAGACTTTTGATCATTTTCATTTGGGCTTTTATTTGAGCTTGCTGTTGGAAAAGCAGCTTTTGAAATTGTTCAGCAGAAAAGTTCATCACAAATCCAATTTTTTCCGTCACCAGTTGTTACAATCTCCTTACTAGATGGGATTCCGAAATTAACAATTTACTGCTTCGCAAAATATCTAGCCCAACCGAAGGAAAAAGCAGATCGACAATAACCTTGACAAAATAACGTATTAATCTCCGTCAACAAATACTGTACAACTACTGCGGACCTTGGCTGTATTTTCAGGCCTCTACTGACCTTCGACTTGGAAGGTCAACTACCAAGGTTAGTTGTTCCCCATATCTTTTGTCGAGGTGGCAGGTGGTTTTTAATCACGTGCAGAAGTAGACCATTTATGAACGTTCGAAATCGATGCGATAATCTTAAATAATCGATCACTCGTTAAATAGTGGATTTCCAAGGCAATTCTTACTTTCTCCCAGACACCAACGCTGGCTCAGCCTTGGAGCTTAGGATGATGGGTGGGACCGCCTTACGATACGCGCGCTTTTAAAATCGGAGTAATGCCTCGAGGTACAACTGATCTAGGAATCTAGGAAACTATGGTGAAATTGTGCAAGATGGAGGTAGAATATTATGTTTCAGCAGGTCTAGACACTCATAAAGCATCTATGTGTGGTATATTAGACTGACTAAATAAGTTCGTCATTTTCATAAAAGTGGAAATGGAATACAAAACATGTGCATTAATTTCAGTTTGAAAATGAAAAAGCAATGCTTGCAATGTGATGGAAGCGTATGACGGTTTATTGGTGCACGTTAACAAGAACTTATGCGTGGCAACTGCATGTATGATTGTGCGTTTCTGCGCTTGCACTTATGTGCTTCATTAACAATGTTAATGGAAATGGAAATCAAAATACCTTGATATATATTACATTAAAGGTTGCATGAAATTACGGATGCAGGAACCTATGAGTGTATTCCTATAAACTGAAACGCTGTATGTACAAGTGTAATGGTATATCTAAACATATGATTGCAAAGGTAACATATATGTTAATGATTTGACACATGTGTTAAGGTGCACACATTTAATTATATTTATTGAAAGGTACATCTAAGTATAGCTTGTAATATTCTAGTTGATAATGGCCTGCAATGTACCCGATAAAAACTAGATACTAATTATACAGATTCACAAGTCTATGTGATTTTACAGGTTGCAATATAGTGATTAGCGTCGGTGGCATGCGCGTTTCATGGATAACATTACCTACTTAATATAATAAATGGTAGCTTAAATTTGTGGGGTACGTAAATGTATGGCTTGTATGAAGCACCTGCAATCACATTGTGATAAATGAGCAAAGTAGCTAAGTTATGAACAGGGATGAGAAGAATGTTATGTATGTATAGCACACATTTACGCATGATTACGTTTCATTGTGTATTCTTGCGAAAGTGACAGTTGCAATAACTATACTGTTTACAGCACTATAATGTTTCCACGTGACGGTTGCATATTATGACCATATTAATGTATCATTGTGTCGCATTAATGTGCATACTTTACCGGATCCATGGATTGCTTTCGTTTCCGTTGCGCATGGAAAGAGAATATAAGTACGGTAACCGTAGCGTCATCATCAACTATGAAACTATGACGCATTGGATGTGTTTACCATCGGAACTTCAAGCTGCGTAACAAGGGTGTCCATGCTTCGATAGGTAGAAGTTATTATTTAGTGGATTGCAACGTATGTCATTGGGCTGCACGAGCTTCCAGGAAAGGTTGTCAATTACCACGGATACGTCCCATTAAAAGTGGGGCGATATTAACTATCGGGATACAATATGCGTACATGCAACAATGTGCTTTATACAAAAGAAACCGAAGGAAATTGACGCAGTGCAAGTGTAGTTATTAATGGTAGAGATTCGGCGACATGAATGTTTAGTATACGTTGGAATATGAATAAGCGGTTGCTTCCTGCATTGATTCGTCGGGAATTCCGTTAGCCATTAAACTATACAACGGGGTGAATTGGCCGGGGTTCACGTTCTAGCGAAGCAGATGGCGTTGTCGGTAATGCAAATCTCACCTGTGCTGCACCAGTTTTTTGAAAACCCAGTGTTTTCCATTTGTCACGGCGCTGCGCACAGCTTGGCGGTAGATGCAATGCTTGGGCTTATCGTTTTACTGTATTTATGTCTATTAGTTTGCATGGATGCCATGTATTACCCCACGTGGTAGTTGTACTGAGGCTAATTGCTAAGGCAACAGCCATACAGGGTAACGTGGTAGATGATAAGCAGCGGTGGATATAAATATTTCCGGACATCTGGTAAGCAGATGCAATAAACGTGACGGAAGTTTGGGCCATTCAGAAATATTCATCACTAGGTGGGTGAGTGTGTATGTAACTCTGAACACACCAAGGGCGAGTAGTGAGAAATGGTTTCTCAAGCCTCATAAGGGGCCACGGTGACAGTTCGAAAACAATGTAAACCGGACATTGGATAAAAGAACACGTAAGGCAGTATAAATATGTAATATTGTTAAAAAGAAATGTTACATGAAGACATCTCGTGTGTAAAATACGCTTTGATGAACATACGCATGGATTTCTGCATTAATCCGGAAGCGACAAGACGGTCAGAATAGTCATGCATACGAATGCAATATGCGTCCGTTCTAAAGGCCACATGTTACAGATTCGTACACCAACCTTACGTGCTAAAAAGTATTTCTGCTGTGGCACACGTGAAGTGGAGGCGGACCAGTAGTGGCTGATCGCTGAAGTAGGCACCACGGATAGACAGGGGTTCTGAAAGCGAAAAGTGATCAGCAATGCACTTATCAGAGGTGCAACAGAGTATATACGCGGCAGCACATGTTACCTGCAGGGAAAGTGGTAGTGGCGCATCACTTAAGCAAGCAGCACGGAGAGAAGCATTCTAAAGCTTACCTATTAATAGCCCATACCGTTACGGGATGTGCAACGGAGTAGATAGAGGCAACATATGTGATGTGGTGGCAGACCAGTACTTGAGTATCACTCATTTAGCAATCATGGATAGACTTGATTTGTAAAAGCTGCATTAGAAAACGCAATAGGCTTACCGTGGGTGAAAGGAAATACGTAGCGCCGGCAACCGTGACGTAAATGCTGGCCAGTAGTGGCGGATCAATTATCCAGGCAGCGGGATACGCGGGAGTCGATAAACCAATTGTTAACAGCCAATAAACTTACCGGAGGTGCAACGGAGTACCTATGTTGCAGGAAATGTTTCGGGGATGAATACCCTTAATAGCCCATACGTCAGGGATACGCAGGTGTCCTAAAAGGCATTAGTGAAGTGCCAATGCACTTTCCGAAGTTGAAACGGAGTAGAGAAGAACAAAGAAAACATGGAGGCCAAAACCTAGCGCCCGATAACCCATATAGACAGCAAAGATAAACAGCAGTTTTAATGTCCACTTATTAACAGCGGACATGCATACCGGAGGTGCAACGGAAAAGCTGGCAGTGTAAAAGGTGAAGTGGAGGCTGACCAGCCGTGGCAGAACACCAATATAAGCAGCATGGATACACAGCAGCTTTAAAAGCCACTTATTAACAGAGCATACATCTACCGGAAGTGCAATGGACAAGCTAGCAGCGGCAAAGGTGCCATGGAAACGGACCAGCAGTGGCGGATCACCCATATAAGCAGCATGGATACACTGCGGTTCTAAAAGCCACTTATTAACAGCGGATAGAATTATCGGAAATGCGATGGACAAGCTAGCGGCGGCAAAGGCGACGTGGAGGCGGGCCAACATTGGTGGATGAACCATATAGACAACGCAGATGGACGGATTATCCAAAAGTGACTGGTTAACAGCGGATAGGCTTATCGTAGGTGCAACGGACAAGCTAGCAGCTGCAAACGTGACGTGGAGGCAGACTAACGGTGGCGGATCACCCATATAAGCAGCATGGATACACAGCGTTTCTAAAAGCCACTTATTAACAGCAGATAGAATTACGGGAAGTGCGATGGACAAGCTAGTAGCTGCAAAGGTGACGTGGAGGCAGACTAACGGTGGCGGATCACTCATATAAGCAGCATGGATACACAGCGGTCTTAAAAGCCACTTATTAACAGAGCATACACATACCGGAGGTGCAACCGAATACTTAGCAGCGGCAAAAGTGAGGTGGAGGCGGACCACTCATATAAGCAGCAGGGATAAACAGCGGTTCTAAATGCCACTTATTAAAAACAGATAGACTTACCAGAGGTGAAACGGAATTGATAGCGGCGGCAAAGGTGACGTGGAGGCGGACCAGCAGCGGCGGATCACCCATATACGCAAGGTGTTTACTGTAGTTGCAACGGACTTGATAGCCGGTGTAAAGGAGACGTGGAGCCGGACAAACATTGGCGGATGGAACATATATGCAGCGCAGATGGACGGGTGTTCTGAAAGCCACTTATTAGCCGTGGATAGACTTAACAGAGGGGCAAGGGACAAGCTACCAGCAGCAACGGTGACGCGGAGGTTGACCAGCTGTGGCGGATCACCATATAAGTAGAATGGATACGTGGCGGTTCTAAAAGCCACTTATTAACAGCGGATAGACTTACCGGAGGTGCAACGGACAAGCTAACAGCGGCAAAGGAGCCGTGTACAGGGACCAGCAGTGGCGGAACACCCATATAAGATGCATGGATATACAACAGTTCTAAAATCTACGTTTTAACAGCGGATAGACTTAACGAAGTTGCAACGGACTCGATAGCGTGGGTAAAGGTGACGTGGAGGCGGGCCAACATTGGTGGATGAACCATATAGACAACGCAGATGGACGGGTTCTCTAAAAGCGACTTGTTAACAGGGGATAGGCTTACCGTAGGTGCAACGGACAAGCTAGCAGCGGCGAAGGTGAGGCGGGGGCGGACCATATTTGGCGGATGAACCGTATAGGCAGCGCAGATGGACGATTTCCCTAAAAGCCACTTACTAACAGCGGATACACTTACCTTACGTGCAACGGATTAAATAGGGGCGCCGAAGTGGACGTAGAGGCTGACCCTGGGATCTTGGTGTATGCTGCGGAAGTGAGGGTATGTTGCAGTGTATTAAAATCCGGTCGCGGCAGTTTCGTTTACGATTACCTGTGCGTTTCCGGTTTATGACATTGATTTACCTAATTTAAGTGATCGCAAGAACCTGTGCGTAACTGTACGTGCAGTCTTCCTCTATTGCAAATGCTACTGATAAGGCATTTCTCTGTAAACGTATACGGTTCACGGGTGCAACCTGCGGACGAGTGATCACTGTGAACTCTGCCTTTTCCTGGACACGACGCCTCACAATGCATCATTCTGTTCCACTTATGTGCTCCGTGTATGTGCAGCATGGAACGGTAAGTCCTCGCCTGAGTTGCATTGACGAGTTAAAAAGCCACATATGTGTATTTAACACTGCGACGTTGCGGATGTGAAGCGCAACTTTGCGGCAGATTTGCCAACAGGCAGCACTTGCCCGCACACTAGAGACCCTATCGATCGATATTTGCTGCTTATCAGAATCCCGCCTGCAAGTTTCGAGCTCCGTTGTTACCCGGAGATCCCCCCGTGTGACACTGGGGGCGCATTCTCATTGCGCCTGTCTGGCGATGATGCAGATTCAAATGTGGGTCAAGCTGGTGTCGGCATTGTTTTGAGTCCCCGGGCTGAAGCTGTCCTGTCTGATTGGATCCCAATAAACAGCAGGCTGTGCACCGTTATATTAGCTGGTTCGTTCCGTGCTACAAAAGCGCGCTGTGACAAACGGTGCCTCTTTTCCATTGCGGCCTACGCCCCTAAAATCTGTAGCACTGATTCCGTGAAAGACCATTTCTATCAGCAACTTCGCGAGCTAATTCGTTACAGAAGAAGCACGGATACTGTAGTGTTGGCTTGTGATCTAAACGCCCACTTCGGAAAATTGTCCTCTGATGAGCTTCAGCTGGGCGGCCAACATGATGCAGGCTCCAGTAATGATAATGGTGAATGATTGCTACAGCTGTGTGAAGATGCTCGTCTCTTTCCCGCGAGCACAAACTTTCGACACAGCACTTGCAGAAGCATGACTTGGCGGCTACCAGCCTCGGCCAGTCTCTGGCACTTATGGATGCTCGTCGACGTATTCCGGCTGGAAGCAAATGCAACGAGGCACGCAAACAGCTATGGGTAAAACCACTTGCTAGCCTGAAAGGGGACCGCGGAACCTGTTGGTCTCATCGTGCCTCTGAGATGGAAACCGCAGCTGCCGTTGGTAATCATCATGTTATTCCGTCTGATAGGGGAAACAGGCAGCAGGAAATCTGGTGTTAGCAAGACATGCCAAACAGCACTGCACCGATTAGCATTGGCTGTCAATCGTTTTGGGTTATACTTTGCTCCATCGAAATGCAAACTACTTCTCCAAGATTGGCAAGGACCCAACCCTGCGCTAACGCTTGGTGGTGATCTGCTAAAAGTCGTTCAGGAATTCATGTACCTGGGCAGTCATATTAGTACCCACGGGATTGAAGATGAGGTTACGCACCGTGTAGCAAGAGCTCGAGGTGCTTTTGCCAATCTCCGCCACCTGTGGCGCAGACGCGATATTACTCTCGCTCTGGAGGGCAGAGTTTACAAAGCAGCCGTTCGTTCAACCCTCCTTTATGGTTGTAAAACCTTGCCCATCAGGTCGACGGACATAAAGTGGCTTATCATATTCGATCACCGCTGCCTTCGCTGCTTAGCTCATGTCTGTTGGGTGCACTGCGTGAGTAATGAGCTTGTTCGACGTCGTGTATTAGGTGCAGGAAGAGATAATGAGCCGCTCAGCGCCATTATATCACGCACCAAGCTCCGATGGCTGGGACACTTGTTGCGCATGCCAGCACACCGACACCCTCGACGTGCATAGTTTGCGCGTTGTGGGTGCGGTTGGAAGAGGAGGAGTGGAGGGCAAATGATGCCTAAGTCGAGAGAAATGGAAACCCTCACTTCGAAGTTGGCGTCGGTTGGTGCATCCCTACTGCATGGCTGGGGTCCTAAGGACGTCGAACACGTTTGTTTGGACGCACTCGCTGATACGGCTTGGAGTCGGCCCCAATGGCGTTTGTGTTATGAGTTCCTTTGTCCAGCCCCTCCTGCTTAGCGTCCCCTCCAATCACGATCTCACGTGTTAGGCATAATATGACGCTCTTTTACGGCAGCCAGCTGTTAACTCTCCGTAACGATGTCCATCCGTTACTGGGGACTCAGCGGGCGCGACACAGTTTGTTTTCCTTTTCTTGTCTTTTGTATTGCTGCAAAATAGCTGAGGTATTTTTCACTTCAGCTAACGCGTAATGATGATGATGATGTCTTGCCCAGGAAACTAAGCGAAGTGCCGTTACTTGGCAAACCGTCTGACGGTTGTGCGAAGGCGAAGATTCCAAAGCGCACTACTTGTCAGCCAAAGTTGCCGGAAGTCTCGATTCTCACAGAGAAGGCGTGTTCTTAAGGTTTGCTTTACTATGCTCAAAGCGAGAAAGCCTCACAGGATCCTGCTCCCGTTACCAAGAATAAAACGCAGACCAAATCTCCCATAAAGCCTTGCTGTGGAATCGATGACCAGAAAAAGTAACACATCGACAATGCAACGAAAAACATACTCTGCCGTTACGACATCATCGGAGGGGCTAAAGACTGTCCCAACACCAGCGTTGAAGCCACCTGCTGCAAGTACTCAATGAAAGACACGTGGGGTTAATACACCCCGTCGCGGAGATTCTTGCACGGATAGTAGGGTTATATTCCGTAACGCCGCGGAATCTACTGCTGTCCTTCCTGCTGGTCGTGTGTTGAACGACCTTCAATGGTTGAAAATGTGCGTGACGAAGCTTCTTCTGCCTGGTTTCATAGGCGTTACCGTCAGCAAGAAGATTACACCGGAGAACGTCCCAGGTAATGTACCAAACCCTCGACCGCGGCTACTTTGTGCGGTACTATTTCCCCGGAGGAAAGAAGCGCAGACATGCGGTTAATGTTTAAGCTGAAAGGTACAAATATTACTGTTCAGCCGGACCTTCCGCTTGCCGAATGGCTGAAGCTAAGGGAGGCCATCAAGGACCACAAAAGCAGGAGAGCGGTAGGTGAACAATGTCTCCGGTTAGTGGGTTTTCGGATGGTCAGCCGGCGGCCATTTACAGCCATATTACTGCCAATTCTGGTGGAGCACCATCCAGGTCTGGATATAACGAATACCTTTAGATAGTGCTAAGTAATGTGCGCAGCCTAAGGAATAAAGTGTACGAGCTAAGTCTGTTTTTAGATGGGTCTCATCCTGATGTACTTGCATTCACTTAAACGTGGCTTTCTCAGGACATCAGGAATGGTGAAGTATATCTACCTGGCTACCCATTATTTCGATGCGATCGCTCCACCGGACGGCAGGGAGTTAACGTCGCTCTTTATGTTAGCTGCAAACTTGACGTTCTGAAGGATTCCTTATTTCTCTCAGCAGACAAAACTGTTGTTGCTCTGTCGCCTGTTATTAGCACATCCTATGCTTAGGTTATAGTTGTAATTGTGTATAGAAGCCCTAGGAGCGTATCCAAAGAGTTACTTCAATTCATTTGATCCAAGTCCGCAAACAAGCTTTTGGTGATGGGTAAATTCAACCTCTTAAGGTTTGCTGGGCAGACGTTTCATGCGCCTAAGCGTTAGGCAAACAGGGCGCTGATCTGTTTGAACTTAAGCTCCAAGTATCATTCCATCGGTTCATTTACCTCCCCACTAGGTACATGGACACTTATGTACCGTCTATCTTAGACCTTTTGCTTTCTAAGTCACTCGAGTTTGTTGGTGACATTATTTACGGACATCAACTGGGTTCCGGTAATTATGTTTATTTGCTCTTCAGTTGTACTCCGTCCAGACACTGCCAGAGTGCTGTTGAGTCGACCGAACATACGCCACGCACGCTATCAAGCAATGAGAGCCAAGGATTCGGGATTTCATTGTGAGCTCTCAGGCGACGATACTTTCCAGGTTGCCTGGGATAAATTTAAGTCCTACCTCACAGAACTCTGCTCCCTTCATCCCAGTCACAAGGAGAGAGGATGCACGAGCACAGCCTTCCTGGATAGATTCCCATTGCAGGCATCTGCTCACAAAGAAGTCTAAATGTTGGCGGACTTAGCAAGCTGCTTCGTCCACCGATACTTTGACAGCTACCGTGAGGCTGGAAATAGATGTAAGCAACACCTAAGGGATGCACAGCTCAGTTTCGAGAAAGGGTTAGCGGACGAAGCTTTAAAGCATCCAAAAGGAGTCTTCTATTATATCAACAGGCGCTGCGGTTCGAACATGTCAATTCCAGCATTGATGCGTGATGACGGCACTCATGCGCATACGGACTATAACTATGCATGCGTACATAGTGAGCAATATGCGGCAGCGTTTGTAATGGAAACCTCTTTGACAGGCGTTGACCTGGTTTGTAAGATCCCAGTTGGTTCTGAACTATCTGAGTTTATTGTGGCGGAGACGAAAGTCAGTAGGCTGTCAGAAGGGTTGAACCGTACTAAGGCCTCTGAGCCTGATTTATTCACCCGAAGCTGTTACCTGATTTGGCTGCGGAACCAAGTGGACCGCTCGCTATGGTGTTCCATAAATCGCTCAACAGCTGTGCATTACCTTCGAAATGGAAGGAACCTGTCATCTGTCCATTCTTCAAAAATGGGAACAGCAGTCGGCCTGCAACTTGCAGGCCAGTTAGCCTGCCGAGTGTAATAGTCAAACTCCTCGAGAAACTGGTGCGACATTCATTGTAGATTCATCTGAGTATATTTAATCTACTTAGCGATGTACAACACGGATTTCGGAAGTAATTATCATGTGTGACTGATCTACTGGTGGCTCGGGAAAGTTGACCTGATGCTGTGGAAAACGGCCATGCACTGGAGGAGCTTTTCGTCGACTTTTCGAAGGCATTTGACAAGGTGCCCCATTTGAATCTCGCGCAAAAGCTGGCATCCTACGGGGTATCTGGCAGCGCCCTTCATTGGGTGACTGCTTTCACGGAGGGTAGAGAACAGGGTGTACGGGCAGGCCGGAACCTATCGTTTATGCAGACTATCCTCCGTCGCGTGCCGCAGGGCTCGGTCGTTGGACCGCTGAGGTTCTCTGTCTATGCGAATGAACTGCCGGCGAAGCTTAACATACCATCGCTGATAGTTGTTGCTAACCTGAAGCAGTGGGACATTGTACATGTTTCGGGGGTTTCCAAGATATTCACGAGCATTGGATAAGCTTTGGGACTGGACTACTTTATGGTTACTGCTCATAAATCAGGCAAAATGCTCCGTTCTTCGAATTGGAAGAGGTTGTCCTTCTAAGGAGTACTTGATCGCTGGGGTCGAAGGCACCCGCGTATCTAGCGAAGTTGATGTAGGCTGTACACTCCGGCTAAAACTGGTAGAAGGTCGTAAGCGGAGGTTCCCCATGTTGTGAGTAAGACGATTTTCCTTCGTAAGCTGGACGCGCAAGAACTTTACGAGGATGTTCTTGGCTTCCGTTCGGTTTCATCTGAAGTACTGCGTCCAGATATGTTCGCCGTCTCGTCAAAGAAAAATTTTAGCTACACAGAGTTTTACGAGTGGGTACAAGGTTAGTCGAGGGTTACGGGGAAGAACGTACCCCGAGTGTCTTCTTACTTTAGGAATGCATGCAGTGCACTACCGAAGGCTTAGAGCAGACCTAATCCTAACCTACCGTGTCTTTACTGGGAAGCTTGGTCCAGATTTATATTTGCTATTCGGTCCTGCTAGATTGTCTGTTCTGCATGGTCATTCCTTGAAGCTGGTCAAATCGTGGTTCGATCGGAGGTCGTAGGTCAGTAGTGGCCTATAAATACAGCCAAGGTCCGCAGTTGTTGTACAGTGTTCGTTGACGGCGATTAATACTTGCTTTTGGCAAGGGCATTGGCGTTTTGTTATTTTCCATCGGTTGGGCTAGACGTTTTGTGGAGCAGTAATTTGTTATGTTTGGTGTTGCGTCTAGTGCGTAGATTATAACCCTGAGCAACCGCGAAGCACCATGCACACCCAACCTATGAATCCATGTCTCAACCATTCTTTGCTCGCTCACTCCGCTCTCGTTCCATCTGCTCCTACTCTTTCAAACTGCTCTCCTCGGCGCAGGCGCTGGCGGCTGGACCTGCCAAAACACGTTTTACCACACCACCGTTGAAGCACTGTTCTAGGTTTGTTTAATTTCCCACGCCGGGTCTTCCCACTCCGTTTTCGAGTTCACAACACTGTGCCTCCTTGGGCTAAAGTTATCGCCATACGGATCAGAATCTTAGGTCGGAGGGTGCGCCAAGTCGTGTTGACAGACCATTTCTAGCGCCCCATTCCCAATCCAAGCTGGCAACCTTCAGTGTTCGGACGCTGATGCAGATTGGATCACAGGCAGCCTTTGATCGCACTCTAAAAATTCCGGCCATTGATGTCTACTGTCTCAGCGAGGCCCGTTTACAGGACTCTAGCACGACGTTGGGGCAAGTATTACCGTCTGCGAATTCCACTAGCATTTGCACTTTACGTCTATCTGAAGACTTAATCGCGAAAGCCGCTGGTGTGGAGATTGTGTTGAGCATACTTGTTGTGGCCTCGCTACTAGACTGGGTCCCTATCAACGGTCGACTATGCACCAGCCGACTTCTAGCGTATTTGCCTTTTGGCGGGAATCCCGGTAAGTGAAGGCAGATCGCGTTGCAGAGATACTTTTATTCGTACAGAGATAACTTCCCTGTTGCCTAGCTATAAAAAACAACACCGTTGACGCTCTAGCCAGGGGAACGGAGTATGCACAGTACACAAGGCAGTTGCGAGTTGCAACCAGAATGAGCGCCAGGCAAAAATGACTATGAGCAAGTCAGGCATTCGAACTCAGCAATCATTTTAACAAACCACGCCGGTCGCTTAGGTGTGCAGTGAAATAATTATAGTTAAAATTTTGCACAGGCAAACCGGGGAATCTCCAGACTGCTACATAGCCCTGCGCCAGAAAGGACTACTCTGGTGGCACATGTCCAGGTCCTGTCCAGTTTAGCCTCCTAAACGTTCCTATGAGAGCACTGGAGTAAATTGGACAGGAACTAGTACCGTGGGCCGGCTAAAAAGGGATTTTGTCCAGTTTACGGCGGGCTTATGAAAAAGATGCTAGCGTTGACTAATAGAAATGCACCACTATGCGTGACATTCCGGTAGGTCCAGATACCGTCATTGGCTACCCTGGGTATCCGAATACGGACACCACACTAGTACGCACTTAGCACCTAACGGATGTATGGACCGTTCGGACCTAAGATTCGCCCAGTACCTGTTGCCGTAGTTGCTGGACGTGTGAATCCACCTGGGTTGTTGGTAAGAAAAAGAAATGGAGCTTACCGCGCACCTGAGAACATCACAAAGCGAAAGCAACTGAAAACCGGGGTATACGAATGCTTTATGTATATGAAGGTGTTTAGTACAAAGTCGTTAGTAGCAGAAAGTCGCATTGTCAAGATGGTTAATCTGCTTCCGCGATTGTGGAGGTAGGAGGCTAAACACGTTCATAAGGAAGCAGGGCACTCATCTTATTCCCACTGCAAACTTTACTTTTTTCAACAGGCGGTCTCTTGTGCCGTGCGGAATGTGACCACGTTTTGGTGTAGCGCGTAACGCCAGCACCCATTGCTGCATCACCCATGTGTTGTCGAATAATGCCTTTGTAGTATTTTTGATTACTTTATGTCTACCTATCTCCTACAAGACCGTTCATATTTGTTCGCCTGGATGCAAACAAACCTCCTGCGCTGGAGTAATTTATCTCCGCAGCAAGTGATCTTATCATTAGCCGCTCCATGGTACTCCGGACGACGAGTTGCACGTTACAATGGAACAATGGAACAAGGGTATATGACGGGTAAAAAAGCATACACTTAACGAGTCCCGCAGGTTGGCAATAGAAATACTAACAAATTGGCAAACCACATAAGTGGTTGAAGTAAGGAGTGTCAGTGAGATAAAAGGTAGAAGTATAACAGTTTTAGGGGGATAAAGTGGTACGACGCAAAACTGGCTAAGAAATTGTTATCGTTGGTGATGGTAGCAAATAAAAATGGAGTACTCACCGGTTCGCACAGATTTACGACCGTGAATTTGGGGTGTAAATCCAAAGAGGTTGGTCAGCCTAAATATATACAAGCGTTTTCGTTCATAAAACAAAGCGCAGGGCGCTCAGTGCGACGTCCAATCGTTTTTTAAACGTATCTAATGTGGGGGCACAAACTACTGAGTTTGGAAGGGCGTTCCAGGGCCCGCAGACCCGGAGGGAGAAATAGGTTCTCCGACAGTCTAGACGACTGTACTGTTGGCTCAGCTTTAAACTGTTACCGCGAAGGTTAGTGTTTGGGCTGAGCTTCAAGAGGTGGCGGCATACGTGACTGGGATCGCTCAATATCTGGTACACTAGTAGGAGGTCTCCACGAAGTCGCCGGTACCGTCCGCTGAACACTGCGAGTATCTCCAGTCGTTCCTGGTAAGGAGTGTGGCGCAAGCCCTTGACGATTTTCGTTGCTCGACGCTGTGGGGTCTCAAGCGCCGCAAGGTCACGTTTTAGCCAGGGTTGCCAGGCCTGGATTGCATATTCGACGTGAGGACGCACGTAGGCATTCAGCATCAAAGAGAAGATGGATGGATCCAAAATTCCGAATGCTCTTCGCAGGAGTCCAACGTGCTGGTTGCCCCTTTTAGAAGCGGAATCTGACTGTTTGGAACACCCGAGGTCTTCCTGTACCAGCACACCCAAGTCGCGTTCCTGAGTGGTGGTCTTCAGATCGTGTGCCCCAAGCTTGTAGACGTGGACTTGTCGATGGCGGATATGAACAACGCGACATTTGTCCACATTAAACGGCAGGGCGTTTCTCACCGACCAATTCCAGGCCTCATTCAAGTCACGCTGTAGGACTTCATGGTCGTCCGATCGTTTTATCGCCCGCCAAACCTTGAGGTCGTCCGCGAAGAGTAAGAATTTCGACGTAATAACTCTTACTAGATCGTTAATGAAAAGCAGGAACAAACGAGGCCCAAGTACCGAACCCTGCGGTACGCCGCATCCCACTCGAATCGGATCGGAAAAGGATGATCGAACTCTAACTACTAACTGCCGTTCAGAGAGAAAGTTACCGATCCATCCTAACAACGGGTCTCCGATACCGTACTGTTGGAGTTTAATGAGCAGGATTCGATGATCCAGGCGATCGAAGGCTTTCGAAAAGTCCAAGAATGCAACATCGACTCCTGTTCCCTCATCGACAGTCTCGGTCCAGTTGTCACGAGCTATCAGCAGATTCGTCGTACATGAACGATGTTGACGAAACCCATGCTGTTCTGTCGCAATTATGCCGTAGTTTTCCAAGTATCCCATTAACGCATCTGCTATCACCGCTTCCATGACTTTGGCGATCACAGGCAGAAGCGTTACGGGGCGGTAATTGACAGGATCCGATCGAGTTCCTGCTTTGTATATGGGCGTTATTACACCTTGTTTCCACCTCGAAGGTACGATGTACTCATCGAAACAGCGCTGAAAAATGCAGCTAGTGGTTCGGCCAAGTGGATGGCAGCTACCTGTAATGTTTTCGGGTGAATGTTAGCGGCCCAGGGAGAGCTGTGTGGACGCAAGGATAGCAGCTTTTGTAGCACCATTTCTGCAGTGAACGTGTCGTGGGATAAAACGGACGGTGGGGTAACTAGTGGCGGAATATACGTCGAGGCTTGTACACCTTAGAAGATTGGGGAGTACTGGGCCCGTAATGCGTTGGCCGCCTCCTTCGCAGTATGTGTATACCCATTGGTCGTATTAAGTGGTGGGATTCCCCGTTGCACCTTGCGAAGTCCATTCACATGTTTGTAAAGAAGCTTTTTGTTCGAACAGAATCGTTTGGCTAGCTCCTGCTGATGCGTTCTCTTGTCTTCGCGAACCAAAAGCACACAGTAGTTGCGATGCGAAACGTATTCCGTCCACTTTTCTGCGCTGGGGTTGCTTTTATACGTGCGCGATGCCCGATCCCTTAGAGTCATGCATTTTCGCGTCCGGCTTCGCAAGAATGATTTCGCTGTGCGGGGATGTTGGGAAACTTTTGGTTTTGAGGCTTCTATGACTAGTGACGTGATGGTGTTCGCAAATGTCTCCCAGGCTAGTTCTGGGGTGCAGTTAGCTAGAAACGTCCAACTGGTATTCTCAACTAAGGCAGACAGAACGTGGTAATGGATAACAGATTGCCTCGTTTCGAGCTCCGCAGCTGGATATTTGGCGTAGCAGATGTAATCGAACTGCAAAGTCACGTGATCGCTACGGCCCAAAGGACTGCACACCTTTAGTCCATCGACCATGAGCTCTTCGTTAGTGAACACTAGATCTAATATCGATGGGTTGTTTCCTGTTCTGAACCTGGTTGGAACGGTGACGTGGTTATACAAGAAGGTGCTAGAGAGTAGCTCTTGCAAATATGCCTTGAACACCTCTGTCTCGGATGCTGGATTTTCCAAGTCATGGGTGTTGAAATCTCCTGCAACGAGGATGTGGCTGTACTTCTGATTAAGCACGGAGCGAAAAGCGGAGATAAGTCTGTTGTCCCTTTCCGGAGTAGATTTCGGTGGTCGGTAAACCACAGAGAGAAGGCATACGTCGTTGCGTTCCAACCACAGTTTGCACCAAAGGACGTCGGTGACACAAGTCTGGGGATCGTCTATGAGCTCACAACGAAGGTTCGTTTGGAAATAAATGAGCACGCCACCGCCCTTGCCCGTTCTGTCGTTCCGGAGAAGTGACATACCCGGTATGGCAATCTCAGCGTCTGTGATTTCGCCGCTCAGCCAGGTTTCGGTGATCATTATGATGTCTCGAGGCTCCGAAGCCAAACGGTGACGGAGTTCTACCAACTTACTTATGAGGCCTTGTGCATTAGTATACATGCAGGATAGTGCTTTTGTAACCAAGAGTGAGCTAGCACAGGTTGTGGTAGACATGGAGTTTGTGCCGACCGTTAACGGGTCGGCCATTAATCGTTTTTTGTGGTAACGTTTGCCTTTGAGTTTGCTTTCGGTTAGACGACTGATCGCGGCCTTCCGGGCCCTGCTGGTCCCCCGTGTTCAGCCGTGTTTCGTGGGATATAGCGGTTGTTGATAAATCCATGCCTTCACAAAGTTGCATGAGTGGATGGTTCAACAATTTGATCGCTACCCGTGAGTCGTTGGTAATCCGTGGCAGCGTACCTGATGCTTTTAACCGAATTTCAGCTGGCAGCTTCATGCGGAATTTGGACCAGTTTTCCAAGGCGAGCGGTAACATAAACTCAGATTGAAGCACCACCTTCATAAGTCTGGGGCCGTTCCCTTTGTAGTTGGGTGAAAATGGAATCCTGGTCAACCGCTTAGCGATGATATTATTGAGGGAGATTTCGTGGCGGATGTAACTCCATTGCTCCCGGTCATGTGCATCCGCTGCATCAGAGGTTGAATTTTGGAGCTCAGGAACCCCGTACACAATTATCGTCCGTTTCGCCTCGGCTTTACAAACTTCTTCACGGCTGCTCATCTTTTTCGGACGTTCGTTCCAGGGGATATCAGGAAGTATACGCGCCTCGAGTGATGAATGACAAAGCCTGTTGGACGATAGTAGAACTGCCTCTGTGTCCTTGATGGAGTTTAATGTCACCCGGAGAAGTCGGGGTTCACCGTAGTGCGCTGAATTTGGATGACGTGTGACTCATCTCAGCATTGCAGGTTCAACCGAAATGCCAAGCGCAGTACATATAGACTTCCACTGATTACGATCATCCAACAGCTTCCCCTTTATTGTACTCGCTTGTGATTTAGGAACATTTGTACACACAACGGTTAACGCGCCTTGGCTCCTTGCGTTGGATGCAGATTTGCCATGACGTAAAGACACGGTGTTTAACGGATTGTTTGGTTGTTGGAGTCTGGTCAACTTACTGTTGCTTGGTGAGGCCACCGGAGTCGGAGGTAATTTAGCCGGTGTATGCATTGAGGCGACTGAGGCGTACGACGCCCGACTTTTCTCTACGGCGGAAGAGGTTTGCCCCGGAGCTTCCGCGGTTGCTGTTGAATGGAAGTGGGGCGTTACCACCGTGCACAGCACACAAGTGGTTGACCTGAAAGTTTTTAACAATAAGACGTATTTACGGCTTTGTTTTTGAAATCTGGGTCCCTTAGCAGTTCATTATATCTCTTAAGCTCACTGAGAGAGATAAATGGCAGACAAGGTTGCGGTGCTAGACGTTGGGACCGACGTTACGGCATCTGCAACATTGCTTTGGACATGCGGCGATGGCCGACCAGTTCTGAGTGGTTGAGGCATAACTCATATAAAAATAAAGGTGAGTGCACTGCAATGCATCTGTGAAGTCTTACATTTAATGGCCGTCAGTTCCTGAAGCACCTCCAGTTTGCATGGTGCAACGTCCATAATAACAGCGGGCGCGATTACTGTTTAATAGGGGCAGTATGAACGCGATACTTACGGTTGCTTGTGGATGACCCTGGACTTGGCGGACTAATATCACTGAAGAGGGAAGTAGGCGCACTTGCGAATGTTGCTGCAGTGCGTCTTTTGGGTTTGGTAGGACACGCGGCGTCTTCGGCATCGGAGCTAGAACGGGCGGGATGGCGTCTGAGGGGAAAAACGCACTACTCATATTGGGCGCTTAGCTGGAAGGCCCATCGGAATAGTATCGTCTGTGGATGGCAGCATGCCGCGCTCTGAGTGATGTTCCATTTCTCGGGCAAGCTGGAAGCTAACTTAGGCGGTGGGTTAATATAACAAAAAGGCTTACTCTTGCTAACGATGATGGACACTGCAGTGCCGGCCGTATCCACATCCAGTGCAGTGTGCTTTTTTACAGTTGCGTAGTAGTGCGTACCGCGCACGGAAGGTATTTGGGCGTACGCACCTTCTTCACGAAGCCAGGTGTTACTGACAAGAGTTGTTAAATCGTCAGAGTTAAGTAGTTTGACAATGCTGAATCCTAGAAAATCCATTAGTGCTGAAGAAGTAAAACGTCAATAGTCAGAGTGTAGAACTGTGTGGCATAGGGTAAATTAAGAGAAGATCGTTCAAGGGAAATGCGCTACACTTGAATAGAATATGATGGGCGGTAAAGCTACATACATTTGTTGACAGTTGCGATGCACGGAAGATGTATGCCGTTGAGGAATCCATGCTTTGCGTGGACAGACTACGAAGATTCATAAATTCCCGGCATTGCACGAACATGTTCCCAGACACATTTACAGACACATTTGTGAGCACTCTGGGTTTGGCATCGATGATGGCCACGTTATCCGGCTTCACTGTGGAAAACAAAATGCCGTGCAAATGAAACGCGTTATGAACCTTATATTTACACCTCTCTACATTCCCACCCGTGCTTGCGTTGCTGAACTTAAGAGGAAGCTGTTCCTCTTCAGACGTACGCCGCATGATTTGAGCAACCTGGCGCGGGGAATTGTGAATCATGTGCTTGACGGAAAACCAGTGAGACACAAAGTGAAATGCTGAGAAGTTGTCCAAAGTCCCACCTTCTCTATGTCAGCGGGCAGATGTACCAGAGAGTGCACGTTCCAACTCCTCTCACTTGGACCATAAAGATCAAAGTAATCATGTAAAAAACACGAAGTAAAGGAATAAGGTAATCTAATAAGGCCGTGTGAAGGTGAGTGCGGCACATGATATAACTAGCAACTGAGAGATCTAGAAAGTTATGAAAGAAAGCTTCAGGCAATACCCCGGGTAAACAAGCTGGTTCGGCGTATAGCAAAGTCTGAGGCAACTCAGTTGCCTCCCAAGATCGGTATTCATCCAGTGATCAAAGCTTACGTAGAAAGTCCACTCTCCAAGAAGGTCCGAAGTCATGCAGCCGTTCGTTTGCTAAAATCACTTGCCCCCTGCGCAGTCGAAATCCCCTGTTCACGGGCGATGTGAGCCCATTTTTTATCAATATGCGCATTACACCCAAACATACTGATTGCATATATTTAATTGGAACGTCCTCAACCAAATCTACATTCAAAGCAGCGAAAGGCGACGGTTGGCTGACATTCCTTTGAACGGATGCATTAGTCCGCAGTGTGCTATACTTAAAGGGGTGTCACCTTGCGGCTCATATACTGACCAGGTTGGGTGCATTTGTCACAGCTGTAATAACCCGAGCGTTCTTTCTTGCGTTTCACATAAGCGCGTGCAAGGGTATCACAGATGACGGCTTGCAGGTGGAATAATCCGTCGCTTTGCAAAGAACGGATTTCATAAATTGTGTCGTACCGATAATCGTCCACGTCAATCGGTTTTGTGGTTCCACCATAAGCACCAACAATGAATGGCATTAGGACCACTGGCTTTATGACACGGCACAAGATCGGACATATATGCATCTTTAATGTATTAAAAGGTTTAACTCCGTCAATATGCAACTGATAGTCCACAGTGTCATCAGCCGCGAACGAAAGAGCAGAGCATGCAGGCTGTAAACCTCTCAGCAGACCTGCGTGACCGTAAGTGCTTGGAGCAACAACTCGTATGAGGGAGTTCCGCGGTGTTCGCATCAGCGTTCGGTAAGCCTTTGGCAAAAATGCCATCTACGGTTGCACAAGCCCTAATGGTGGACGAACAAAAGACGCTGGTACCTGAGATTTTGCAACCAGTTTTCGCAAGTTATGGACCAATTCATCGGGGTCCCTGTCATCTTCACAGCAGTTGGTAACCTCATCAGATGGCTGAACTGTGTAAGCCATTATATTCAATGTATGTTAATAATCCTCTTGCCCTTCTGTCGTTTAGCTGCTGACAACAGAAGCACTTCCTTGTACCTGAATCTTGATGTCACTCTTGTTACTGCACGGTAAATAGTGCTAGGAGACGGAAACCGTCCAGTTAATTGATAACTTTTCCAACTTGGCATGCTGAAAAGGAATACATACATATCAAACAAGCTACAACCGGAAAACCTGATGGGTGCGCCTGACGAAACGCAGTTTCAAGGGAACCACACAACGGCGCAAAACCAAGTGGAGTCAGGGACCAAGGCTACAAAACCGAAGCTGTGCAAATAAATGGCCTACCAATGCATTTAAACCACTGGGGTTATGGTCAAATACTATCACTTATGATGCATACCAAGCATTTTTATTAACAGATGTCAAACTAAATGCATTTAGCTGCAACTAACGCATTAATACATTGACTGGACGTCTGTCCAGTTAATGTCCAGTTTGCGACGTGTGTACTGTGAGTACTACGTGGTAACTCCTCTATCTGACGTACTATAATTTCGAGCCTTTAAGTAAAATTCTTGTGAAGAAAAGCGTCTGAATAGACACTTTTGACGAAATTTGACTATAGTCAAGTTCTTATGGCAGATATGACGTCCAAGTGCGTGGACTGTGGGAAGAGTGTCACCTCACCCCAGCTAGCACATGCAGTCCTTTTTTCAGACGTCAAAATCCCTCAAAAGTTCTTCAAAATCCTTCAGTAATTTATTGGTGGCTACTTGATCTACTCCGTAATCCAGCAAGGGGTGCGCATATGTTTGTAGGTTACGTTAACTGATAAATAATGATAACATTGTTTACCCGCTTTATTTTGTCGAAGAGTCGGACGTGATTTCATAGAAAGGTTGGCTCTGATTTATCCATGCTATTTAGTCCTGCTAGATTATCTGGTCTCCGCGGGCATTGTATGAAGCTAGACAAACCGCGGTCCGATCGAGTTAGAGCGGTGATACGCTTATCGCGTCGAGTCATCGAACGCTGGAATCTGCTTCCAGAAAATGTTGTCAAGGAAGCTACGGTTAAGGGGTTTGAGCGTCAACTAGATGCTCTTGGATGGCTACACGAAACCTTTCCGTTTTCCTGACAAATTCCCATCTTCATACTTCCATACTATTTTCTTTACTTTTCCTAGCCATTGGTATTATTCTCTTCTTTTAACTGATTTCCCCTACTCTCTTACCTTTGATTCTTCTTCCTCTCTTACTTACTTCACGTAACTGACATAGCTGGGACAGCTAATGCAAGGAACATGGGCATTAAATTGGTGGACCAGGGTGTTTTTCGGGTGTTTTCGTTTTAGACCCCTTAAGAAGTCAGTGAACCCTTATCAAATCCTGGATCGACGACCCGCTCAAAAAGGAACACCTACGGGATTCATCCTATCGTTACAGTCCCACTTGAACTTGAACTTGGTCATTTTCCCTCCTTTTGAATTTTGCCGCGTTTCTAAGTTTTCAGCTACCGGTCGGATTAGGGCGGAAATCCGGCTGTCACGCAGAGTCATCGACCGCTGGAACGTGCTTCCGGAAAGTGTTATCAGGGAATCTACGGTTAAGGGGTTTGAGCGGTAACTTGACGCTCTTGGGTGGCAACACGAAACCATTCCATTTTCCTGAGTAACTCGCATCTTCGTACTTCGATTTTCTTTTCGCTACTTTTCGTCACCTATTGGTATTATTTTCTTAGCTAAGTGCTGTTCTCTATACTGTAACTTTGATTTCTCTTCCTATCCTTTGTTTACTTCACGTGCCTGCCACAGCAGGGACCGCTAAGGCAGGAAGGGTGGGCATTAACTGGTTGACCAGTGTGCGATACGGGTGTTTACGTTTTAGATCCATCAATAACCGTGCACTTCATCAATTCCTGGCTCAACGGTGCACTCAACATGGAAAACACACGGGGTTTTCCTAGCGTTCCAGTCCTCATCTGAACTGAACTGAAATATCGCAATCACAATTTGTTTACCTTGGTATTATTTCCCAAGCGTTGCCGTTGCCTTGCCCTATAGGACACCTATGGGTGCTATCGCCATAACGCAGAGTTTGCGCACTGTTATCTTTACTTGCGCAATTACTCCTGTTCTACATAGGTAGCTTCATTGTGTGGTTCGGTTCTCTTTTGCAGGGCGCATTCCCTTAGTAATATCAGTGCCGACATTGCTGGACGTTTCTGTGTTTTCACTCATCCTGGTCTTTTAAATGTACGTGGGCACGTTAAACGTAACGTTTTATGTTCAGCAGTATTAATGAGACATCGGAGTACAAACCGAAAATGGGCTTTCGTGCTGCCCAGTGACCTCACTTTGCGGGATCTATATTGGCGCTCGAAAAACGTCTCGGACATATTGTTTAAAGGGTTTGTCCTGTGGAGCGTACAGAAAATGAGATCTGAACGCGTACAATATGTGAACTGTTGCCATACATCGGTAAGTTCTAATCTCCCTATGTTATTGCTCGTTGCCTCATGTAAGAAGCGACAGGGCGTTTGTGCACATATGACATGCAGTTACAAGGAAGCCTGCAGAATGCGGTAGCGCAGCGGAGTACAATGGCAGTGCCAACCATTGCTAGTGGTGTATGGGTTTCATCATCAGAATTGGAAGCGGAGTACTCACTTAGCTGCAGGGTCGCGGATCGCATTGCTACCACTGATGTCATGGAAGACTTAAGACAACGAGTGCGAAGCACACGACCCAGCATTTCTTCCGTGAACAAGTTGCTTGCGGCCCTTCGCAAGAGCATGCCTTGGATACCGAAAGATTACCGAAAGCTTATGAGAACTCCAAGGAATGTGTAGATCATTAGCATTGGTGCCGGTGTATATGGACACATTGGGCTGCTGCGTGGTCTACGCAGTATTTAACAGGATGGTGACATACAGCCGCCGGAAAGGGTTGTTGTCCAGCTGCACATAGATGCTTTCACCCCGGTCAGCTCCTCGAAAATGCAGATCTGGCCGATTCAGTGTCGATCTATTTACCCCGTGAAGTCAAAACCATTTGTTGTCGGTGTTTACGGTGGTCCTGAGAAACCTGATGTGAATAAATTTCTAACTCCCCTGATACGTGGTTTGCAGGTGCTGCTGTCAACGGGTTTCACGCTTGCTGCATGCTCCAGGCCCATATCTGTTGAATTAGGGGCTGTTATATGTAACGCGCCTGCTCGAGCAAATGTGAAGAAGACCAAGGGGCACGCAAAGTACAGCAGTTGCGGCAAATGCATTCTGAAAGGCAATTATGTCAACCGGAAGGTTACCTTCCCATCTACTACATGACGCCTTAGGTCACATAAATCGGTTATGAAGAGGAAGCGATCTTTGATGTCCCCTTTTGGACACCTGAGTATTGATATGTTTTCGAAATTTCCCATTCACTACATACGTTGCGTGTACTTAGGAGTGGTGCGATGCATAATCTGTTTATGGATAGAGGCACCGAAATGGAAGTGATTAAAATTGCCTCATGATACATTGCGTGCAATAGATCACTTATTGCTACAAAATACGACTGCATGGTCGTGTAATTTCCGTAGGCGTTGCGGAGGTATTTCTATGTTTAAAGGTTGGAAAGCCGTTGAATTTAGGCAGTTTGTTTTATACGCCGCGCCTGCAATATTGATAAACTTGCTACCGGGAGATTAATAAGACAACTTTTTACATCTTCATCTGGGAATATACATCTTCCATCACTCTCTGTTGCATAAGCATTACTGGTCTTTCGCGAAACGGTTGATGCTTAATCTCATACACGGGTACTACCGCCTGTACGGAAAGACCAGATTACGTCCAATGTTCACTGCCTAAGTCACCTAGCATTGGATGTGGATGTGCATGGAACTTTTGATGATTTCTCCGCATTTGCGTTCGAGTTTTATATAGGCGTCCTGAAGCGAGTAGTGCGAAACGCACGAAATCCCGCGGCGCAGATTGTGAGACGGTGCTTGGAATATGCGGACGTCTCCAATTTCTCGCCTTGGCCTGAATCTCAGCTTACTCGCATACAACATCGTGCATTAACCCGTCGTGAACTGTTGATACTGGATGGTACAACGTACGTATGCAGCGCACCTGCTAACGCGATCATCGTATCTGATTACCCGTATTGCATTGTCCGGTTTGACCATATGGGCTCAGAATGTGTGACCATGGTTTGTAAACCTTTCACAGGCGTGCATGCGTTGTACCGTCTCCGGATACCTTCTTCAATTTGCAACATATTTGCAGGATTAGGCGTTAGCGATGATCTCCAATCATTCCGTGTGGGTGATATACTTTGCAAATGTGTGTGTTTCTATGTTACTGCCTTCTTAGCTATTGTTCCCCTGCTGCACACCTTTAGAACTCCGGATGATAATACGTGAAGTATTGTGCACTTTCAGGGTCCCTAAATGTTCATTTTCACTTTGCTGGACTTGCGTTCCTTCATTCATTTAATGACTAATTATTTTAATGGCTGTGCTTATTTTTATTTCCTTAGACTGATATTTTAATTTCTTATTTACATGATCACTGGGGATTCTCTCTCAACGGGTTGCACTTATCCTGTTATGCGAGGTTCCTTAATACCTCTTCATGGAGTGTGATCGTGGGGGCGTCCATCAGACACATGTATTCACTTCACCTAATGAGGAACGGTACATCCTCATACCATGGTTCCATTTCAATACTGTTTTGGGCAAGCGCGGCTGATGAGGTACGAAACAACCTTGGAACGGGATACAAGATCGTAACTGTAATCAACCGATAGGCATGTGAAGGGCTGCTAACAGAGTGAATACGTCTATGTGCAGCAGAATGGCCAACCACAGAGCGCTGAATGCACTCTTACTGGCAAGGATCTGGGTTGGCAAGCACACGACAAACGATGTAAAACAATAGGAAAAACATGGAATGGGCTTTACCAGCACCGAAGCAAGTGACATGCTCATTATCCTACACATGTTGCCAAGTTTTCAATGGCGATGCATTCAACGGCATACCCTTTCAGGAGACAGCACGGGTGTTTCGGAGTGGGGGTTCATGTACAGACAATATTTATTAATTAAAAGTTTCGTTGCTATTACATTGTTCTCGTAATCAGTGTTTGTGCAAACGGACTTGCATAAGTCATCTATTTCAGAGTTAAAGCTTCGTTAACATATTGCGTCGTTTCCCTGAGCACGTCCACCGGAGGCCCGGTTACACCCATAAGCAGCTCTTGGCTGCTTGGGGACGGTCGCCAGGCGTTGCTACCAAACTTCCCCCCCTCGGAATACATAAACGCTGTGTGGGAACACCGGCCGGCGGACGAGAACTGTACGTTGGCCCATGTGACTATACTTCGGTGAACTAGTAAGTTCTGTGCTATCATAATTCTTCAGTGGATTTCGATCAGGCTGCTGCACTAGCGAACTCCGTCGACCTTTCGAATCTGCCGGAAGACACGGATTCAACACCCGACATGGGCGCACCCCCACGTAGACTCATGTGAGTTGCCACGTCTATATAACATTTCATCACAGTCGTATGCCACGTCGTTTGATTTCGGACGACGATGACTTTGAGCCACCCAGGAAGCGCATGGTTCCCACAGCCGCTCCATATGGCTCGCCACCTATCTGTTTTTAACTGAGTTGGCCCGCTCGATGGGTAAAATCCCACGTCAGTGGTCTTCCCAGCAATACAACATGGGTGGATACAAACCAGCTTATAGAGGTAAGGGGTATATTATTCTTAATAGTAAACTACAGCTTTCAATTCCGCATCTAAATGTGGTGAAAATTCGAACCCACAGGTTCGGAAAACGGCATCGGGTTGGTGCTTACACTTTGTAGCTTGATTGTCCTAGTCCTAGAGTCCACCTCCGGCTCCTCCTTCATCACCGTTCCTACAAGCGATTGGAATGGCATTCACCGTAAGCATGTACTTGATGTTTTACCAATTTCCTGCAAGCGATATGGATCAAAAGATGAATAAACTGGAATCCATAGCTGGTAACTTCCTACATTTTAAAACAGGGTTTACGTTCGCAGGTAATGTTCAGAAAATTATGGAGACACTAGAGTATATGAAGAGTTCCATTAGATCGATGGCTGCAACGATTGCCGGGCAACCAGGGCAGCAGACAACGCAGCTTCCTTTGCCAATTACATCGGTGGAGGAACTGCAGTCTTTCGATATACTAATGCAGGACGCAGGCAACAATTGGTAGGACGCTTTGCTACCTCACACATGCATGCACCATACTTATCTGGAAGGCGTGCATGGAGAAACGTTGTTGTAGACCGTAGCCTCAGGATGCAGCGCCTCCTTACGCGGTCATTGCTGGCGGAGATCAATTACTCCGGTTCCCGCAACAAACACGGATTCCGGAAAACGAAGCTATTCACCGAAATGCAAGGTGAACAACATCTTTGCCCATACATCCTTGTCCTAGCTGTTCTATTAAAACGTTTCTCCGGAAGCAACGTGTCATCCGATGACGTTACACAATATATCAAGAAATACTTGAAGTCGGTTCGTGGCCATGCCTGGCGCAACACCCAAAGGTTGTGTAAGCAGCCAGCGGGTATGAAATGGTGGATTTCTTAATAACATTCCTTACATAGGGTTTCCCAATTGGTGGACTTGGACTGCCCCGGAGACAGCATGGAAGAAGGGTAACGGTTTCAAGCGGAACACGGACCTCTCTTCTCATTATTGATGTCCTTCCAATTAATGTATCCACTACTATACGTCGGTAAACAGACTTCACTGTGAAATGATCGGATTCCATTCCCTTTGTCTTCGTGCTCAATGGGACGGAAATACTAAGTCATCGCTATGACTAATGGGACTGCACCCTGTGCGCCATGTTAAACATGGTGTCCTCCATTCAGTGGCAGTAGGCTGTGCACCATGATACCACGCTTTCCACTGTCATTCATTTTGTTACGCCGCAAGCGAAAATATGTCGTAGGAGCGGTTAGCTAGGACTCACACGTTTACCTTCCATTTGTAAGCGGGTATGATACCTGCGTTACATAGTATTATTAACGGGAAGCGCAGGTAGGGATTTGAGATCCTCATCCAGCGGTGTGCGAGCTTGGTTGGGCAGCCAATACTTGGGACGTACCGGGGTAGCGGCTAGGTGCGGCGTACGCGGGTTACCGCCTATGTGCTTGCGTGCGTATAATCAGGGTGGGTGCACGGCTATTGGTCCACGCCGTTCAAGGTCAATCGTCAACGACCATTCATGCTCCGCTGTTGTGTCTGTCGTCCACTGTTTAACCAAGGTTTATGATTGGACACAGTGCAAAGTCCTTCACGGTGTACTCAATACAGCTGCAGTGGAAGGACAAATTTCGCCTTCAAAATGGTCGCCAAAGTCCTTAACCATAGATTCATGTTTATAGTTGACGGTTAAGGACTTTGCCACACATTTTCGACAAAGTCCTTTTTGTGCTAGCGGGGACGTTCAAAGGCAGTTTAATGCGCACTGTGTGACAGATGGATGCACATAGTTTGCTGTAACATTGATAATGATCTTTACCAATGTCTCCAACGCACTATCTTTCACTGCGATTCGTGTTAAACATTGATCAGCGACAAGCAACTTCTGACGAACCCTTTCAACGTACATACTACTTCCGCGCAAGCCGTCTCTAATTCGGACAGCGAGACACCTATCTCCGCAGTGTGGCTACCCTCGTCATGCCTAATCAATCGGCATTCGTCGTATTTCCCACCTGAATGCGTTTCGCTAATTTTTTGGACACCTATTTCTCTATTATCAATAGAAGACATCTCCAGCTCCTTAGCATTGGCTGGCTAGCCGAACAACCTCCTCGTGATGTCAGCTGGGTGATTCGCGTTTACCCCCTTTCAGCAAATAGTTCGGCGAGAGTGTTCCAGGACGTGGTGGGTTTTCGCCTGGCAAGCGTTCTCCCTATAAAAAGCCACATATGTCCGTTTAACAACACTGTGACGTGGCGGTTGTGACTCGCCACTAACTAAAATTACCAATTGCTTATCCGAACAATCGCTTCAAGTCCACAGATAGCAGTCACTGGCGACACCTTCAAACACATTAAAGCAAAATGACAGGAAACATTTACCAATCCCATAAAAAAAGCTAAACACGCCTACATGCAAACTTACATACATTCATATATAAACATATGCAACAATCCCATTGTTACATTGTACATAAACTGATCACATTTTGTACTCTTAACGTGATCATGCCTGCGCAGGCGTGCCTCGCTTTTGTTACTATTCTACTCCTGATTTACCTTATCGCTCTTTGCTTAGGGAGCTAGAATAGCTCTTGCCAGGAAAACCACAAAAGAAATAGTCGGTGTGAGGTTAGAGTACCAGTTAACATTGCCAACTGGATGAACACCGCTGGCACTATCTTCGGAACTTAAAAATGGAGAGAAATAAATCGAAATTCATCAAAGAGCTGCAAAATAGTGTGCATCTACACATGAGGCATAACAATACCTCAAGTATGAGCAAGCTCAACCACCAGAAGTAGAGCTGTTAAAGCCCAACCAATGTAGACCAAAACGGATTTCACGCCCAAACGCAATTAGCTAAATTTTACTAAATTTTCTCATGCATATTACTTTATTATTGGTGGCAGGTTCCTATAGCTCACTGACGTTAGAGACAGAGTCTCATGAATATAGAAAATCGGCTCTAAGGGATAAACCTTGTGATGTTTAGCTAAGTAATGTGTGTATTTTGTAGGCCGAAATCTGTCAACGGATCTGAAAGATCCCCGGGGTTACTCGGGTAGACCTGGCTCATGCGGGCTTGTTGTAAGCTTTAGAAAAGCTTAGAGGCTTAAAAAATGCTAAACTCTATTTTACTGGTTGTTTATGTGGCTCAGTATCCGCTGAAAATGGTATGCTGTGGCCTTCTAACCGTGAGTTAATTACATGCTCCTCTGAATTCCCATGTAGATATAATATTCCTTGCTGGATTTCTAGCATTTTCGCGCAAGATCAGCCCTTATTTGCATATATTTGTCATGTATGCCTGCAAAGTTTACTTTTCGGCCACCTGCGCAGTCCGTTGTTGTCGCAGTGTATTACGGGCTAATTAGAGCATTTCTGGATAGCAATGCCTATCTAGAACATACGCCGCTTCCCTACTTTTTATATTTTCTTTTCTTTTCTCTGCTATCTGCTTGCAAAGCAGAAAGCCATTTTGAGCGAAAAATAAAAGTGGCCTTATTCGTAGACCATCATTTAATTGCGAATAACTCGCAAACTACTGCACGTATTGTGTTGCTTTTACGTTCAACGTATTCAGGGGCTAAAGCTGGTCCAGACCAGTGTAATAATGTGCCACTTTAAGCGGTATTCTAACTGTAGTATGGCTTTTCCTTTTTTCTGACAATAACCCAGGTTGAAATTTTGCGCCGGAGAGCAATGCCAGCGTAAGAAATGTAGGGCTGTATTTTTTTGTAAATTGGTACTTTTCTACTAAAGCACGCAGCTTTATTTTATCTTTTAACAAATTGTTTCTATTTTGTCCGCATTTATCGGCATTGATTTCAACTTTTCGTATGCTTTATAATCCCTTCACTCATTTCTTCCATGTGCGCACTATTGGGGCAACTGAGTGGCTAATTAATGTGAGATCAATTTAAAGTGCACTTTCGGCGAATGGGATTCTGTTCCAAGGAGAAAAGGCACAACTGCAACTCCGCGAAGATTTCACAAAAGTACAAGGAGAACAATATCGCCCGCAGGAACCAGAAATATGTCAAGGTGGGCGCCTGCGATCCAGTAGCTGTATACCAAACAATGCCCATGCATTTTTAATTGCTGACGATGAACATATACTTATATTTTACCTACTTCCATGCAAGAGCATCGGATTTATGTAAGCATTGATCTGAATCCTTTAGGGTGCAGCCTATAGCAGGCCTTGAAATATACCTATTTATTCATCTACTTATTTATTTGTATAACACCAAATTTATTTATTTATTTATTTATAGCCTCAAAGTGCTGAAACTGATGATGTTTCTCCAGGGAACGATTGCGTTATTCTGGTCCAACACCACAGGCACTTGCATCCGACTCTCAGCTAAGAGAAATAGAGCTCTAAACTAGCAACTTAATGCACAGTCGTGTGCTTTAGCACCTGTGGCCCACTAATCAGTCATGCTTGAGATGGCGCAACCCCCAAAGAAGTGGTATTCGTGTCTAACCAAAGCGGAACCCAAGGTGTTTCTCACCTGGACACATTTTGTGAATTTTCTTACATTAGATTTTTTATTATCACTGGAAGACCACCCTGGCTCCTTAGTGTCAGTGATACAACCATAATGACGTATAAAATAGCCTCAAAGAGTCGAAACTGGTAATATTTCTGTAGGAAATGCTTGCGTTATCCTAGTTCAGACGGGGTAAATGAGTTTTATGTTCCCTTGTCTTATCCATATGGACTCAGCCCATACGGCTTTGGTATATTTTTGCATCCACATCGGAGCATTAAAAACGTTGAATTTCACATTCATAGTGGATTCTGCGGCCCAATATACTCTGAACATCGCACATGGTCGCATTCTGGCTGTGGGCTAGCTACACCATATCCTGTGCTGTTCTACCTATATAATAATTCTTACAGCCTACCTAGTATTTCCCTAAAACCTTTCCGTCTGTTTTCCCAACTTTTACTACGTTTACTGAGAAAGTATGCTTTTCGGCCCACTGCGTCATACTTCGCTACTGCAGCGAATTACACGTTATCTTAGGCATTCGCAGTTACTACTCCATATTCGGAACTTATTACGCCTAGCCGTTTTTGTATTATTCCGTTCTTTTTTCTGTATCTGCTTCCAAAGCAGAACGTGAATTTAGCGGAGGCTCGAAGATGGCGCTATCCGCAGTTGATCGCTATAAATGCAAATATCTTCACAACCGCTGCACCTAACTTAATTATTTTACCTTTGTCGTAACCAGCGCCTAGGGTTTGTTCTAGTCCGCCCATTGTCGTCCCGTTTTAGTTAACATTTCGGCTCCAAAACGGCGTTGATTCCGCGTGTTTGGAGATTTACACTTTGAAATTCGCGCACGGTTTGCGGTTCTGGTATGCTGTTTCTGGGCTATATTTTGGCTCCATTTTCCAATATTAGTGTATTTTCTAGTTAAGTGGGACGGCCTCTCAGTCGCACTTTTCTAAGAAAGGCTAAATTGTTAGCCACTACTGTTATTTCCCTGGTTTCCACCCTCCACTTTTACGATCTAATTTTCGCTTGCTTATTCCTTTCCATGAGTCCGCTACTAATGGATGCTCGAAATGCGGTGATGTGACCAAAGAAAATGGATCAAATTTCCTCTAGTGGTGCATTTTCCATCGAAAATAACACAATCCATTGGCATAATAGGATGATAGTTTACTAATGGAATCAGGCACCTCAAGGTTTGGCGGCGGTAGCCGGTGAAAAGCGCAGAATTCGTACATAAGCTACGGAGACCTAAACTACTGCCTTCAAAAATCTCGAGGCCTACGATACGTTTGTATTTATCCCTGCTTTACTGTTCGGAAAAATAAACACGATCAAAAGCAGTTGTTGACGATATTTCTTCTCCATGCAGGAGCATGGATGTTAAGTACAATTTGACCTGATCCCACGCAGGAACAGCATCTAGCGCTTGTCTAGAAATATACCTATATTTATTTATATTTATGTACGCTCGCTTCTCGAATACGGGCTATCCGTTGCCTATCCTCTCACCAAAGCCGAATTTGATACGATAGAGAAGATTCAACGGAGTGGGTCCAGATACGTCCCTGGCTTGCGAGGCCAGCCTTATTCCCACCGACTTCAACGACTAAACTTGCTCTCTTTAGGTTACAGCCTTCACCGTGGAGATTAGATATTCCCATGACGGATTTTCAGAGTAGAACTGGGGTGCTGGTTACAGCGCCTCTCATCCCAACTCCGATAGGGTGACACTCGGCCACTGTTTTGAACTGTTCACACTAAGGCCATCACCGTGTGTGGCTCGAGGTGATCTTGTCAACTCGCGTAGTGCATGGTTAATACCGGCTGCCAGAGTCTATCGGTGATGCTGAGACAAAGGAACGTTCCAAACAACTGTTGGATTCTCACCGGCGTGCGCTAGGATTCTGCTGCCGCTTATGCAGCTACAGTGGCCCTCTGCGGAAGCTTGTTACCCAATGACTCACCCCATCTCCGCAATGAGTGGGATGGGAAGGAGTTGACAAAGGCGCTTCCTTCGGCTCACTACCGTCCAATGATCTCACGAACCTAGAACAAAGTGTACGAATGCTTTAGGAATGTGGCGAAGCCTCCCTATGGAAATTCAAGCGTAGCACAACTTGAAAGTTTAAATTACGTATGTTATCCTTGCGCATGAACTATTGCTATGTTTACTGCATCTTACCAAGTATTGTCTATCTGTCCCCGGAGCGCGTACAAAAGCCGGTGTACCCAGGATTGCTACCCAGGCCGTCGGGTTGGAAATCCGTTAGGCTACCAGGACGCTGCGCTATGCTTTAACACGCCACTTGTAATTAGACTGAACAACCGCCCTTGCCTCGGCTGTAGCATCGTCCATTGACGCCTGGCTACTGTAACATAGCTACACTGTCAAAAGCCCATTGATCGCTCAGGCCGTTTGATTGCACAATGATGGAAAGCTGCTGCTTGAGAAAGTTCGGTGGTACAAGGGGTACATAGCTTTGATGTAACCTAGCTAAGTTGTCAAGGGTGATACTTGCTCAATAGTGGAAACTGTTCATGAAATGGTTTAGTATAATGAAATGTGGTGCAATATAAAGCGTTCTTGATAAAGGTGCTCTTGTATGACGTCTGTCATTTTATGGTGGCCAGAGTTGGTGTTGCAGCTGCTGCTATGGTTGTGGATGACTAAGAGCTGTTCAGATCTATTGCTGCGGTGATGTAAAACAATGTTGGAGAGTTGGAGGATCAGTTGGGACGTTTTCAACTCGGGAGGGCAGCTTGTTTTTTCCGAGTTACGTCGGTGTCCGCCGTAGCATACCGGCATGGAAGTGGAATGCACTTACCATATGAAGATGCTTACATTTGTGTCCAGTACCGTTGTGTGCTTTGCAAACGGCCAGGATCTTGTGCCAAACGGTAAGCGTTCATGGTGATCTAGTATCTAAACGAATCCATGTAGACATAACTCGTATGGTTGCATGGCCCTCTTCTCCGTGCCCTTGTAGGTGGGAAGAAATGTTGTTTGAAGCTCCTTCATGGTTCCCAATCATGCTTTCCACTATGGAAACTCGCGGTTATCCTCACGTAACCGTCGGCCCTCATCGGGACAAGAGTTGGAGGTTCTAAAGTTGATGGAAAGTTTCCAAAGCGCACCGTGTTTACGACTGTTCGTATTCCGCCAACATAGCAAGCGTGTCACATGCATGGATCTTACTAACTTGCGGGGAAGCCATCGGAGTAAGACAGCATGTGAGGTTACAAACGTCGCATCGAAGTTAAAACGTCTGCGAGTTTCCCAGTTGGTGTCTATAGGGAGGCAGATAGGGTACCATAGTTTTCTCATGTGGTGCGTTCCATAGTGAAACAATATGGTGAGGTGCTTTTGTGCAATACCGCCCACCAGTTAAATCGTAGTGGACACATCCTGTGGCGTTGCGTGTTTGTTGACGTGGGTGTTCCAGGAATATCATTTTCTACGCCCGTTTACCGGACGAAACCTCGTACAGCTATACTACAAACACAACTTGAGGAGTATTTGTCCGGGCCATTCCCGCTACTTACTCTGTTTACATTTATTTTTCGATCGTGTGAGTGATTGTATGCATCATAGAAACAAGATCATAGGAAAGCGTAAAAAGCTCGTTGTAACTGTTCCATCGGATTTTCTTCTGTGGCGTTTCTTCACAAACAACAGCGAACTTGCAGCGAACGTGTTTTAGTCTAGTTCCGTGTATCCTCTGTTCCCCGCTGCCGTATTGATGACCCGTATTGTTTAGTATCATGTCCCCGTTTCAAGCTTCGTCGTGTGTACATCACTCGGGGAAGTGATGGTGATTGCGAAGTTAACCGTCAATGGCGTTTACCATGTTGTCACATGGTAAGGTTGCTCGGCTTCACAGCCTTCCTGCGGATGACCTCCTTTATGTTTTGCTTCTCCCCCTTGTTCTAAAGGATAACCATACCTGCATGGAACACCACTGAGGACATACCTGCGACGCTCCCATGGCAAAAAATTCAATACAGAACAAAGGAATTACCTGCACTTCGTAACCTGACACACTAAAGGATCCCAGAAAACTAAGCAAAGCAATACAAGTGACCTGAGTTGGATTTCAACAGCTCCAACCACTTGCAGTCGACACCGAAGGAGACTACACAACCAGGGAAAACTAATTAGCGAAACGTGACTGCGAATATCCGCGAGGGAAATTGGTCAGATGTAAAATTTTCAATATCATAACACCAATCGGCAGTGTTCCAGGACGTGGTGGGTTTTCGCCTGGCAAGCGTTTTCCCTATAAAAAGCCACATATGTCCGTTTAACAACACTGTGACGTGGCGATTGTGACTCGCCACTAACTAAAGTCACCCATTGCTTATCCGAACAATCGCTTCAAGTCCACAGATAGCAGTCACTGGCGACACCTTCAAACACATTAAAGCAAAATGACAGGAAACATTTACCAATCCCATAAAAAAGCTAAACACGCCTACATGCAAACTTACATACATTCATATATAAACATATGCAACAATCCCATTGTTACATTGTACATACACTGATCACATTTTGTACTCTTAACGTGATTATGCCTGCGCAGGCGTGCCTCGCTTATTCGAGAATACACAATTTATTTATTTATTTATTTATAACCTCAAAGTGCTGAAACTGATGATGTTTCTCCAGGGAACGATTGCGTTATTCTGGTCCAACACCACAGGCACTTGCATCCGACTCTCAGCTAAGAGAAATAGAGCTCTAAACTAGCAACTTAATGCACAGTCGTGTGCTTTAGCACCTGTGGCCCACTAATCAGTCATGCTTGAGATGGCGCAACCCCCAAAGAAGTGGTATTCGTGTCTAACCAAAGCGGAACCCAAGGTGTTTCTCACCTGGACACATTTTGTGAATTTTCTTACATTAGATTTTTTATTATCACTGGAAGACCACCCTGGCTCCTTAGTGTCAGTGATACAACCATAATGACGTATAAAATAGCCTCAAAGAGTCGAAACTGGTAATATTTCTGTAGGAAATGCTTGCGTTATCCTAGTTCAGACGGTGTAAATGAGTTTTATGTTCCCTTGTCTTATCCATATGGACTCAGCCCATACGGCTTTGGTATATTTTTGCATCCACATCGGAGCATTAAAAACGTTGAATTTCACATTCATAGTGGATTCTGCGGCCCAATATACTCTGAAAATCGCACATGGTCGCATTCTGGCTGTGGGCTAGCTACACCATATCCTGTGCTGTTCTACCTATATAATAATTCTTACAGCCTACCTAGTATTTCCCTAAAACCTTTCCGTCTGTTTTCCCAACTTTTACTACGTTTACTGAGAAAGTATGCTTTTCGGCCCACTGCGTCATACTTCGCTACTGCAGCGAATTACACGTTATCTTAGGCATTCGCAGTTACTACTCCATATTCGGAACTTATTACGCCTAGCCGTTTTTGTATTATTCCGTTCTTTTTTCTGTATCTGCTTCCAAAGCAGAACGTGAATTTAGCGGAGGCTCGAAGATGGCGCTATCCGCAGTTGATCGCTATAAATGCAAATATCTTCACAACCACTGCACCTAACTTAATTATTTTACCTTTGTCGTAACCAGCGCCTAGGGTTTGTTCTAGTCCGCCCATTGTCGTCCCGTTTTAGTTAACATTTCGGCTCCAAAACGGCGTTGATTCCGCGTGTTTGGAGATTTACACTTTGAAAGTCGCGCACGGTTTGCGGTTCTGGTATGCTGTTTCTGGGCTATATTTTGGCTCCATTTTCCAATATTAGTGTATTTTCTAGTTAAGTGGGCCGGTCTCTCAGTCGCACTTTTCTAAGAAAGGCTAAATTGTTAGCCACTACTGTTATTTCCCTTGTTTCCACCCTCCACTTTTACGATCTAATTTTCGCTTGCTTATTCCTTTCCATGAGCCCGCTACTAATGGATGCTCGAAATGCGGTGGTGTGACCAAAGAAAATGGATCAAATTTCCTCTAGTGGTGCATTTTCCATCGAAAATAACACAATCCATTGGCATAATAGGATGATAGTTTACTAATGGAAGCAGGCACCTCAAGGTTTGGCGGCGGTAGCCGGTGAAAAGCGCAGAATTCGTACATAAGCTACAGAGAGACCCAAACTACTGCCTCAAAAATGTCCAGGCCTACGAAACGTTTGTATTTATCCCTGCTTTACTGTTCGGAAAAATAAACACGATCAAAAGCAGTTGTTAACGATATTTCTTCTCCATGCATGAGCATGGATGTTATGTATAATTTGATTTGATCCCACGCAGGAACAGCATCTAGCGCCTGTCTAGAAATATACCTATATTTATTTATATTTATGTTTATATGTATATGCTACAGCGAAAGGGAAAAGAAGCCGGGCGTCCTCTACCACGTTGAACTTAACACCGTTGCCCACTGACAACGGGAATGGGTTGATGCATAAGCCCAAGTCCTATGCCGCAGTCGCGAGCGCTAGCACCTCAGCAAAAACGAGTACAACCGTAGCTGAGAACAAGGCGTCGAAGATCTAACGAACCAAGATAAAATCACACGAAAAACATGGAACTAAAACGCGTCTTATATAGAGTAGCGCAGCTTGAGGAACCTGTCAGAGAAAAGAAATGCCCACCAAGCCAGCATCACCTGGACGAGACAAGCCACCTGCTCGCAACCGGTGCCTGATAATCTAAATGTCCCAGAATCCATTGAAGAGACTCCAGCTGAAAGGATGCTCGACGACTAAGCCTTCCTCAAACGAATGTTCTCCATGTTGTTTGATAAGCGCGAGCAAGGTATAAACCTAATCTCTGCTTTTCGCCTTGGCAGAACACAATAGGACCCAGCCAAGTTTTGTCCTCTGAAAATCGTCTGTCAGGATGAAGAAGAAAGCCAACGCATCCTGAGACGGACCCCGCGCCTCAAAGGGAGAAACCTTCCACGTTCTGAAAACCACTCCCCGGAGGACGGAGTCCGAATGAGGCAAGCTGCCTTTTAGCGGGTCGCCAGTACCGGGAGCCAAGAGAGCGATTCGAGAAGACAGGTCGAGTTGCAAGGAAACCTTGATGGGTACAGTAAAAGCTTCCCTGTTATCTAGCTATAAAAGAACGACACCGTGGAGGTTCTAGCTAGGGGAACGGAGCAAGCACAACACACAGGTCAGTCGCGAGTTGCAAGCGAAACGAGCGCCCAGCAAGAATGACGATGAGCGAGTCAAGCATTCGAACTCAACAGTCCAACAAACCACAGCGGTTACCTAAGTGTACAATCAAATAATTTTAGTTAGAATTTTACACAGGCAAACCGGGGAATCTCCAGATCGCTACATAGCCCTCTCCCAGAAGGGGCTGCGTAAGCAGTCCTTCGATCTAAGTGAGAACTGTCCGTCGCGGGCCAGCCTTCTGCGAGACCAGGATGTGAAACCTGATGCAGCTGCTGGGGGAGAACCATGCAATCAGACCATAGTGGGCTCCCAACCGTGTCCTCCCTACGGTGTCGGAACGGTAAAAAAGGTTTGAGGGGGGAGTCAGCAAAGTTCACGTAGGCGGTTGAGCAGCAAGTTCGTTCCACTTCCAGTTGACGTGCGGGGATCCAGCGGAAAGTGAAACCGTGGTGCAACCAACCGGCGGTGTATATGGAAAGCGAAATAAAAAAGCAGCGTAAATGCATAGCCATACACACAAGAGTGCAAAGCAGAAAACGTGCGAAGCTGTTTTTGGGTTTTTAATAGGTGCTGCTCCTTTTTGGTAATTTCAAAATGTTTTGACCTTTTGTATGGATATTCAAAAACGTTTGGTAAGGGCAAAAATTTTCAGTGGCACGTTCTATGTAAAATAGTATTTGCTAACAAAGTCCGAAAAACGAACTGGAGGCTTGAGCTTCCTACCGCGTTGATCGATAGGGCGAGTAGGAGTGCTGTCGGTGGAGGTTGTCGGTTCTGCAGGAGCGGCTTGACTCGTCTGAGGTTGCAGTGCGAGCTGTGATGGCACAGGCTGTGAAGATGCTTGCTGCACCGAAGAGTCAGACTTGTAGAAGAATGCTGGCTTGAGTCGATTAATGGTGATCGTCTCAGTGGTGTTGTGTCGTAGCTTGCCCATGTCGGGATCAGCTTGTTGAGCAGCAGCCAGGGAAACTTTTATTGGTACAGTAAAAGATTCCCTGTTATCTAGCTATAAAAGGACGACGCCGTTGGCGGTCTAGCTAGGGGAGCGGAGCAAGCACAACACACTGGTCAGTCGCAAGTTGCAACCGAAACGAGCGCCGAGCAAAATGGCGATGAGCGAGTCAACAATTCGAACTCAGCAGTCCAACAAACCACAGCGGTTGCCTAAGTGTACAATGAAATAAGTTTAGTTAGAATTTTACACAGGCAAACCGGGGAATCTCCAGACTGCTACAGTCTGCAAGCTGCGAACAGGACACGCAAATGGAGAAACATATCTAAACATAGTGGATTTTCACGTAGTCAAAAGAACTCAGAGAGCTCGATGGAGGCCAATTCTCCTTCTTCCAGGACCTCAAACATAAAAAACGGACTACGGGTACTATTCGCGGATGTGCGCAGTCTCAGAAACAAGCTAGATGAGATTCCACTCCTTATCTCTGAACAGCAACCGGATCTAATGGCGTTCACTGAAACCTGGCTGTCATCTGATATATCCGAATCGAAGGTTCATGTTTCAGGGTAACAGCTAATTCGATGTGATCGCCTTGGTGGGAGGTCTGGAGGCAGAGTAATCTTCTACCCAAAGAACCACCTAAAAGCCCACATTGTTGAACCCGATTGTGACAAGGATGATATGTCGGAAATGCTCTGGTGTCGAATTCATGATGGATACCAAGGGCTAATGGTCGGCGTGGTCTTATGGAGGAACCGGCAAAGGAGATTACTCAGTCAGTTAGGTTTACCTCACATATAAAATGTCCTGATGCGCCTAAGCGTCGGACAACCGTAGATCGCGAGGTACGACGAGGTGTACGTGTACGTAGATTCCGATCGTGAATTGGGCAGGCAAGCAGGTAGCGACGCGCACAACCACAACAATCCGGCGGCAACCAAGTGCATGTATATACAGTTAATTAAACCAAAGCCGTACAACAACGGCGGCGAAATAGGTAAACGTGAAAATGAAAGATAAGCAAATTATTTACAAGCGCTACAGTACTCCCCTAGAGCGTGCACTAGGGAAACGCTCGAAAAAGTGCCTACGGAACGTACCAAGCAAGCTTAAGTGGAAGGAAAACAACACGACCAGAACGTGTGTGTGTGGAGCTGCGTGTAGTCGGAGGGCACAGAGGACTACCTGTAAGGGCGTCAGCGTGTTGTTTGGTATGGGTAATGAGTCAGGGGCGGTTGTTTGCTGAGGGGAGGAAACGGGATCAGTACTATAGACTGTGTAGTGGACTCGGGCCCAAAGGGAAATAAAGATGAATAAATGATGATCAGAAATGACAAGACTCACAGAAGGGTTTCGACGTGGGTCAGAAGTCCAACCGCGTAAAACTTCCTAGTCCTCTTGCGTCAGCCACTCTGATGGATGACAAACGACGATGGTGAAACCAGTTGAGACGGAACGAGATCTGTAGATGAATATTGCTCTAGGTTAGAACGTAGTGACCGACAATGCCATAAAATCCGTGGCACAAGAACACAGAGAGAACACGTCGATTTGCCCGCGTGGTTCAAAATGTGTGTTATTTATCAATCAAAACAAGTATACAAGATTAATGTACAAGAATTGGTTGTAATAGGAAAGGAATGTACAATGAAAGATAAGTAAATTTATAGGCGCTATGGAACTCCCCTAGAGCATCGGAAGGAGAGAAAACGCTCGATAACATTATTGTGTGTAGTCGCGGGAACGCACAAGAGTTTTATTGGCCCTACCAGAACGAGTATGCGTTGTAGGGGGTTGTGGTAAACAGGTAGAGTCTGTAGGCATAGTTGTCGTTGGATGCATACGAGTACATTCGGTACGTGGATCAGTAGCAGAGGAGGATGAGTGTGAGAAAACCGGAGTGGAGCTGGAACAATCATCCAGGTAGGCAACTTTCAAACGATCGAGACTGACAGAATCAGGCGTGCCCTTACGATCGGCAACTTAATACTAGTCATGTCGCGAAATCACTTTGAATGGCCCTTCATAAGGCGGTTGCAGTGGCTTGCGAACATCATCAACGCGTACAAATACGAAGGGACATGAATGTAAATCCTTATGAACTTGAGGTATGCGTGATGTCCTTCGCGTCGGCGTTGGCTGGAGCTGACTCATATGATGTTTAAGCCGGGCGACATATGCAGTGGGATCAAATTCACCGGTGATTCTGGAATCGAGGATTATCTCACAGGAAGTCGGAGCGTTGTACCGAAGGTAAGCTCAGCAGGAGAGCAGCCGAGGTCTTCCTTTCTTGTGTTGCGTATACTGAGCAGTATGATAGGTAAGGCTTCGTACCAGGATGTACCGCTGGCTGTTAAAGCTGCCTTCAACTGGCTATGGAAACGTTCCACCAAACCATTAGAAGCAGGGTGATATGCGGTAGTGCGTAAGTGGTTGCATCCCATGAAGCAGTTTACGTCACGAAACAAGGTGGACGTGAACTGTGGTCCTCTATCGGTGGCAATGGTCGCAGGTACACCAAAGACAGATGCCTACGATTCAACGAACGTGTGAGCGACAGTTTCGGCAGAGGTATCACGCAATGGGACTGCATGCGGCCATCTTGTAAAACGATCAACACAAGTCAATAAGTGCGTAAAACCGTTTGAAGGAGGCAATGGTCCAACTATATCCAGGTGAACGTGCTTGAAACGCGGGTCTGGAAGTGAGAAAGTTCCTGGAGTGGTAATGGTATGACGATGAACTTTACTCTTTTGGCATTAAATGCAGGATTTTGCCCATTGCCTGATGTCAGTATGCAGGTTTGGCCAAATATAGCGATCCGTGATGAGCTTAACGGTAGAACGGATGCTCGGATGGGAGAGGCCATGAAGATGATAGAAAAGTTTCCGCCGGTACGACAATGGGACGTATGGACGCGGCTTACCGGTGGAAATCTCACAATTTATTTTTGAATCATAGTGAAGCAAGGGTAACTGGACGAACTTCAGTGCTTTGTTATTGCGAACAGATTCGAAATCAGGTCAGTGATTTGTGCAGCAGCAATGTCCTCTACGTGGATGGACCATGTCGGCAGTTGGTGAATGTCGGTGCGGGATAACGCGTCAGCGACAATATCGCCTGGCCCCTCGATGTAGTGGATGGCAGAGGTAAACCTCGAGATATAATCAAGATGCCTTGTCTCCCGAGGAGAATAGCGATCAGCTGGCGAGTTAAATGCGTAGACAAGTGGCTTATGGTCAGTTAGAACGATGAAGTGGCGTCCTTCGAGGATGTGGCGGAAGTGCTTAATGGCGAGGTAAACAGCAAGAAGTTCACGGCCGAACGGGCTGTACCTGGTTTGCGCCGGCTGGAGCTTCCGTGAGAAGAAGGACAGAGGCTGGACTTCGTTGTCTATGACCTGTTGTAAAACGGCTCCGACGGCTGGTTGCGACGCGTCGGTTTTAAGTACTAACCTGGTGCTGGCGTCTGTGTTCAGATGACTCAGCGAAGTCGCGGTTGCTAGCGTTTGTTTGGCTTTTTCGAAAGCAGCTAGAGCGTTGGGTGACAGCATTAGCTTTCTCGGGTTACGCTGCAGTAAATCGGTAAACGGTATTAGGACAACGGAACAGTTAGCGATAAAACTGCAGTAGTAGGTAATGATACGTCGAACGTTAGAACGTAGTGACCGACAATGCCATAAAATCCGTGGCACAAGAACACAGAGAGAACACGTCGATTTGCTCGCGTGGTTCAAAAAGTGTGTTATTTATCAATCAAAACAAGTATATAAGGTTAATGTACAAGAATTGGTTGTAATAGGAAAGGAATGTACAATGAAAGATAAGTAAATTTACAGGCGATACAACGTCGCCGCTCCTCTCTGCCAAGTGTATCTGCAGTTCCTCGAAGTCGGCTGCCTACCCACAGACTGGAAACCAGGTACCGTCCTGTCCAAATACAAGGGGGGAAACCAAGAAGACCCAGCTAACTACCGGCCAATATGTCTGATCTCAGTCGTGTGCAAGACCATGGAACGAATAGTCAAATGCACCCTCCAGCTTCACTGTGCGAATCTTAACCTCGAGATTAAGACGATCGTCTCACCTGCTCAACATGGCTCGTAGACAAATCTCGTCCAGATATACTTGCTTTCACCGAAACGTGGCTGTCTGAGGAAATCACAGATGGCGAAGTATATCTGCCTGGCTACGCACTGTTCCGCGCTGATCGCTCCACTCGCCGTCAAGGGGGTGGTGTAGCTCTTTATGTGAGTTATCACATCGACGTATTGAAGACCAGCGTTTTTCAGTCTCTCGACAAATCTGTTGAGGCTCTCGCAGTCTTGATTTGCGCTTCCTCGGTTCAGGTTACGGTCGTGTTAGTGTATAGAAGCCCTATGAGCACCTCCAGTGGAATCATTGACTTTATACGCACTCACTCTGCGAACAAGTGTCTGATGCTGGGAGACTTTAACCTCCCAGATGTTTGTTGGGATGATCTATCTTGCAGTTCGACGCTGGAATCGTTCGGTACAGAACTGCTGGACTTGACGCTGCAGGTACCACTACACCAGTTCGTGGACCTCCCCACTAGGTACATGAGCAATCAGCAGCCGTCCATTTTAGATCTTGTTTTTGCTAAGTTACTTGACTTTGTAAATGACATTAAATATGACTCGCCTCTTGGCGCTAGCGATCACGTTTGCTTGTCTTTCCAGTGTGCTCTTATCAGGTCTTGCCAAGCTACTACCAGTTGGTATCCGAACATTTAAGCTGCGGACTTCCAAGCGATGCGGGATAGAGCTAGGTCATCGCCTTGTGTGATATCTGATACCGATACTGTTCATATAGCCTGGGAAAAGCTTAAGGCTCACCTCGTCGACATTTCTGCACCTCACGTCCCACTGGTAAAAAGAAGGGAATCGAGAGCGCAGCCTCCGTGGATAGATTCCCCGGGGAAGGGCCTGCTAAAGAAGCGGTCTAGATGCTGGCGAGCTTACCGAACAGCTCCGTCAAACGGCACGTTTGACAAATATCGGTTGGTTCGAAATGAGTGCAAGCTACATCTTAGGTTGGCCCGGCTTCAGTATGAAAAGGGCTTAGCTCATACTGCTTCGAAAAATCCCAAGAGATTCTTTGCTTACGTTAAACGACGCTGTGGTGCAAACTCGCCCATTCCACCATTGCTTCGAGGAGATGGGACCCATGCCTATAGCGACTATGACAAGGCATGCGTGCTTGGTAAGCAGTACTCAAGCGTCTTTGTCCGCGAGACAAATACGCCATGCAAAGAGTTAGTTCCAAGCGTCCCTGAGGACTGTTGTCTGGATGAAATTCCTGTAACGGAGTCCCAAGTTCTCCGGTTGCTAAAAGAGGTGAACCCAACTAAGGCTTCTGGGCCAGATTCTGTTCATCCAAAATTGTTGCACGAATTGGCAGGGGAACTCAGTGGACCTCTGACTTGTGTGTTTCAGAAGTCACTCAACAGCTGTATCTTGCCTACCGAATGGAAGGAGGCTGTTGTCTGCCCGATTTTCAAGTGCGGTGCCAAATGCCTACCTGCTAATTACAGGCCTGTCAGCTTGACTAGCGTGGTCGTTAAGTTACTTGAAAAAATAGTACGAGATACAGTGGAGAACCATTTAGATAGGTTTAACCTGCTTAGCGTCGAGCAACATGGTTTTCGCAAAGGATTTTCGTGTCAGACGAACTTGCTGGTAGCTCGAGAGTGCTGGGCTGAAGCCGTAGACAGTGGACATGCGGTGGATGTGGTGTTCATTGACTTCGCCAAGGCCTTTGACACTGTCCCCCATTCGCGACTCTCGCTGAAGTTGAGGTCGTATGGAATAGCTGGTCGTGCTCTCCAGTGGGTGTCAGCTTTTCTGGATGGACGGGAACAGTGTATTCGTGTGGGAAGCAGTCTTTCGTTTCGACAGGCTGTGCTTAGCGGCGTTCCGCAAGGCTCTGTCCTAGGTCCGCTGCTGTTCTCAGTCTACGTGAATGACTTGCCGGAGGAGCTTGAGGTACAATCGCTTTTATTTGCTGATGACCTAAAGCTCTGGAATATTGTTGATATCCCTGGTGGTCCTATGGCTCTTCAACGGGCTCTGGATAAACTCTGGGAATGGTCTGTCTTGTGGTTGCTGCCTATAAACCGGGCAAAGTGTTCAGTGCTGCGTATCGGAGCGTCTGATTCCTCCACAAGTTATGTGCTCGATGGGACTGTACTTCCTCACGTGACTCATCAGGTTGATCTAGGTGTCATCCACTGTTCCACATTACACTCTGGAGACAACTGGAAGAAGGCGGCTAGTAAAGGGTTCCGGATGTTGCGGTTTATCCGTCGTTCTTTTGGGACCCTAACCACTGATGTGTTTGTGAAGCTCTTCTCAGCGTTTGTGCGACCCCACCTAGAATATTGCGTCCAGGCCTGTCCACCATGCCTTGTCCGGGACAAAATGGCACTAGAAAGGGTGTTGCGTGTCGGTACTAGGTTGGTCAAGGGATTACGAGGGCAAACGTACCCCGAACGCCTACTTAGTTTGGGAATGCAGTCAATGCACTATCGAAGGATTGGAGGGGACCTAATCCTAACCTACCGTATTTTGACTGGGAAGGTTGGCCCTGATTTGTCCATGCTATTTAGTCCTGCTAGATTATCTGGTCTCCGCGGGCATTGTATGAAGCTGGACAAGCCGCGGTCCGATCGAGTTAGAGCGGAGACACGCTTATCGCGTCGAGTCATTGAGCGCTGGAACCTGCTTCCTGAAAATGTTGTCAAGGAAGCTACGGTTAAGGGGTTTGAGCGTCAACTAGATGATCTTGGGTGGCAACACGAAACCTTTCCGTTTTCCTGACAAATTCCCATCTTCATACTTCGATTCTACTTTCTTTGCTTTTCCTCGTCATTGGTATTATTCTCTTCTTTTAACTGATTTCCCCTACTCCCTTACCTTCGATTCTCCTTCCTCTCTTACTTACTTCACGTAACTGACACAGCTGGGACAGCTAATGTTAGGAACGTGGGCATTAAATTGGTGGACCAGGGTGTTTTTTCGGGTGTTTTCCTTTTAGACCCATCAAGAAGTCGGAGCACCCCTATCAACTCCTGGATCGACGACCCGCTCAAGAAGGAACACTTACGGGATTCATCCTATCGTTCCAGTCCCACTTGAACTTGAACTTGAACATGGCTTCCGGAGAGCACGCCCATGCGTCTCTAACTTACTCATCGCCAGAGAAACATGGGCAGAAGCCACAGATGCCCGAAAACAGGTGGAATTAATATTCATTGACTTAAGCAAAGCATTTGATAAAGTTCCACACGTACGCCTGCTACATAAACTCCTGGGAATTGGCATTACAGGAAATCTTCTCTCCTGGATTTCCGATTTCTTAAGAGGTAGGACAATGCTAGTACAAGTGAAGCAAACCCTTGTAGCGACCTGGAGATTCCCCCCGTATGACTGTGTAAACTATTCTAGAATATTTAAATATAGCTTTCCTATGTATTAGGGAACCATTCGGTTTGCCTGTTGGCACGTTGTTCCCGTTTGTTGGAAACACGAGGACGATCTCCGCCTTTGGCGCGCGACTCGACTGCGAACGACGCTCTGTCAGGGAGCTGGGCTCTAACCAAGGGCGGAATTTTGGTTACGGGCCGAGGTTAAATGGAACAGCATGTATCAATTAGGTAATGGCTAGCGTTAAGAAATAACTAATGAGGTTTCAATAATAAAATGGAATGCACTTAGTATATTTATAGGAAGGTAAATTTAAGTTAAGTAAATTTTGTACCGACTTGGAGAAACCACTGACCGCTTATAAAAGGCCGTCGCAGTAGCCTGCTGAAATTTCTTCACATCCTGTTCCATGTCCGCAAATGTTCGCGATTATATAATTTCACCAAACGATTAAACGAAGGAAGATCGTCCACCATGATGGCAACTTCCAACGACGCGCCGCGGCTCATAACTGCACTTCGTTAGCTACTTGAGCAACAACAGTGTTAAAATCTACAAACTTTAATATAACCACGTACCATAAATGCTCCTGAAACTCTTCAGTATACACCACACAACATCAATAAGCAACATAGTCCACATGTAGCATGGCGTACCAAACCACCCTCACCAAATTATCAACAAAGCACTTTGGTTAGAATCCCGGTCCGGCTCTGTCAACGCACTCGACGCCAACGACATTCTCCCTAGCTAGCTCTCTCTGGGTGCCCTAGTTTTAGCATTAGTTAACGCTCCTCCCGTTCAGTAAACTTCTTCCCTAGTTTACTTTTGTGTCTTCTGCCCACTACTTTTGGTTGGTCGTCTAGTCCCGTACCGGATATATAGCGCACAATCTACGCGCTATACCCTCTCTGCTCCAGTGCTTATGACTAGTGACATTCCCCAAGGATTAGTGCTTGGACCGGAGCTCTTCAAACTGTACATTAACGATCTGCCTACTGCACTTCAAACCGACTGCTTGATCTACGCCGATGACGTCAAGCTATGGTCAACCGCATCCAGCAGTGAGGATGCGGACAGGTTACAGGGGCTCTAGACAAGCTACACGAATGGTCCATCAAGTGGGAACTGCCAGTAAACCGAGATAAATGCGCTGTTCTCCCAATGGGTAGCACTGAACCGTACGGTGCGTACCACATTAATGGATTTCTCCTAAGAACTACCACCCACAAGAGAGATCTCGAGGTTATCGTGACTCCTGACCTTAGAACGACGCAGGACACGTTGAAGGTGGTGGCCACTGGAAGGAGACTGGTGAGCGCCTTAAGAATATCATTCGCTCGAATGACTCCTGAGATTTTCCGACCATTGTTCACTTCGTACGTCCGTCCAGTCTTAGAATATGGCCTACCAGCTAGCCATCCGCTTTCAAAGTTTGGATGCGCTCTGCTGGAAAAAGGTTCAGAGACGTGCATCAAAAGCTGTTCTGTGGCTTCGTGATCTCCCGTACCCCATTCGACTCCAGCAGCTAAATCTGTTCTCCCTCGAGCTCCGCCGCCGCCGGCGTGACCTCATCTACACTAGACGCATTCTCTGAGGGGAAAATGGAAGTGAGTTACAACAATTCTTCCGACCCAGCACTGACTGTTCCACACGAAATCACACATGCAAACTGTTTAAGCAACGAAGACACAGAATTCGCATGGACGTCACCCTATCCACTAAAGTGGTGAATGACTGGAACAGCCTACCGGAAGAAATTTCAGAGGCTCCGTCCGGGGAAAGTTACAAGCGGCCGATAGACAAACTTTCGCTGAGAATGCGGGAACTTTGCGGCTATCACTGCAATTGAGACGAACCCTTGAGGAACGTCGTAATGCAACGACACGCATCAAACCCAGTATGATACGGAATCAATGGGGCTCAAGTTCAAGTTCAAGCGGGACTGGAACGATAGGATAGATCCCGTGAGTGTTCCTTCTTCGGCGGGTCGTTGAACCAGGAGTTGGCGAAATTGAAATACTGATGGGCCTAAAACAAAGACCGCATCACACCCTGTCCAACCAATTAATGCCCACGTATCCTGCCCTAGCAGTCCCTGCTGGGTCGGTTACGTGAAGTAAGCAAGAGAAAAAGAGCCTCAAAGAGTCGAAACTGGTAATATTTCTGTAGGAAATGCTTGCGTTATCCTAGTTCAGACGGGGCAAATGAGTTTTATGTTTCCTTGTCTTATCATATGGACTCAGCTCATGCGGCTTTGGTATAATTTTCGCATCCACATCGGAGCATTAAAAACGTTGAATTCCACATTCATAGTGGATTCTGCGGCCCAATATACTCTGAAAATCGCACATGGTCGCATTCTGGCTGTGGGCTAGCTACACCATATCCTGTGCTGTTCTACCTATATAATAATTCTTACAGCCTACCTAGTATTTCCCTAAAACCTTTCCGTCTGTTTTCCCAACTTTTACTACGTTTACTGAGAAAGTATGCTTTTCGGCCCACTGCGTCATACTTCGCTACTGCAGCGAATTACACGTTATCTTAGGCATTCCCAGTTACTACTCCATATTCGGAACTTATTACGCCTAGCCGTTTTTTGTATTATTTCTTTCTTTTTTCTGTATCTGCTTCCAAAGCAGAACGTGAATTTAGCGGAGGCTCGAAAATGGCGCTATCCGCCGCCGACCGCTAAAAATGCAAATATCTCCATAACCACTGCACCTAGCTTAATTATTTTACCTTTGTCGTAACCAGCGCCTAGGGTTTGTCCTAGACCGCCCATTGTTGTCCCGTTTTAGTTAACATTTCGGCTCCAAAACGGCGTTGATTCCGCTTGTTTGGAGATTTACACTTTGAAATTCGCGCCAGGTTTGCGGTTCTGGTATGCTGTTTCTGGGCTATATTTTGGCTCCATTTTCCAATATTAGTGTATTTTCTAGTTAAGTGGGCCGGCCTTTCAGTCGCACTTTTCTAAGAAAGGCTAAATTGTTAGCCACTACTGTTATTTCCTTTGTTTCCACCCTCCACTTTTACGATCTAATTTTGGCTTGCTTATTCCTTTCCATGAGCCCGCTACTAATGGATGCTCGAAATGCGGTGATGTGACCAAAGAAAATGGATCAAATTTCCTCTAGTGGTGCATTTTCCATCGAAAATAACACAATCCATTGGCATAATAGATTGATAGTTTACTATGGAATCAGGCACCTCAAGGTTTGGCAGCGGTAGCCGGTGAAAAGCGCAGAATTCGTACATAAGCTACGGAGACCCAAACTACTGCCTTCAAAAATGTCGAGGCCTACGAAACGTTTGTATTTATCCCTGCTTTACTGTTCGGAAAGATAAACACGATCAAAAGCAGTTGTTAACGATATTTCTTCTCCATGCATGAGCATGGATGTTATGTACAATTTGATCTGATCCCACGCAGGAACAGCATCTAGCGCTTGTCTAGTAATCATACCGGGCTATGGCCAGTTACAATCATTTATATGTTCATATTAGTGCACCGACAAATTTACGGACAGTGTTCGCACGACGTGGGATGGGTTTTCGCGCCTGGCAAAGCGCTTCTCCCTCTAAAAAAGCCGCAAAATAGTCCGTGTAACAACCTCGGCGACTTGGCGGATGTGACTCGCCACCTGAATAAAGTCACTGCCCCAGAACAACCTGACATGTCGACGGATTCGAACCAGAACATTATCAATACTGCCCTGACACTGATTCAATAACACAAATTTTACACTATTGCCCATTAGTGTGTATCATCTTCTTACACATGTAATACGCCCTGACTGTTAACACTACAGCACGCTGGAATTCCAAAACGTTTCGTCATTCATTGAAGACTCTAACCATTCATCGAATACTCAACAACAATTTTAACGCAGATATGTTAACAACCTTCTGCTTACTGCCGACTACATTCATAGCAATCGCTGTTTGAGTTACGAAAGCAAAATTGCATCGACTATTGATCATCATCGTCTTGACATGGTGTGGGACCTCGACAATTTCGAGAATAAACTATATTTTAATTTATTTATTTAACTCACCTTCCTCCAATGATTGTTGCAGACCTCTTTAAATGGACTCACCTTGGAGGCCCAGAAGCTGTTTCTCAAATATGCCAGCACGATTTTCCCAGGCCCAACAATCGTGCTGAGTAACTGCTACATGCCAGAACAGCCCGACGACTGCTGCCGACTCTAGCCCAACTCATGTTTTATCCCAGGATTGCACCGAAACCCCTACACAAGCTTTGACCGCAAGATCCTCACTACAGAAACCGTTAGACTTACGTACGGCGTTTCAGGGGATCTTGATGGAACGGGATCCGAACTACCATCAAAACCGAGTACCTTCCAATTTACGGCTCCGACGAGCGATTGTCTCCCCCGCATCCCTCCTCGCCCTACCGACAAGCGGAGCGCCGACAGGGAGTCTGTTTCACCAACCGCACCTCTTCCTAACCTTCATGATGACGTCACATCGGCACGTGGAGATCTCCGCTGCTGCTATATGCGGTGGATGTAACGCGAAGCCGTGGCGCACAATTAACCTTCCGGACGATGCCCACGCACTTCAGACGGACCTGCACCGTCTACATCGGTTGTCCATAGAAAAACAACCTCTCCATTTACCTGCCTCGAAATGTCGCGTCATTTCCCCTACCCGCCTTACCGCTTTATCTCTCCATATATTACCTGGGGGCGTCTATCCTCTAGATCTCTTCCCCCCAAGCCCCCCCCCCCGAAAGGACTTGGATATTCAGTACCCAGAGGTCTTTTCCTAAACGCTTCTCCCTGCCGGAAAACAGCTGCTGCTAGCTAGACCGCATGGTGAGGTTAGCTGAAAATGAGCCATCGTCAAATTGATCCTAGCAATTTCCTCCATCCAGCACCAACTCTTTTACTCGACTCCACTAAGAGTTCTGCTATTCAGGCTTGG
>OX104063.1:115036029-115060232 GCA_944474145.2 Dicrocoelium dendriticum | reverse complement strand
CAACGTTTGTCGACGTACCAAAGAAACATATCGTAAGGTAGCTGGGTTAGTCAAAGTTAAGGCTTTTTAACACTAATATATTGATGGCGTAAACAACACAATTTGGGTAGGCGTTCCATGTCTAGCAGACCCAAAGTGAGTCAAAGCTTCGCCGAAATTTTAGCCGACGTTACTATTTATAAACTCGAACTGATGTCCCTCAAACCGGTGTTGTAACTGCGTTATCTCAAGTGGCGGCAGACGTGGTTTGAATTCTAAATTTGGGTAGACCATTCTTGGTCGCCACACAGGCACTGGTGATGTCTACTGTAACATTTTAGGAAAATTAGCGTATGTTAATATGGAAGAGAAAGCAATTGCGTAAAGTACTTGGTGACTCTTCGCTGTGGAGTCTCGAGTGCAGTGAGATTTCGCTTGATGCGCTTCTGCCAGGCCTTGCTAACGAATTCCACATAAGGTCACACGTAAGTGAAAAGCAACTGCAGATAGACATACGATAAATTCGCAAAATTACCCACGTAACACCTCAGCGCATTTGATTGAAAAGTTTAAAACGTTCTCCGCTTATTCTGAGCAGCCCGGTACAGCATGGATTTGTATACTGAGCACGTGCTGCTACGTGAATAATTACAGGTCATTATCTCCAAGCTCGCAAATGATATTCGGGATGATGATGCATGCGGACCACCTTACCATTAAGGGCGTTAAACTGGAGCAGATCGCAGAATGACCATTCAAACGGCAGGTCTATGTCTCGTTGAAGTGCGTCGGATCTCTTTGCGTAGCAACGGTCTGTACCATCGTCCCACTATCAGCAAAAATTAAGAAAACTTAGGCAATCAATTACCTGAAAACAAGAAACAAACGCTACCGCAACATTAACACTTTTAGAGCGCCACCTTTGACATAACGCTTATCGAACGGCCCACACCGAAATCTAATCTGTAGTCTCCAGTTATGTCGGAACTCTCCGATACACCCAAGAACTGGGTCCCCAACTGAATAGCCATTCAACCCGTGAAATAAGCGCTGTAAACTAGGCGAACTATAGCTATGAAGAATTCGAAGTAATTAACCTCTATCCATCTACCTTCGTCGGTCGTGTCCGTCAGAATAGGAGATGCAATCAGTGGGGTGTATTTGCATGATGACTGCTGACGGAAACCGTGCTGCTGCGATTCTATGAAGTTAGAGCGTTTGTGATGTTCAGATAAAGACCCAGCGACGATTGCTTCCAGCACATGTGGGAGCACAGGGAAGACGGCCGTTAAGTGTCAGTATCATGATAGGCATAAGTACTTCGATCAAACATGTTTTGGAAGAAAGGTGACACTAGCTCGTTTAGCGTTATGGATGCAACGTTCTGCGCCCTCTGGAGAATGTTAGGTAGGTAGGGAGAGCAATACGCTCAATACAATTGAGGCGGTGAACGCGATATGAAAACGTCCTGAAACTGAAGCCATTGTTATGGGTTTGTGACGCATTCCGTCCTTCTGTTGGGAGCCCGAAGTGTACAGCATGAGTATAACTTTGCTTCATTTTCAGCCCTCCGTACCACTACAACTGTTGCGTTGTATAGAGTAGTACTGTGTATTACCTTGCGGATACCAGTAACATACGCATCTAGTAGCTTTATTTAAATCCCAGTTCTAAGCGAAGTAGATAGTCTCGCGCCCCTACACAAGATGCTGTCAAGGATTCGGTAACAGCTTAACCAGGCATTTCCAAGTGAATCCTCAACTCATCAATTCAATACAAAGAACAATCGCTAACAGGACTAGGCAACGTGTTCTAGACTGCTACAAAAGTGATAACAAGCCTATTGTTCATGCACGTTCACAGCGCTCATGGCTTTAAAATCAGTCACCGTGACATTTGTCGAACCGTTCGCACGGTTTTTCCAACGAAGTCTTGAGGTATCGAATGTCACGACCATGTGGAAAGGAAGCATATTCACCCCATTTTCAAGTGTGGAATCGTGCGGTGGCATTTATCTACCATCCGGTCACCCTCCTCCCAGTGTTTTCACTGTTATGTAAGTTATATTCATGTTCGCAAATTAAGTTGAGACACAGAAACCAGGACATGTTCCATTGATCCTATAACGTACTACTGTTTAACTGATGGTCATTCGAAAACATTGCGATGGATCGGCTTACATGACGAAACCTGATCACTGAGGTCTTTGCCGAGGTGCAAGAGGAAGCCCTTGTGTAAGCATAGAAGAAGCAGCATTTGCAGTAGAGATAAATGTCTACGGGGTATACTCCATGGACGTGGAGCGCATAGTGCTTTAGCACATGTGGTCGCCATTGCCTGAGTCAGACAGGCATGGTGAGCCACGAGCGAGGCCATTCTGGACAGCATCGAAAAGACAACACGTCCTGCTGAGAACCTAAGCAGCCCATGCGCAGTGTAGCTAGGTACGTTGCATATGATTTATTAACCGTGTGCTTGCGCGCTGGGTTTCTATCTTTTATGTGGTGGGTTTGCCATGGTGTCTCAATGCTTTTATATGTACCTCATTTTAAAGTTATCTGAACTTGCACAGGTTTCTTAAGCTCATCGTGGTTAAGTTAGGGAACATGTTCGACATGGGGGCATTGCTTAAAATATATTTTCTGACACCTTGCACTTATCGCGGATTTGTTTGTAAGCAATTTATTACATATGCTCATTTAGCGTACAGTTATGTCAGCATTTGCGTATGTTTTAATATATATGCATATAATAATTTTTATAGTTATTTCAAGTGAATGGCTGTTGTTTGATATCCATCTTGCGACTGCGCTTGATGTGAATGTTGGAAAGGTGTCTACTTGTGTAGTATCCACTGCCTAGTTTATACTGGCTTCAGGAGACAGTAGGACTTACTGGAGGGGACGAGGTACCCCGTCCTCGTGACCGTGTTTGCTCAACGAGTGGTTGCGTGCACACAGTGTGCAGCGTAATACGATAACAAAATCGCTTTATGATCGCTTAAATCCCTAAATAAAGCGTGCTTGTGTTTAACTGCAAAGGAGTATTGGTTAAAAGCGTTATCAAATACAAAACACGGGAGTAACAATTGATATTCACGCAATACGCGAGCATCACATTGAAACCTCGCATTAGAGTTGCGGTTGCATTTGCAGGATGGAACAGCAAGGACTCACCGCCTAATGTTGAACTGTCTAGTTCGGAAACCACTGCAAAACAGAAGGATTGCAGTATAAGCCACGTGGAGCACGTCACAACATTCGCAAAAGAACATGTACCACGTGTAAAATGTAGAGAATAAAAGAAAACCGAAAGTATATCCACTAAGAACCAAGCACACACGAGTGAAAGAATGGCGGTTAAGTACAGATTTTGCCTTCCTAAATAAAACTCCGCTTCAGTTGAATCACACGTATGAGACAAAGGAAATCAACTGATAGTGGGATTTATTCCGACAAAACCAGACAAGATTAATGTGGACGAAATCAAATATCCGTGCCAACGTAAACGCTGCTTGCCATGGAGGAATCAACCGCGTTGGTGAAGTTGCCAATGAATTGAAGCGTAAATCTCGTCTGAGAGCTAGAGTGGACAACGTGTGATGAGATATGGATTCTGAGTGGCAGTATATCAGTGTGGGTTCAGTTTTAATGTTAACTCCCGTATTGAAGACGTCATATTTGCACGATCGCAACAGGTGCCAAGACCATAGTGAAGCCAAAATTGCTTCCAACAAACGTTACTGTCCTCTAGATGCAGCACATTCCATCAAAGTCAAGAGCATGAAATCAACAAACTCTGCTGTAAAATTGAGACAAAACAAGTTCTGGTAAACTATTTGTGAGTAAGACATGCAACGTACTGTATTTTTTAGAGATTTCCTGCTAGATTGTGTTGCAATCAATGGAAAGGGCATCACAGATTATCACAGTAGTGGGAATTGGACTTAAGCCAAACAATGAAAATATCATTTTGTTTGGTACCTCATTAAGCGAAAACATCAAACTTCAATGAAATATTCATTTGTGTCAGTTAGATACGGAGAGGACGCATTCACACTGCACGATGAATGGGAGCTTCCTAAATTTTCCGGCTGTTAGCGCACTCAGATAATTGTTTACATTCCATGGTACAATTCATTTCACGAGACAACCAATACCTATAGCAGTTGCCTATCCAGCAAATAGAATATCCCCATAACAAAAGCCAAATTATTTGAAGGAAGCAGACAAGCGAATACATTCCTTGCTGGCTGCTTTTGCAAGGTACCTTCATTATGCATGTCACACAAATGAAGGAAGTCGCTACGAACAGCAAAAGATTTCAGCCTACCTTTTGCAATGAATTAGTTAACTAATCACCATAAAGCGGAAAATTACATTCATAAGCATAAAAACGTCTCGGCTAAAGTAGATGCCACACACAAAATTGTAGGACAATGGTTATGTTCCATTATTTCGTGGTGATGAGTCAGTAACATTTGTGAATTCCACAGTAGTTATTTTGACATTTGGCATATAAACCATAACAATTTTCGCAATGCAAATTCACGTTGGCGGTATTTTGAAAGTGCAGTTACTACAAAAGTGTACTGCTTACATGTCAAATTTGAACCTACAGGGAGCAAATTGACACGAAACTTTAAGTCTGTAATGTGAAGCTAAAACCGCATTGGGGTTCAGGAGGTGACGGTATGCGTGTCAAAATGAGAAATCAGACGAACCTGCTTACGACACAAACGTCTTTGCTAGGCACCATTATAGAATACTTCCTGAATGCACGCTTTGTAGGGAAAAACACCGATAGCGATGCTAATATAAAACAGTTGGTGAAAAGTGGGACGAACTTTGGTCTGCACTTAAACTCAACATAACCCTGTGCGACAAATATGTGAACTCACCAGCACCGTACGAAACCACACTGATGCACGCCGCGAGGACAATGCAGAGAGCCCTGCTGAACATCTTGACTCGTCCTGTGAACTGGCGGGCACATGTGCCAGTGACATTTATACCACATCCAGGATTACACCGAATGTTACAAATCGCAAAACAGTCAAATTAAGCCAGCGAGCTACAAGTGAACAACTCGCTACAGCAGCGCAGATCCTGAGCTGTTAGTCGGTTCTTTCTAATCAAATTTGTGTAGCAACTGTCGTTTGAGGAAAAAATCACTTGCTTCATTTAGTTAGATATGTTAGACTCGTAGACAATTTGTGCATGTAGTTTGTTCATTCACAGGGGTAATTGAAGGTGTCGAGCGGTAACAGTGGCTAACCCATAATACTCACACAGATTCCGGGGATCCAGTTGTAAGTGCCTGACACATTGTCGTCAGTACACGGATAGTGGGCGTTTAAATTGCCCATAGCACACTTCATCGCGCGCCTGAGAAGCATTCTACTGTGAAGCAATTGTCACCGTTAATTCGCATCAGTGGACTCATTTCACCGTAGCTGTTCTTGTCAGAAGCCTCTCAGGTTCAATGGAACTGACACGTATTTACTTCAGCTGATATTCACAACTGTGATCGGCACATTGACGTGAGAAGCAGAGTTGTGAAGATGGCATGGCTTTTCATCCGTATAATATCACAAGCAATAGTGTCAACAGTAACAACGCAAGGAGAAGGAGCAACTTATGGAATAGTCATATGGAGGACTGATATAAGGAAGGAAATAGAGTCATAATCCGCAAGTGTCTTGCATTTATGCCATAAAGGACAGAGTAGATGAGCCCTGGTGTGAGGGTGTGTTAGAATAATTAATCCGACCAGGTGCAAATTTCGACGTGCTTCTTCCTGTCCGTTCCGTGTTGCGGGTTGTTCACTTTATGATTCTAAGCGAGATGACATTCCTTTAGTTGTACACATGCGAGGAAGTTAGTAAGGTTCTTTTTATATTATACAGCCTTGCTTTTGACGTCTGAAGAAACTAAATACCAATTGCATCCTGCGCAATCCAAATCAACTCAGTTCAACAAAAGCTTTAGTTACCCAACTCTGTGCATTTTCATTATTTTTGCATTATCAACTGAAAAAGTATCAATAGGATACTATCAATACTGCCTATTTACAAATGTGTAGCTATCTGAGTATGGCGCACTCTCATAGCTTGACCAATCAACGATCTCATAATGCTTAGGTAAATATTCAAGATTTGCAGCCATGCAAACGAAAAAGATCCCACTAAAACCTTTCTTCATAATTCGCTTCAGTAGACGTAGAAATTTGTACCTAAATACCACGTGCGATATCTCAGCTCTTTTATTCATAAAATGGGTAGAATATATTGGTCATACTTGCCCTGGAAGTTCATTAGCAATATGCATAGTTGATACTTCTTGCACAACCGATATCCCTACAGTAGATAAGGTGAAAAAACGTTGTTTTTTGCGTAAATGGCAACGGGCGATTTAACGGCACTGCTGCTGCACGAGGTAACCGAAGGCATTGAAGCATCCCCCTCAAACCACCGGCTTATATTATTTGTTGAAGATGAGTTACAATTATTAGGTATTTTTCTGCTAGCACAATGCACACAGTCGAATGCCGTAACGCACATATATTTTGTCCAACCCCAGATGCTATTTTGGAAATTTGAAGAAAGTATCCAGAGGTATTAAGGTAATAGACAAGATGACGCCTTGAGCTTTCAGACGTTGCTCAAATTACGATACGTCATTCGTTAAAATATGCACTTCGGCTTGCCTCTGCAACATACAGTGCAGAGTATTTGCATGTGTCTGAGAAAACTGATAGGTAATGCAAGAACATGGGTCTCGTAAATTTGCCAGGCTGTTGTCTTCAGTTTTCATGGATGCGATTCGTTGAACCCGTCCATTCGACAGCTATTTGGCGTACTTAACGTGATGTAGTACCCAAACCAATGGTAGTCTTGAAATCGGAAAATGAAAATTCAAGTCCGTAATGCTATGCTGTGTGGCATGCCTACTTCATGCTGCAAAACATCAGACATGTTTTATTTTGCGCGCCATCAAGTTTTCAACTACATATTTAATGGAAGTCTTTATGAATAAAAGAATTGCAGCGTCCACATTTACTTTCGTTAACCGGATCACGTTTAAATATGGAATAATCTGAAAAGATTTAATGACGCTGTGCCTGACCATATTTCACAGGACAGCATAATACTAGCTGAAGCTTATAAAATTGGCATCAGCTACCAGCAGGTCAATCTTAAATATCTGGGCATTTTAGATGTAGAACAACAGCTATGCCCGAACCTACAGTTATCGCACGTAAACAGATTAGTTTGCAACACCTTATTAATCTGCAAGTTATCCGAAATTGAGAAATACCTGAGTTGTTGCGCTGCAATACAACAATTTAAAATCCAAAAAACTTTGTAATGGAAAGGTAGTATTAACTAAAATTGAAACAAAAAATATTAAGCCTAATCTGCATTGTACAAACACAGTATGGTCGTGGTTGAAGGACGAACATTACGGAGATGGGGAGGGAAAAACAGCTGACAAAAGAAGCCTCATTGAGTTTTTCGTCGCCAACTCAACCATAGTATCAGACCAACATGAGGTCGTAGTCTTTCGCAACCCAAACCTTAAGCTAATGGAAACAAACCGAGGACAAGTTCGAAGCCAAAATCTTTATGTTATAAAGTGGTCTCCACATCCACTGCTGTGCACAAACACAGAGATGCTGCTAATTTGGTTGGTGACGGAAAGTTACCAAATAGATTTTCCGGCAATCTGACAACTTCAGTGATTCAATTCAAACGGCAATTCAATTTGGTATTATCCTGATCGGTTCTAAAGCGCAGATGGTGAATTACAGCACAACAAGTCGGTCCTCGCAACAGTCAGGAAAAGCATTGCAGGTGCGTGGGTTGTAACATTGGTCAGTAATCCTATGTTCTCAGAACGAATAAGCCAAATCTCTAACCGAATGAAGATGGGTCAATTTGGTTAGGACATATGTCAACATCGAAAAGAGCTGACCTCGTCAGCCAAAGTGTCATTAAATCTTTTCAGATTATTCCATATTTAAACGTGATCCGGTTAACGAAAGTAAATGTGGACGCTGCAATTCTTTTATTCATAAAGACTTCCATTAAATATGTAGTTGAAAACTTGATGGCGCGCAAAATAAAACATGTCTGATGTTTTGCAGCATGAAGTAGGCATGCCGCACAGCATAGCATTACGGACTTGAATTTTCATGTTCCGATTTCAAGACTACCATTGGTTTTGGTACTACATCACGTTAAGTACGCCAAATAGCTTTCGAATGGACGGGTTCAACGAATCGCATCCATGAAAACTGAAAACAACAGCCTGGCAAATTTACGAGACCCATGTTCTTGCATTACCCATCAGTTTCCTCAGACACATGCAAATACTCTGCACTGTATGTGGCAGAGGCAAGCCGAAGTGCATATTTTAACGAATGACGTATCGTAATTTGAGCAACGTCTGAAAGCTCAAGGCGTCATCTTGTCTATTACCTAAATACCTCTGGATACTTTCTTCAAATTTCCAAAATAGCATCTGGGGTTGGACAAAATATATGTGCGTTACGGCATTCGACTGTGTGCATTGTGCTAGCAGAAAAATACCTAATAATTGTAACTCATCTTCAACAAATAATATAAGCCGGTGGTTTGAGGGGGATGCTTCAATGCCTTCGGTTACCTCGTGCAGCAGCAGTGCCGTTAAATCGCCCGTTGCCATTTACGCAAAAAACAACGTTTTTTCACCTTATCTACTGTAGGGATATCGGTTGTGCAAGAAGTATCAACTATGCATATTGCTAATGAACTTCCAGGGCAAGTATGACCAATATATTCTACCCATTTTATGAATAAAAGAGCTGAGATATCGCACGTGGTATTCAGGTACAAATTTCTACGTCTACTGAAGCGAATTATGAAGAAAGGTTTTAGTGGGATCTTTTTCGTTTGCATGGCTGCAAATCTTGAATATTTACCTAAGCATTATGAGATCGTTGATTGGTCAAGCTATGAGAGTGCGCCATACTCAGATAGCTACACATTTGTAAATAGGCAGTATTGATAGTACCCTATTGATACTTTTTCAGTTGATAATGCAAAAATAATGAAAATGCACAGAGTTGGGTACCTAAAGCTTTTGTTGAACTGAGTTGATTTGGATTGCGCAGGATGCAATTGGTATTTAGTTTCTTCTTACGTCAAAAGCAAGGCTGTATAATATAAAAAGAACCTTACTAACTTCCTCGCATGTGTACAACTAAAGGAATGTCATCTCGCTTAGAATCATAAAGTGAACAACCCGCAACACGGAACGGACAGGAAGAAGCACGTCGAAATTTGCACCTGGTCGGATTAATTATTCTAACACACCCTCACACCAGGGCTCATCTACTCTGTCCTTTATGGCATAAATGCAAGACACTTGCGGATTATGACTCTATTTCCTTCCTTATATCAGTCCTCCATTTGACTATTCCATAAGTTGCTCCTTCTCCTTGCGTTGTTACTGTTGACACTATTGCTTGTGATATTATACGGATGAAAAGCCATGCCATCTTCACAACTCTGCTTCTCACGTCAATGTGCCGATCACAGTTGTGAATATCAGCTGAAGTAAATACGTGTCAGTTCCATTGAACCTGAGAGGCTTCTGACAAGAACAGCTACGGTGAAATGAGTCCACTGATGCGAATTAACGGTGACAATTGCTTCACAGTAGAATGCTTCTCAGGCGCGCGATGAAGTGTGCTATGGGCAATTTAAACGCCCACTATCCGTGTACTGACGACAATGTGTCAGGCACTTACAACTGGATCCCCGGAATCTGTGTGAGTATTATGGGTTAGCCACTGTTACCGCTCGACACCTTCAATTACCCCTGTGAATGAACAAACTACATGCACAAATTGTCTACGAGTCTAACATATCTAACTAAATGAAGCAAGTGATTTTTTCCTCAAACGACAGTTGCTACACAAATTTGATTAGAAAGAACCGACTAACAGCTCAGGATCTGCGCTGCTGTAGCGAGTTGTTCACTTGTAGCTCGCTGGCTTAATTTGACTGTTTTGCGATTTGTAACATTCGGTGTAATCCTGGATGTGGTATAAATGTCACTGGCACATGTGCCCGCCAGTTCACAGGACGAGTCAAGATGTTCAGTCGGGCCCTCTGTATTGTCCTCGCGGCGTGCATCAGTGTGGTTTCGTACGGTGCTGGTGAGTTCACATATTTGTCGCACAGGGTTATGTTGAGTTTAAGTGCAGACCAAAGTTCGTCCCACTTTTCACCATCTGTTTTATATTAGCATCGCTATCGGTGTTTTTCCCTACAAAGCGTGCATTCAGGAAGAATTCTATAATGGTGCCTAGCAAAGACGTTTGTGTCGTAAGCAGGTTCGTTTGATTTCTCGTATCGACACGCATACCGTCACCTCCTGAACGCCAATGCGGTTTTAGCTTCACATTACAGACTTAAAGTTTCGTGTCAATTTGCTCCCTGTAGGTTCAAATTGGACATTTAAACAGCACACTTTTGTAGTAACTGCACTTTCAAAATACCGCCAACTTGAATTTGCATTGCAAAAATTGTTATGGTTTATATGCCAAATGTCAAAATAACTACTGTAGAATTCACAAATGTTAGTGACTCATCAGCACGAAATAAGGGAACATAACCATTGCCCTACAATTTTGTGTGTGGCATCTACTTTAGCCAAGACGTTTTTATGCTTATAAATGTAATTTTCCGCTTTATGGTGACTAGTTAACTAATTCAGTGCAAAAGGTAGGCTGAAGACTTTGGCTGTTCGTAGCGACTTCCTTCATTTGTGTAACATGCATAATGAAGGTACTTTGCAAAAGCAGCCAACAAGGAATGTAGTCGCTTGTCTGCTTCTCTCAAATAATTTGGCTTTTGTTATGGGGATATTCTATTTGCTGGATAGGCAACTGCTATGGGTATTGGTTGTCTCGTGAAATGAATTGTACCATGGAATGTAAACAATTATCTGAGTGCGCTAACAGCCGGAAAAGTTAGGAAGCTCCCATTCATCGTGCAGTGTGAAGGCGTCCTCTCCTTATCTAACTGACACAAATGAATATTTCATTGAAGTTTGATGTTTTCGCTTAATGAGGTACCAAACAAAATGATATTTTCATTGTTTGGCTTAAGTCCAATTCCCACTACTGTGATAATCTGTGATGCCCTTTCCATTGATTGCAACACAATCTAGCAGGAAATCTTTAAAAAATACAGTACGTTGCATGTCTTACTCACAAATAGTTTACCAGAACTTGTTTTGTCTCAATTTTACAGCAGAGTTTGCTGATTGCATGCTCTTAACTTTGATGGAATGTGCTGCATCTAGAGGACAGTAACGATTGTTGGAAGCAATTTTGGCTTCAATATGGTCTTGGCACCCGTTGCGATCGTGCAAATATGACGCCTTTAATACGGGAGTTAACATTAAAACTGAACCCACACTGATATACTGCCACTCAGAATCCATATCTCATCACACGTGGTCCACGCTAGCTCTCATACGAGGTTTACGCTTCAATTCATTAGCTGCTTCACCAACGCCGTTGATTCCTCCATGGCAAGCAGCGTTTACGTTGGCACCGATATTTGATTTCGTCCACATTAACCTTGTCTGGTTTTGTCGGAATAAATCCCACTATCAGTTGATTTCCGTTGTCTCATACGTGTGATTCAACTGAAGCGGAGTTTTATTTAGGAAGGCAAAATCGGTACTTAACCGCCATTCTTTCACTCGTGTGTGCTTGGTTCTTAGTGGATATACTTTCGGTTTTCTTTTATTCTCTACATTTTGCACGTGGTACATGTTCTTTTGCGAATGTTGTGACGTACTCCACGTGGCTTATACTGCAATTCTTCTGTTTTTCAGTGGTTTCCGAACTAGACAGTTCAACATTAGGCGGTGAGTCCTTGTTGTTCCGGCCTGCAAATACAACGTCAACTCTAATGCGGGGTTTCAATGTGATGCTCGCGTATTGCGTGAATATCAATTGTTACTCCTGTGTTTTGTATTTGGTAGCGCTTTAAAATAACACTCTTTCGCAGTTAAACACAAGCACGCTTTATTTAGGGAATTAAGCGATCTTAAGGCGGTTACTCTATCGTAATACGCTGCACACTGTGTGCACGTAACCACTCGTTGAGCAAACACGGCCACGAGGACTGGGCACCCCGTCCCCTCCAGCATGTCCTACTGTCTCCTGAAGCCAGTATAAACTAGGCAGTGGATGCTACACAAGTAGGCACCTTTTCAACATTCACATCAAGCGCAGTCGCAAGGTGGATGTCAAACAACAGCCAATCACTTGAAATAACTATAACAATTATTATATGTATATATTAAAACATACGCAAATGCTGACATAAATGTACGCTAAATGAGCATATGTAATAAATTGCTTACAACCAAATCCGCGATAAGTGCAAGGTGTCAGAAAATATATTTCATATAATGCCACCATGTCGAACATGTTCGCTAACTTAACCACGATTAGCTTAAGAAACCTGTGCAAGTTCAGATAACTTTAAAATGAGGTAAATATAAATGCGTTGAGACACCATGGCAAACCCACCACATAAAAGATAGAAACCCAGCGCGCAAGCACTCGGTTAGTAAATCATATGCAGCGTACCTAGCTACACTGCGCATGGGCTGCTTAGGTTCTCAGCAGGACGTGTTGTCGTTTCGATGCTGTCCAGATTGGCCTCGCTCGTGGCTCACCATGCCTGTCTGACTCAGGCAATGGCGACCACATGTGCTAAAGCACTATGCGCTCGACGTCCATGGAGTATACCCCGTAGGCATCTATCTCTACTGCAAATGCTGCTTCTTCTATGCTTACACAAGGGCTTCCTCTTGCACCTCGGCAAAGACCTCAGTGATCAGGTTGCGTCATGCAAGCCGATCCATCGCAATGTTTTCGAATGACCATCAGTTAAACAGTAGAACGTTATAGGATCAATGGATCATGTCCTGGTTTCTGTGTCCCAACTTAATTTGCGAACATGAATATAACTTACATAACAGTGGAAACACTGGGAGGAGGGTGACCGGATGGTAGATAAATGCCACTGCACGATTCCACACTTGAAAATGGGGTGAATATGCTCCATTTGCACATGATCGTGACATTCGATACCTCAAGACTTCGTTGGAAAAACCGTGCGAACGATTCGGCAAACTGCACGGTGACTGATTTTAAAGCCATGAGCGCTGTGAACGTGCATGAACAATAGGCTCGTTATCACTTCTGTAGCAGTGAAAAACACGTGGCCTAGTCCTGGTAGCGATTGTTCTTTGTATTGAATGGATGAGTTGAGGATTCACTTGGAAATCTCTGGTTAAGCTGTTACCGAATCCTTGACAGCATCTTGTGTAGGGGCGCGAGACTATCTACTGCGCTTAGAACTGGGATTTAAATAAAGCTACTAGATGCGTATGTTAACGGTATCCGCAAGGTAATACACAGTACTACTCTATACAACGCAACAGTTGTAGTGGTACGGAGGGCTGAAAATGCAGCAAAGTTATACTGATGCTGTACACTTCGGGCTCCCAACAGAAGGACGGAAAGCGTCACATACCCATAACAATAGCTTCAGTTTCAGGACGTTTTCATTTCGCGTTCACCGCCTCAATTGTATTGAGCGTATTGCTCTCCCTGCCTACCTAACATTCTCCAGAGGGCACAGAACGTTGCATCCATAACGCTAAACGAGCTAGTGTCACCTTTCTTCCAAAACATGTTTGATCGAAGTACTTATGCCTATCATGATACTGACACTTAACGGCCGTCTTCCCTGTGCTCCCACATGTGCTGGAAGCAATCGTCGCTGGGTCTTTATCTGAACATCACAAACGCTCTAACTTCATAGAATCGCAGCAGCACGGTTTCCGTCAGCAGTCATCATGCAAATACACCCCACTGATTGCATCTCCTATTCTGACGGACACGACCGACGAAGGTAGATGGATAGAGGTTAATTACTTCGAATTCTTCATAGCTATAGTTCGCCTAGTTTACAGCGCTTATTTCATGGGTTGAATAGCTATTCATTTGGGGATCCAGTTCTTGGGTGTATCGGAGAGTTCCTACATAACTGGCAACTACAGATTAGATTTCGGAGTGCGCTGCCCGATAAAATTTATGTCAAATGTGGCGTTCGAAAAGTATCAGTGTTGCGGTAGCGTTTGTTTCTTGTTTTCAGGTAATTGATTGCCTAAGTTTTCTTAATTTTTGCTGATAGTGGGACGATGGTACAGACCGTTGCTACGCAAAGAGATCCGACGCACTTCAACGTGACATAGACCTGCCGTTTGAATGGTCATTCTGCGATCTGCTCCAGTTTAATGCCCTTAATGGTAAGGTGGTCCGCATGCATCATCATCCCGAATATCATTTACAAGCTTGGAGATTATGACCTGTAAGTATTCACGTAGCAGCACGTGCTCAATGTACAAATCCATGCTGTACCGGGCTGCTCAGAATAATCGGAGAACGTTTTAAACTTTTCAATCAAATGCGCTGAGGTGTTACGTGGGTAATTTTGCGAATTTATCGTATGTCTATCTGCAGTTGCTTTTCACTTACGTGTGACCTTATGTGGAATTCGTTAGCAAGGCCTGGCAGAAGCGCATCAAGCGAAATCTCACTGCACTCGAGACTCCACAGCGAAGAGCCACCAAGTACTTTACGCAATTGCTTTCTCTTCCATATTAACATACGCTAATTGTCCTAAAATGTTACAGTAGACATCACCAGTGCCTGTGTGGCGACCAAGAAAGGTCTACCCGATTTTAGAATTCAAACCACGTCTGCCGCCACTTGAGATAACGCAGTTACAATACCGGTTTGAGGGACATCAGTTCGAGTTTATAAACAGTAACGTCGGCTAAAATTTCGGCGAAGCTTTGACTCACTTTTGGTCTGCTAGACACGGAACGTCTACCCAACTTATGTTATTAACGCCATCAATATATTAGTGTTAAAAAGCCTTAACTTTGACTAACCCAGCTACCTTACGATATGTTTCTTTGGTACGTCGACAAACGTTGTTATATGACCCATGTTGCACAACCAGCTTTACTCTACATATCGGTGTCGGCATTTTTATTCACCTTCATGCCTCTGCGTGAACACTGGTTAGCCCATGGAAACTTTTCATTATATTACTGTGTTTTCTTCTCACAGATTTCTGGTTAATTCCGTTGATCCTACAGTACTTGTTGTGTAATGTTTGCCTAATCAGGATAACACAACTGTTCCATTTATCTTAAAGGTTTCCTGGCTTTTGCCAAGCTCATTATCCAACAAAATTAATCTAGTGATTTGAGGGACCATCCTTGTAATGCCGTGGTTTAATTTTTCCTGCTCAAACTTGGCAACACGTCCTGTCACTTCCTACGTACGCTACTGAGTGAGGTCCTTCCAATGTAACCTAACTCCTACATGTATACGCTGAATACTGAGCTGCACTTATAAAATGAACAATGTGCTCATATTTGGTGACGTTGGAGAACCACAGGTACTTCAATACAACCTTGATGTTTAGAGGGAGCATTCGCCTGGATAAAACCGAAATTTAGCTTTTTATTTGAAGAAAAGCCTATTAGCACGTATTAAATGTTCTAGAAGATCGGGATTACCTGTACCTCTGAGCATTCAATAAACACTGAGTATGCGTATTTGTGCAAACCCCATTGAGACTAGCCAGACTTGTTTGTGGTCGACATCTTAGCTTTTTGATGGATATAAACGAAGCCGATCGGAATATGTGCAAGTGATTCACGCTGCAGCATGCTGCGGTACATTTTGTCCACTCAGTATAAGTACTTGTTCTGATGTCATAGTAACTCTGTTGAAACGGCTTAAATTTGGATGCCGTAGGTTTGTACATGCCCTTTTATGTGATTTCCTAACTTACACAATCCGTTAACTAAGGGGCATTCTTCGGGTGCTCCAAATACCCCGAAGAGCTACTTCTAACCACTGTGTCGAACACAGCTCGCGGAGCTCAATGGCCTAGTGATCCTGGCGATGGCCGCCAAGCATTACGCGCCAAGTTCCAATCCCAGCTCGGCTATCTCTACCTGATGAATCTAAACAAAAAACGAAACCATCGGTCGTAGAGTGCATGGATGGGAGAGAGCCACACCGAAACCCTCCGCAAGTGGCATTTTTGTTGCGTTGACTTGACAACATGCCGTTGTAAGTCCGCAGCTTGCAATGCTACATGCACATCGTCGCTTGTGCTAAACAGAATGCAACGCGCAAAATGAGTTGTATGACACCGGCGACAACTTAGTTAAGCAACTGCACAATGATACAAGGAGGAAAGACGCCATAAAATCGGTTGCGGATAACGGGTAAAGGAAGGCATTCTGACGTAAATATCGTTAACAATGTGACACTGTGACATTTAGAGGATGAACAAGGCTACGCAGGTAAAAGTAATTTAAGTATGATGTGGATGCAGCTGACGTACATAAAGTGACCGCTTTTTACTTCCCATTTGCAAACATAACTAGCAGTCATAATACGTCTAGTTTCTAATCATCTCGGGGTTACAGCCCACCTTTTCCGTTAACCTAAAAATTCATATTATTTTTTCATTCATTCATCATCGTTTCACTATTTCGCATGCAAGGAAATGCAGATAATTCAAAGTAGATAACTGATTATTTTGTTCTTGCCATTAGCTGTGTCCGCTACACTTAACATTACGGATCTTCACATTGCTAATTGTTGCACTTGACATTACATGTTGTGAGAAAACTACGTGCGAATTCACTTAACCGGAACTATCTAAGACATTATTTTAGCAGTCGCTGTGGTATTCGCTAATCTAGCCAATTTGCTTGCCAACATTTTGTCACCAGTCGAGCTGACTTTCTCAATGCATGGTTACACTTGTGGTTGCAAGGCGAAGTGCCCATACATTGCATTTTCATGTCGATGAAAATAACAGTGATTTGCTTTCGGTCTGCATATCTGTGGTTCAGCCCTTACACCAGAGGAAATGCTCACTTTGTGATAGCTTAAGTTTAAAAAGCGCACCCCGGTAGTTAAATGAACTAAGCAACATTCGTATCCCAAAATCATCGCATCCAACGTTTGAAAATATTTCTGCGCTAATTATTGAAATATTAGGCTGCCTAAACAACGACGGCTGTTCGCTATATCTCCGATGTCCTACTAAACAGTCCGACGTAACGGACAATTTACGAATCTTTTACGAGCATCTCATTACTGGTTGCAGTCGTTTATCATGTGCTTTCTCCCCAACGTCTGTTTTAGACTTTGCCTTCGTACGACACTGTCCACGGAGAAACGGCTATTAAGTATGCATGAAATCCGATGTTTATTCGAAGACCGAAAGTGATAGTAGCATAGAAGAGAATTGTCAGCAAACTATGGATTGTTCCTTATGTGCTCCAGTTACTCAGCTTTTGCGCTGCCTAAATGATTGATTAGGAGCACTTGTACTCATATTGAAGCCGTAATTGCTCCAGATTTTTCGTTTGGTGTGACACTGTTTTCGGAGACATACTACGGTGTCACAACACGGGTTTATTCGCGCAGCATGACTGCAGCAGTTTCGGTTCGCTTGACCGCTATGCTACGCGTAATGATTCCGCAACATGTGAGAAAGCCTTAGGATATGTGTGGGCAACCACTGGTTCACCCGGACCATGTACAGGCGATGCTGCGTGCTTCCACACGGGCATTGCTCACACAATGAATGGAGTTAGATTATAAGTTTCCACGCCCCATTCACTTTTCATAAGCATCAAAAATCCATGTGATTAGCGAACTAAATACGTCTAGTAGCAACCGGTTATACCGGTTGTGAATAATTAACACTTCACACTTCGCCACATGACTCGTTATATATACTCAGTGTCGCTATGGCATAAAATGTACCAGTGGTCTATCGTTATGTGAGAAGTGTGTACGGTGAGGTATGAAGTACGTTTTAGTGGTTTCGTCGGTTAGTACAAAACGAAGAAAGTGATAACTCCTCTTAAGCGGTGAGTTGAGTACACGCACCTGACCAATCCCAATAGTAAGAAACGTTTGTCTAGCGCTTTCCTGGATTTTTGGTAGCTGTCTGCATGAAGGTAGCTGCGTAGATTCCTTCAAAAATTGTGGAACATATTTACGACGTCACAATATCTCGCGGCTTACCTGCGGAGCAAAACAGAAGAACTGTACCCATTATTTAGCATTCGTATTATTCGAAGGCATGCTGGACGCATTATGTGGTCTATCTACAGCGCAATATGTTCTGATGCATACTTGTACAATTCTCACCAATGAGATCCAATTGGACGGTTTTAGGCAATTTAGTTAACAAACCATGGAGAATTAGTTGGGCCAATTTTCTGGCCGCCAGCCAAAGTAAAAGAGGAATATATTTATAGTGCGTAGTCTAGTAGAATTACAGCCAGCATCGGGGCTTGAATATATGGTACAATGATGGCCAAATCATGCTCTATATCTAGTTGCATTTGAAGTCTGACTTTGCAATGCTGAACATTCCTAAGCGTTTACTCTCTGACACTCAGAGATTTTAACAGTTGCTTCATTTGTGGTTATTAATTACTGGGGTTTCAACCAATCGGAATTGACGCACTGCAACTACCAATTCGTGTGTGATTGCGGAGCAATTTATATAAACAGAGCCGAGAGTGCTCTGATTTCCGAAATAAAGGAACGCTTGTCAAGGATAGTTCAACGCGACACAGACTAGCAGCCCTAACCATCTGAACATACGCGCTAGCACAGAACTCCAGCTTCCTCCGCAGGTAGCAACTAGCGTTCAGGTGGCACTGGATACAGCTCGGATCAGATTTTACAAATATGCTTCATTATCCAGAACTTGCTTCGTTTGTTTCACCGAAGCTGTCAAAATCGCCTGGTTTCTTCGTCATATGATTATGAGTAGTACAGCCGCTACTTTACTAAATAATAGAGACTTGTGCAATGAGCCTCGCGTCAGCAGCGGTCTTGATGCAATGTATAGTAGCATCTATCTTCGATAATAGTAATGGTCACTTTTGGCTAGTCGACACAGTGTGCAATGCTTGATGCATACTTGAGGTATTCATTGTGTTTGCAGTTAAATTGGATGTCAATAATTAGAATTGGTAGGAAAATATTCCTTAGGGCAAACGCCGACAAATACCTTATTAGACAAAGGATGTCGAAACGTTATTATAAGAGTCAGTACGTCTTTAATAAGAGTAATGCCAAATGATTATAACGGCTATCGCGAAGATGTAGGACGAAGATTTCAGTCACTCCCAGATACCTAAATGTGTAGTTGTCATAGTGAAATAGAAAATGGCGGTATATTTTCCTACAATCTGCGGATTTTTACTCTGGTTTTGGCAGTGTCTGTAGTAAGCAAATGACTTGCTCATATTAAACCAGTTTGCATGGAGTCGTTAAGTTTAGAAATGTCTTAATCTACTTTAGAAATGCGTAAGAGAACGAGTTTGCGCTGTTTTCGAGGGGTACAATTAAGCATTTGCTAGGATATTAAAAACTGACCTTATTCTTACCAGTGAACCGGATTGCTTAATTGGGCTGCAAAATGATAAAAATCACATCAATTATTTCTGACGTTTCTGTTCCCACTGAGCGTGTTTTTTGTAAACAATGACACATGATTAATCCAAAATTCCTATCCTCATACCTTTGTTTCCACATCAGTGGAGGCCACACAAATCCCCCGAAAGAGAAGTAAGTTTTACATAATCCGAACTGCAGCCGTTTCCTCTAATCTCATTATTGATCAAAGGTTTTATTCGTCATTCAATCATTTGTGAGACAAAATCAAAACAAGTGTCATTGAAGAGCTTCGAATTTACTCTAACCAATATAAACCACATGCTCCATGACTCTGGTAGAACATGCATGTACACTCTTGTGCACATTAATTGAAACGAACAACGGTTGTGTCTCTTTTTCTATGAATATCATGTTTTTCTACATGAAAGCTGCCGTTTTGCATTTATTCTTTTATTTTATTTTGGGAATACATATTTCATCATTATTTGTGAATCAGACGATGTAATAACTGCGCATGTCTAGTCGTTACATCACCGAAGATTGCATCATACTTTTTATGGTTAGTAAGGTTTTTGTTTCAACTTCTTCTTTTTGTGATTCAGTCATTGTTTGAGATAGACGTGACTCCCAGAAGGCGCATGAAGATCGTGACCTTGCACGAACACACAGACAATATCTACAGGGACATATCAAGAATAGTAGGCGTCAGTCCGGCAACCGTCAGCCGTGTGGTCAAAAAGAAAAAGGAAACGGGATGCATTTCGCCAAAACGCAAAGGGAAATGTGGTTCTAAGAGGAAAACCACTGCCAGGGATGACGCTTACCTAATACGGGAAAGTGTTAAAGATCCTCGAAAGTCTAGTGACGCATTAAAACGTGATTTGGGGAAGAAAGGAATGGAAATCAGTTCTTCAACGGTTCGCAGGCGACTCCAGGAAGTTGTTCGGAAAGCCAGACGGCCTGTGGAAAAACAACTTCTGACAAAAGTAATGAAAGTTAAGCTTTACAAATGGGGACTAAAATACAAATACTGGACAAAAGAGGATTATAGAAAAGTACTATTCAGCGATGAAAGCCATTTCTGTGTTCATGGTCAGGGAAGTCAGTATGTTCGGAGGTCAGAGGGAGAAAAGGTTCGTGATTCCCACATTGACCACTTTGTGAAACACCCACAAAAGCAGATGTTTTGGGGGTGCTTTAGTTATTACGGCGTCGGTGACTTGCATCCAGTCCAGGGCATGATGCGCTCTCCACAATATATTGAAGTTCTCCAAAGAAGAGCTGTTTCAGAACTAAAAAAGACATTTCCTGACGGATCTGGGGTATTTCAACATCTTGGGTCCCTGTACCAAACTTGAATTAAAGCTTGAATAAGTTTCTCCTTTGTCGTACAGTCCATGCCACGAAGGCGTTGCTTGCAAATAGACCACATATTTTCAATGGGTTTAAATCTGGTGAATTCACAGGCCAGTCCAAGATGGATATTTGATTAATATTGAAAAAGTCTTGACCATTTTTGCTGTGCGGCACGGGGCCAGATCCCGCTGAAGAACTGATTTCCATTCCTTTCTTCCCCAAATCACGTTTTAATGCGTTACTAGACTTTCGAGGATCTTTAACACTTTCCCATATTAGGTAAGCGTCATCCCTGGCAGTGGTTTTCCTCTTAGGACCACATTTCCCTTTGCGTTTTGGCGAAATGCATCACGTTTCCTTTTTCTTTTTGACCACACGGCTGACGGTTGTCGGACTGACGCCTACTATTCTTGATATGTCCCTGTAGATATTGTCTGTGCGTTCGTGCAAGGTCACCATCTTCATGCGCCTTCTGGGAGTCACGTCTATCTCAAACAATGACTGAATCACAAAAAGAAGAAGTTGAAACAAAAACCTTACAAACCGTAAAAATTATGATGCAATCTTCGGTGATGTAACGACTAGACATGCGCAGTTATTACATCGTCTGATTCACAAATAATGATGAAATATGTATTCCCAAAATAAATTAAAATAATAAATGCAAAACGGCAGCTTTCATGTATAAAAACATGATATTCATAGAAAAAGAGACACAACCGTTGTTCGTTTCATTTAATGTGCATAAGGATACATGCACATGGCAAATCTGATCTCCCATTTAGCTTAATTCTTCCTTAGTAAATGTTCTACAGTACCAAGGCAAATGAAATTGGCGAGGCAATGAGACATGTGCCATGTATATGCTTACGGAAGTTTCTCCAGAAATAAACTGAGAAGGAATCCTAAAGACATTAGGCGATATGGGTTCTCGTTTACCGTCGAAAATATTACAGCTTGCCTCGTAGTTGGTTAAGGTCGTTTAATCTGATTTACTTAGAACAAAGCCTACTAAAATAAATCGGAATTCCGCGTCCCTGAACTTGATGATTCGCATAAATATTGGTGGGTGACACGTGAGATAGTCTTTGTGCGGATGTTTAAATCGGATGAGATGCATGTATTACAATCTACTAAAAACTGTAAACGTATATTCTTCGCTGAACTTGTACCAGCAACCTGGTTGGTGAGCAGAAGCTAGTTATATTGTCTGGAATTCAGCAATGATTGTCAAGGGGCTTATAAACATGCGAAATTACACTGTAACTCTGTTTATAATCTTTGTAAGAGACAATGCAAGAGACACTAAACCCCGGCTCGTTAGGCTAGCGCTGCCGGTTCTAACATCCCTTGTCACATACCGGATGCGCAATGCTGTATTAGATGCGTTGTTACTACTGGCTCATAAGTAATTTATTCGTATGAGCATTTTCAGTAACTGAAATACAGGATTAGCATTTGCTTTTTAGCGGCATCAATTCCAGTCTAATGACAACACCTTTTTCCTCTGTCACCCATGCAGACAGCAGCAACACCAATCAGCCCAAAACGAACGGTGAGTTCAATTTGACTGTTTTACCACACTTGTATTCCAATATGGATGATCCAAGTAACATCAAGTATGACGACACACACTGTAGCATAGCGCAGCGATTGACCTCGGCTACAGTAGGTTTGACTTGGTTTGCAGTAAAAACTTGCTAATTATTATGCGAATCTACATGCCTGTTTTTCATTAAAGTTCCTCAGTCATTTGATAATTCGATTTAGTCATTACAGCCAGCAATATTATCATCGATGTAGAATTATCCTGAGTTGATATCGTGCCTCCAGAATCACTCAGATGCTGAGCAAATGACTTGTCATTGGAGAGTGTAATGTGTTCTGTTTGAGTTTTATATGGAAGCTGAACCAGTGTGGACGACCATGTGGCTGTGGGCGTTCATTGTTGGACATCTTGGGTTACGAGCAGAATCCATGAAATTAAAGCGTATCTCTGGAAGCATTTCTCTGCCTAATTAGTTGCGCAAAGTGTGTTTGAAGCCGTGCGGAACAAAAAGAAGGAGACGATGGCCTGTATGGACTCCAACATTCAAAATATGAACACTAGCACAGCAATCAAAAAAGCAAGCCATTTCTTCGAACAGAATTTTCACAGAATCCACAAGGGGACTGCTCGGTAGTTGGCAACAATTTCGTAAAATTTCACATTTAGTAAAAAGACAGAACTTGCAGCTGTGCGTATGGAAAAGCCATGATGTTGCAGGTCGATTTTGAACTCATCTGATTACTACGGGTAATATCATTAATGTGGACCTCGACTGTCAACAAGCGTTTCACTAGCTGATGTAGAACAAAGCCTTGTAATCTATCCAACCTAATTCCCTATCCTGTGTCCGACATTGTGCAAGTCAGGGCGTAAACAGCATTAAAAATAAGCACGACATACGTTGTAATTAGTGAGACAAATCGCTGCCGCCTTATACTATTAGTACAACAATGCTTCCCAAAGCTTCGATTGAATGATCTCTGACTGCTTCATTAGCCACCGTAACGTGGTGTAAAAGTTGCTGGTTCTCGTCACAGAAGTGCGAGAAACGATCAAATTGCGCGCCCAATACAAGGGATATGAGGAATTCACGCTCACATCTAACTCGTGTATCATGAAAACTGCCTCAGTCTTTGAGCAGTAAAACTAAATAATGATTGCAAACTGATATATTCGCGTTCACAATCGGTTATATCAAATTAAGAACGATTAGTAGGAGTGAACCGCTCCTTTGATTTCGGTATTTTACCAAATGGGATAAAATCACCTTGCAGTCGAAATGGTTCTCAAATTTGAAAATCGCTGGTTGCATTGGCATAGCTGTACACATGAATGAGACCAGCGCAGTGAACCTTGTGTCAGCAACATTGCTGATCCAATGGTGACTAACAGTGAGGATTACATTTGCTATCGGCAACGAAACGTTTAGTGCTTGACGCGTATCAGGGATATGCACTGTAATTGTAGGTAATTGGGATGATAATTATTTGCAATCATGGTAAACCATTACATGGGGGAAACACAAACTGAGTACCTCATTAAGCAGGGTGTTTTGAAGCGAGTAGAATTTTAACTACAACTCCCACATAGCTACACGACGACAAGGGTAAATCCAGCTGGACATTTTAACGTATAGTTAAAGTGAAATTAACAATCGCGATCACTTCTCCATTATAGGCGGAATTCTATAACCTGATTTGAGCGATTTCTCTGA
>OX104063.1:115001029-115031029 GCA_944474145.2 Dicrocoelium dendriticum | reverse complement strand
ACGTACACACACAATGACATACATACATACCAATACACAAACACAAACTGCTATGGCAAACATATCGGATTTTGCGCATTCTTGATCATGCATCGTTATGTCAAACTGATCATGCCTGTAAAGGCGTGCCTCTCCTTGTTGAGAATAAAATATTTATTTAGTTATTTATATGTGTAGTGAAAGCGATACATTTAGGCACGGAGTAACTTATTATTGAAAGTGTCAGGGCAATATTGAAGTATGATTCCGGTCGACTTGCCAGTAGGTAGTTCTGGGCAGTGAGTTTATTCAGTGGCGAGTCACATCCGCTACGTCGCAGTGTTGTTACATGGACATTTGTGGCCTTTTATGGGGAGAACGCTTGCTAGGCGAAAACTCACCACGTCCTGGAACACTGTCAGAAATTTATTTGTGTATTAATATACAACTGGCAGACCAAGTTGTCGACTGATATCACGCTCGGGTATCCACAGTCAACTGACCTTCCATTTCCTCTGTTAGTTGAGCAGGTAGCTTGGGCAGGACCGCCATAATGGCTGAGGCTAATCGAGGACGGGGGTTTCACGAAGAATCCTCTTTGTGGGTGTCCAGGTGGGCAAAACGTCAGGTTCTTGCATCTGGTTTTTTCAGGAGTATGTATTCTTTTCAGGAGTGTGAAGGTCTCAAACCGAGCTATCATCACTGGACAACGGTCATGGTAGTGATTGCAGTTGTATCCGTTTGTTGTACAGCCATGTGCTTCATATATCACTAGAAAATAAAGGGAAATTGTACAGTGCGGGACTTCGTATGCTCTGGACATTACGACGCAGTTCCTTTCCATCGTCCGACGAAACCATACCTATTATTCTCGCCCCGCTCATCAGATATGTCCTTGAATACGGCGCCGCTGGTTACCATCCGATAACCCAACGAAGGACGGAATCATCATCATCATCGTTACACGTTAGCTGGAGGTGGAAAGCGCTTCAGCTATTGTGCCGCAATACAAAAGACAATAAAAGGAAAACAATGGCAAACATTGGCACGCCCGCTGAGTCCCCAGTAACGGATGGACATCGTCCCGGAGAGTTAACAGCTGGCTGCCGTTAAAGAAACTCGTATTATGCCTAACAAGTGAGACCGTGATTGGAGGGGATGCTAACCAGGAGGGTATGGACAAAGGAAACCACAACACAAACGCCATTGATGCAGGCTCCAAGCCATATCAGCAAGTGTGTCCAACCAAACGTGTTCACCGTCCTTAGGACCCAAACCAGGCAGTCGGGATGCGCCAACCGACGCTAACTTCGAAGTGAGGGTTTTCATTTCGCTCGACCAAGTCATCACTTGGCCTCCCCTCCTCCGCTTCCAACCGAACCCACGACGCGCAAACAATGCACGTCGCGGGAGTCGGTGTGCTGGCATGCGCAACAAGTGGCCCAGCAATCGGAGCCTGGTGCGTGATACAATGACGCTGAGCACTTCACTCGCTCTTCCTGCACCAAATACACGACGCCGAACACGCTCATTGCTTACGCGGAGTTCCCACCAGAGATGAGCTAAGCTGCGAAGTCAACGATGATGGAATATGACGAGCCTCTTCATGTCTGTCGACCTGATGGGCCAGGTTTCCCAGCCTTATATGAGAGTTGAACGGACGGCTGCGTTTTAAACTCTGCGCTTTAGGGCGAGAGTAATGTCGCGTCTGCGCAACAGGCGGCGGAGATTGGCAAAAGCACCTCGAGCTTTTGCTATACGGTTCGTAACCTCATCTTCAATCCCACAGGTGCCGATTTAGATGCCCATGTACTTGAATTCCTGAACGACTTCTAGCAGATCACCACCAAGCGTTAGCGCAGGGTTGGGTCCTTGCCAAGCTTGGAGTACTTTGAATTTCGATGGAGCAAAGCCTAGCCCAAAACGAATGACAGCCAGTGTTAATCGGTCCAGTGCTGTTTGGCATGTTTGGGAGCTGTCACACCAAATCAAGAAGTCGCTCACCAGAAAGTAGCTTCACACCATCTAGGTCGTGTCCAGCGAACGCTGCTTCCATGACTTCGTCAATAGCCAAGTTGAAGAGCAAAGGTGACAGCTAGCATCCTTGTCTCACGCCGCTGGTGATACTGAAGGGTGGCGACAGTTTGCCATAAAAGCGCACCCTTCCCGAACTATGCGTGTACAGCGCTTTGATAATGTTTACACATTTATCAGGCACACCTTTCCTCAGCATCCAGTCCCAAAGGGCACATCGATCGACGGAGTCGAAGGCACCTTTTATGTCAAGAAACAAGACAACGGTGGGTCGGCAATAAACATGACGGTGCTCCAACACTTGACGCAACGTGAAGCTGTGGTCGATGCAGCCCCGACCTCGACGAAATCCCGCTTGCTCTTCACGAACCTGGCTCGTGAAGGACGGAAACGCAGGAGCAAATACAGCACCTCGCAACTAGAATGTTTCCCAGTCTGCGAAAACTCCTTATGAAAAAGGTTGTGAAGGGCTCTGATTCTGTACACTATCCTACCTCCGAGCGAGAAGTGACAGTATTACGACCCGTCGAATACTACACCAAAATCCTTTTCCTATATGGTAAGAAATATTTTGCTGCAGGAACCCGTAACACCCGAGGACACCGTTACAAACGCAGGGTTTGCTGCAGGAACAAAGTATCACATCAGTATAGCATAGAATAAGTAACAGCAAAACACATGAAATACACTACCAGTAGGACTAATAGAGACCGATTCTGCGAAGTGTTTCCAAACAGGTATAGACGAATTTTTTGGAAGCCCGTGCATTTGTGCACAGGTGCACGTACAAGCAAAAAATGAATCTTATGCCCGGAACTAAGAACACCAATAACCGAGCAAGGATAAACGCTTAACCGACCAAACATTACCGCTGCCGATCCGTAATTAAAGGGTTTTGCGTTTTTCCACGTCCATCGAGTTGTGCGGAAACTTTTCTATTTGATCTTTTTCAGTTTCAGTCGGTTTAATACCACATAAACCGATCATATGCTTGGTTTGCTTTTGACGTGTTTGTGAAGCCACCGGTCCTAATATGACTAGTTCAAGTCAGCAAAAATAATGACAAGCTTAATGTAAATATTAATGCAGGCTTAGCGGCTCATTTCCTCGCTGTTCGTTTGTTTACAGATGTTATCCCAAAATGTCCACGAATGACCAATGGAACCCACTGCGCGACCAAGTTTGGTAACACGGACGTCACAAGTACACAAGGTTAGGACGAATGTTTGTCACCCAAATCATTAATGCGCAGCGTTAGTTTGGCCCAACAACAATTTCCGTGCGGTGCGAGTACTTACCGCACTAAATGCTTGGTAGCTGGGTCTACCGTGCTTCCCAGTGTAACGCTAGTTTAAAAGCTAATTACACCGGTACATGAGCTGTACATTTTATAGTGAATACAAGCAAAAATTTCCTGTGAAACGGGTAAAATATATACATGCCTAGCGTAGTTCAGTATTAGCTTTCAGTTCTAGAGCACTTCGCCGGAAATTCAACAAATAGCAGGTTTGTAGGCGTCTTATGAAACCAGAGTGCACCGTTAGAAAGATACGATATTGAGATATCCATGGTCTTTGTACACTGAAGGGGTCGGATGCCTCGGTGGGTGCAAAGAAGATAAGGGATAACGACGAGCAGTTCTATACAGCGCTGTACACCTCACTTGTATTACTTCTGAACACAGTGGCAACACCATTTTGATGCGCCGTATGGACGGTATCTATTTACTGAAAGTTGAAAGCGAATTGTCGCAGTAGTAGAATCACGGCAACCTGAAGATATCCTTAGACGCGTAGTTGGAAAAGGGATAAAACGACATTGCCTATGCAGGATAACAGTAACAAACCCTACATTGCGCCAGCCACATAGTTGGACCGCAGCTCGTAGCGCCTAGGAATATACCAGTTATTTAATTACTTACTTCTTCGAATTCTCATGCCATTCGTAGCAAACATGCATACAGGTGCTAAGCAGTACTTTCCATTATTTGAATATAACTGGTGTTGTACTTACCGTTCTCAGTTTCGGTCCATTCTCCGTCGGGCTCTGCCTGGGAAGTCCCATTATACCTAAGCTGTCGGAGAATAGGTTGAGTCTCATTCGGTGGAAGAAGCTGAGTACTAACAAACAACACTGTAATCATCTACACAGGTGGCAGGATAACAAGGCTGCGCAAAATTTTGCGTCGTGCACTTACCAACCTTTGCGTCAGAGCCACTAAAATTGGTTTGCCAACACCCAGCTTGTATCGTCGTGCAACGCGACCCCAACGATGCACGCTGCTTCTACTAGTGCTCGTGTGCACACTGCTGGGTCCATTTACCCGGGCTCAGCCGCAAGTAAGTGTAAAGCCTTGAGACATCCAATGGCCACAAGGGGCTGAACTAGAGGCCGGAGAAATCAACCTATGGTCATGGACAGGACTAAACACTACAAGTTTACTTGGTCTGATGACGGCCTTTACCAAAGCCGCTGTGTCTAAAGGCGCTTGAAGAATGTGCAATAAGCTGGTCAAAATGGGGGTATTCTAAGGAAATCTTCAAACCTATTTTCCTGCGAAGTGCCAGCCAATTAAACCAAGCGAGTTCAGACTGTTCAGCAAAAGCCTGATTCATTTTGGTTCCGTGCGAAGAGTAATACTGTCCCACTAGTTATAATCGTAATTGCGCTGTCACGAAAGCATGAAAGACCTGCAGACGTGGCTGGGAAGATGCTAGGCACCAAAATAGCTTGGTTAGGAACAAGCATAGCAGGTTGCGCGACGTAGTCCGATCCATCGAAATCCGCTGCAATCCAAATCAACGACGCCGAATGGTCTACTAAGAAACTTGTTCCTGCCAACATTGCCAGTAACCCAAAGGGCCATAGCTTTCTGGAACACTACATTCCCAACCCATTCATTTACTCCCAGCAGGTTTCGCTCAAAACCAGGAAACATGCAAATACCGAGGTCAGCTGGGCGTTGTTGCATAAAGTGAACTGCAACGTCGGACGATGCTGTGTCTGCTGCCACGTCCACAACCAAAGTGAACGGCAACGCTGTACGGGTGCACAGCAACTTTCCTGGTCTCCCAACTACAGCCTAAAGTAACAGGAAAGAAAAACAGGCAATTAGATGTCCCATCTATAAAATACACTAACTTTCTTGAGTCAACCTCAACTTAGATGCAGGGGAAACCGGTTAATGACCTGCACTAATTAAATACAATAGGTAACCTCCTCGGTCTTCTGACTAAACCCACCAAGTTTGCCGAGGATGTCCAGCCACCAGCATTCCAGTATTATGGTGCAGCTAGGCTTCCGGGTTATGCTTAACGCTGTCCATGCTGCGGAGCCAGCGTTACTTTCAGGTGCGCGTCTTCAAAAAGAAAGCAGTTTGGTCCGTGTCCTTCTAGACGTTCCATGTGGCGAGCGCAAGTTTCCGAAGCAGAGCTTAGAAAACTTCCGCCTGTGCACCGCAGTCAGCTTGGTTTTCGCCCACGGCGTCTCACAGTCTCATGAGCACGATAAAGGAACAGTGTCGAACTGCAAGACCGTATCGCAACTATTCCGTTCTACAATCTTATCACTTCCTATACTAGGCGCAGTGCTGATAAAAAACAATCGGTACTTGTTCAAGTACTTAAAATGAAGAACACGTGATCAACAGGCCAGTTAAAAACATCCCACAAGGGATAATCGTTAAAGTCACCATACGTTATAACTATGTGTGGAACGCTGGATATCCGAAGGACCCCACAGAACTGCCGCAGACTGTCACACACTATAATATGCGGAACAACCTAGTTGAGACGATAGCTATGGACTGCGTGTTCCATCTGACAGCGCCAGGATTCAGTTTGTTGGCCGCTTCAGTAACTTGATCACAACTGCTTCAGAAATGGAAAGGGGTTGCTCCACAACTTCATCGTCTTCCTTCAGAAGTAGAAACCTCAAACGCAGGTTAATTAGTAATGCAGCTTGGCGCACTTACGAAACCTGTCTTAATCTCAAAACCTGGAGCGGTTACGTGTCACAACACAACAATTGTAACACGCTTGTCTGCCAGGAGGAAATGACTCACCAACAGCATCCGGCCGTTAAATTTGCCAACCGCCTAAAGCTCCTACAAAGGTTGTAAAGCGCTGTATCACAGCACTTAAAGCGCCAGTCAGAGGGACACAGGGTGCAGACGAGAAAGTCAAAGCCTTATGAATGCAGTTAGCCCCAACCTACAGAAGCGTCGTTAGGCAGCGTTGCATAGTTACATCCCTCGCCCCAACTTCAACACAATAACATCGATGTTATTGCCGCAGCTCTGTTACAGAAATCGTTTTCACTCCGCGCCTACAGCTTGCTTGGAATCAATTCTATTCACCGGAGGGTTCTGAACGTAGCAGCAACAGGGCTGACGGGAAACTTTGCGCTTCGTCCAGACATGCTTTGCTAGGCAACTTGCGCTTACCATGTAGCAATATGGCTTAAGCACTTTAATTTTTAAAAGCGGTAATCGTACGTTACGCGCCAAGTATCACCTAGTAGTCCTCCTCCCTGGGCTCTAAAAGGTGATGGGGGCAATCCTCGCTGAGACTTTAGTAGTCCGTCTAGAAAGCCACAATGTTATAGCATCCGAGCAACACGGTCCTTGCCAGCAGCGTTCTCGCAGTACCAATCTACTGGTTGCACGCAGTAGTTGGACGGAGGGACCGATGAAGGTAGGGACAGACGTCCTTTACTACAACTTCTTCCAATAGTTCGACCGACTGGAGCACCACATTCTGCTTCACAAGCTCAAACCCTATGGGTTTGGTGCCATTGTCCTTAAGTGGAGCAGGAATTTCCTGTAGTATCGGCAACTGCAATGCAGAGTCCAAAGGGCGCTGGCTGCTCCGGTTTATGTCGAATGTGAAGTTCCCCAAGGATCCGTATGGGGACCGTTTCTGTTTCTTGTGCACATTAACGTGCCTGCGCGTTTCGGTGCCTTAGATTGCTTGCTGTTTGCTGAGGAGGTTACGATATGGAGAACGATCGCCAACCCAGCAGCGTATGCTGCACTTGGCGTGACCTGCTCAAAGCGTATGGGTGGTCACGCCTAAACCTGTTCCAGTCTAATTCAAAAAAGTGTAAGTTGGTTCACGATTGCCACCATCTGAACGTCACGCGTTTATCCTTGACCTTGACCGCGCGAAGTTTGAAACTGTTCGTTTTCGACTTTTTGTTGGTTATTCTGACGTTTTGTTACTATTCAGTAGAATAGTTAGACTATCTGTCTTGTCATACTATCCTGTTTCTAGGGAGAATTAACGTGGGCAACAGTGTTTGAGTAAACACTGATAACAGAACTTGACTTACCACTCTCCCGTCAGATCCAAGTAAGACAATGCGAGCAAGGCAGTCTGTGCACAGACCTGCTAACAAATTGGCTAAACCAACTAAGCCACAACCTGATAATACTGACGCAGCCCCAACTTCTGACTGCAGAGTAATCCTATCAGATCCACTGAAAGAGGCACATGATAAAATTAACTTTCTTGAGATCGAATTGAGCGCACTCAAAAGCAACATCTCTGTACTGAGCGAAACCCTAGCAAAAATGATGCCACTAGCTCAGCTCTCGGGAATCACACAGACCAATGATGTGAATGAGCTCAAACTAGCAGGGGAGCTACTTACACACATTGCTAACGAAGTTTCCGAACGAGTTCGTCGTACAAATAACGTAATGATATTCAATGTCCCCGACAAAACCAAATTAGCGAAGGTGAAGCACTCGCTCACCAATCTCTGTAACATGACTCCTGACCCTTCGAAATTAAACGTCTACGAAAAACATCCAAATGTAATTCGTGCCCTATACTTATCACTTTTAGAGATCAAGTACTGGCCAAGAATTTAATAGCAAAACGATTCGTTATGCGAGAGTCAGCCAATTTGGGGCCTATCGTGATCAAGCCGGACAAAACACCTCTGCAGAGAGCATTTGCATCAACCAATAAACTTCCGCCTAGGCAAAGGGCGGAAGGTTCCCCCACCGCGACTGGACTTGCTACCTCACTCCCAGTAGACCTTGATCTGTCACAACAGCACGTGGACCCAAATGTGACAAATGCCTACAGCACTGAACTAACTTCGTCCAACACAGTGAAGACGCTAGCCCTCTCGGTAGTGCAATATGAAGCTGCTGTCGGTCAAGATGAGGCTGAGGTAGATAAACCGAACGATTCCGACATGTGTGACACTGATACCGAACCTCAGACAGATGAAGTTATTGGTAACACATCCAATGAACCTATGACAAGCACCCCACTGACTACTAAGGAACTCTCACGCAACCGCCCAAAACGAAGGCGCATTAAAAGGCCTGCCTCTTGCAACTCCTACGTGCCGAGACATCAACCCAGTGAACGTCCCAACGAAAACAGGCAACCCCCACCCTCCGTGCTACCTAACAAGTGCTCATCTCAGAATAGACAGATGGCACCCTTAAAGGCAATATCTAACAAGTATGTACCACTGTTGGAGACCACGACTACGAACAAAAACGTGCCGCCCTCCAGAAAGCCATACTTGCTTCCAACTCCAACTGCTCGCCATATAAAAGCCAATGTCCTCAGCCACAGCCAGAACATGCGCTACTCCCGCCCCGCACCCGGTAGCGCTAACGCGAGCAACACCACTGCCCCACTTCACCGCCCCCAGCCCAACCAGTCTTTTAACCCTAGACTGTCCAATATAACACGGTCCGCTGGCGAATCCACACCCTACTCCCTAAGGCCGCAATTTCCGCGGTGCTATCAAGCTGACAGTAACTATAATCAACTGCAGGTACCCCGCTACAAACCTGCTTCTTATAGAACACTCCGCGAAGTAACGAAACACACCACCCCACCCTCGCCTGCAAAGATTAACCGCCCGCGCCCTACAAGCCCAATGATTACTGAACTGCTTAACACGTCAGTACGCGTCTCCGCTACTATTTTATGGAATATGGCGGGCTACGGCTCGCCACAACTCACGAGACCTTTGGACAAGGCTGCCCTCTACCATCTTTACAGGCTCTTAAACATCCCACAGATGCCCTTGAGCAATCCCTCCCAACCCCTCATTCAAAGCTAATTCCAGAAATAGCATGCATTATCAGTCCCTATCACCCCAGGAGAACCTGCTCAAAAGTTCCCCCGCTGCGCAACTCAACGGCCCCGGCTTAACGGCAACGCAGGTTCTTGCTTCCCCTGAGACACTTCTTGCCGCACCTACGAGCTTGTCTTCCACGCATCCAACCGAAGACCTAACCAGGAGACTCACCATTGCATGCAAACATGCCATCAACCCTCTCCGAGTCTTGGAATGCGATACAGACACCGCACTAACCAACCCACATCTGGCAGAAATATGCCCCTCAGGGCTGCACACTCACTGCACTCCATCTTCTACTGCTTTCGTACAACATATCCCTGCCAATACCTCAGCCATCGCCAATAACCTTCCCCACGCCCACAAACCTGTCTCCTCTGTTTCGTTTCGGCATGGTAACCAAGCAGTCCCACTCCTACAACCCGACCTGCTCTATGATGACGCAGACAGTAAGATTTTGTCTGACCTCTGTAACCTTATCACTCCCGCTGAGACAACAGCAACTATACCCACGCAAACCACTCAGATTACTTCTGTCTCTGATAATGCAGCAGATGCTCACTTCTGCAACGAGGCACTCACTCTACTTCTCATTAACGCAAGGTCCATCAAACATAAGATGCACCTTATCAACCCCGTCATTATCCTATCCGGCCCCCAGGTAGTGCTCATCACAGGAACGTGGCATGATGCTAACACTCCCGATGCACAGCTGCGAATCCCGGGCTACACCTCCTTCAGCAATGGACGTACCAACCACCGTGGTGGCGGATGTCTCATTTACGTGCGTGACGATTTCGGGGCGCCATCGTTTCAAGAACTTTCAATCGGCCCTCTGGAAGACTCGGTTTGGATTCGGACTAGTAGGGGACAGCACGATATCTTAATTGGCTGTCTGTATAACCCTCCACACACCAACACAATCGGTATACGCAGTCTAGTGGAACTCTTCACAGAAGTATCCCTATTGCCTACCCACTATAAGATAATCGGTGGTGACTTCAACATGCCACAAGTGGCCTGGCAAACGCAATCTGCGCCACCCAAATACCGTGCCTTTGTGGACACCACATATGCATTTGGGTGGACTCAACACGTGCATGCACCCACTAGACACAATAACACCTTAGATTTACTTTTTACAAACGGAGTTGCTCATGCATCTGATAGCGTGCTTGTTAGTCTCCCTGGATGCGATCACAAAATAGTAAAGCTCTCTTTCCAACTACCCATCACTCGTCCCCCAGTGGCTAGACCAGCTTGTTCTGTTCGGCCCTTCAAACGCATCAACTGGACAAACTTTGCTCTACTTCTGAGATCCATCAGCTGGGATGTATTCTTTCTGGCTACAGATTCGGGCACTGCCTTTCTGTACTATATAGAAATCTCACTTACTGCTTTGATATACTTGCACCTATAATGAAACAGAAAGCAATACAGTCAACGCAGAACGTAGCTCTCCTCGCAAACTACTCGTCAAGCTCAAAAAGCTACGTTCAAAGTACAGCAGGACCCAAGAATTCTTCCTCCTTATCCGCATCACTGAAGTCCTGATGGAGTGGAGAAATTCACTAACTACCGCATATCTGTCCGAAGAACACACTGACCTACACTCTGTCAACCGTATCAAAGCCCTCAATTCTCTGATGAGGCGCAGAAGCAACCCCGCCTCGAATTCGATTAACTCCATTATTCGTCTAGACAACACAGTTACCAGTAACCAAGCTGAAATATGAGGTCATGAACCGCTACTTCTGCGACTCTTTCACCTCTGCTAACCTGACCCTGCCTCTTAATATTCCTAGTTGCACCAATGATACTTTACGCGCAGTACCATTTGAACTGCGCACCATTACTCTGGAAATTCAAGCTCTCAAATTATCCTTCCATGCCGGACCTGATGGCCTCCCATCGGCTCTGCTAATTCTAGGTGGCCTGGATATCGTCGTCCTTCTTCTTAACATCTTTACCCTTTCCATGAAACATGGAACCTTTCCCGCTGCTTGGAAACATGCAGTAGTCATGCCAAGACACAAAAGGGGAAGCCGTCAAAACATTGAAAACTACCGGCCCATTAGTCACACCCTGTTCGCTTCACGAGTGATGGAGAGGATCGTCAAGGAAGAGCCCCTACGGTTCTTGACTCATCGTAATCTCATCAACAAATCCCAACATGGATTTCTCCCGTCTAAATCCTGTCAAACATGCCAGCTGGAGTTTCTGAACAATTTTACCGCCATGGTTGATTTCAGGAAAGCTTTGATCAGCATCTTCTTGGATATGAAAAAAGCGTTCGACCGAGTCCCTCATAATGGACTGCTAACTAAATTGACTTCTTACGGTATATCGGACTAGTTGCATTCTTGGTTCTCTTCCTATCTCTCCTGTCGAACACAGTCGGTGAGACTAGGAGATTTCGAATCCTCACCGAAACCAGTTAGGAGTGGTGTATTCCAGGGAATTGTACTGGGCCCTATACTCTCCCTACTTTACACCAACGACGTATTTCAAGTCCTTGAATATGGAAAGGCGTACCTGTTCGCCGACGATATCAAAGTCGTATTCTCCTTTGATCCGGGTAACCTAAGGAGCGGTCTCCTCAATATACAAAATGACCTTACAGCATTAGACTCTTGGTGTAACACATGGAAGCTTGACTTCTCTCCTGCAAAGTGCAGCGCCCTGTCCTACATATGCACTGTACCGTCTAGTGCGCTAATCCTGAATGGCGTCTCACTAGCCAACTGTCAAACCATAAGGGATCTCGGCGTACACTATTCAAGCTCACTAAATTGCTCGGAACAAGTTAGCTATAGTGTAGCGAAAGCTAGATCCCTCATTGGTCATCTCTGTTCGTGAAAGTATCCGGACTCACTCTATACAAGGTACGCGCTAGACCTCTTCTGGAATACTGCTCAATAATATTTACCAACTCCAGAAAGAGTGACCGAATAGCAATTGAGAAAGTATAACGCACATTCACAAAGCGCCTGCTTTGCCCCTCTACTCTCAACTACCGTGAGCGCTGTAAACTTCTTGGTCTTGAACCTCTATGGTTACGAAGAATGAGACTCAACCTCACCTTCCTATTCCAGACGATAAGCAACCCAAATACGAACCTTGCAGGACTTATTCAACAAAACGGTGACTCTCGGTATCCACTCCGCCATAGACCCTTATCCATTACCCTACCTACAGCCCGCACCAACGTGCGTAACAACTTCTTTCGCTACAGATTCGCTCGCGTCTGAAACAGGCTACCACTACAAGTTAGGGCATCCGAGAATACTGCACAGTTACCTACCGTCCCCTACATAGACGCCGTTCGCTACCCTTGCTTGACTGCGAGCCTCTTTAACCGACAAATATACCGGAGGATGAAACTCTGAAGACATGGCTCAGCGCACCTCTTAAATCCGAATATCCGAACATACGCGGACCACAAGGCCCTCCACAAGTTAACGCTACCTTTACTCCTATGAGACTGCTCCTGCGTCATCATACATTTGCGGCTTTTTGACTTAGCAGGAGTCCTATTCTTCGTAGGCTCTAACCATCTCTGCGCATCTCCGAAGCTCGCTAAGAGCCACTCTTATTTACTCTCTGAGACTGCCGGTGGGCACCGTAGTTAGGAAAGGAGTAAGGTGCCGTTATTTAATTGAAAGTAAGGGCGGAGAGAAAGGCAGGAAAACCCGCGCGCAAAGACGCGAAGCGGCTTAGAGCGACAGGAAGGTGGGATAGGGATACGGCGTGCACCCAGGGATTAAGATATACGAAAAGGGAACGGCGTACTAAGGTATGACGTCAGAACTGCGCGTCTCCGAGCTCCGCACACCCGACCAGAGAGTTAAAGACGGGGGGCACGAGGCACTAGAGCAAGACATGCAATAGCAAATGACTCAACACCAGGTATGGGCATGGCTGCCCCGAATGCCCATGGCATCGTTTCGCGGGTCCACTGCCCACACACAGTCACATCTAACACACGACAGCCACCGGCCCAACGAGGAGAGGTGACGTCGCAAGGGTGCAGGGAACAGAGCAATACAGGGCGCTAGGGTCCGTCGAGGTTAGGTCGTCCGCAGCACCAGAGAAGGGTGTCTCAGGTGCATAAGAGGCGAACGCGGAAAACAGGGGCCACTGCCTAAAAAGGCTGGAGGATAAGCACAGAGTCGATCGGGTGCGTACGGTCACCCAAGTCCAGGGGTAGAGGCAGGGGGCGTACAAGCGGCCATCGACGATAGGCGTTGTCGGTCACCTACTGCTCCTTCGTCGCGGAGCGCCCCGGCACCCCCTGAGCCAACTCGTGCAGGGCGCACGGGCCTCGCACCCGCCGGACGGTTGCGTCGCGGTTGCGGAGTACGGCGCAGTGCACCGCAGTAACAGATGCAGTCAAGGTGCCCGCAACCCAACGCCGGGCGCCCTCGGTCCAGCTGCGCCCGGCCGCTGCTCACGTCCCGACCGCCTGGCTGCGCCGTCTGCGCCGGACGGCGCATGCGGCGCCTAGTTCGAAAAGCCTCACATCACGGGGGAGGCGCGGACCGCGGCGCGTGGGTCTTCGGTCCTACGGACCCATTCGCCCGGTCGGGCGGCGCAACCTCGCTCAGCGGCACTGCAGCGTACCGAGGCATGGGACATGGAAGAAAATTCGGCTGAAGGGAGAGCCACAGGGGACTGGGCCTTGAGTCGCTGGCCCCCGCCGCGTCCCGGCTAGTGGTGAGCTGGTCCGGCCGTTGCCTTCCTGGCCCCGTTCCCCATGTGCCGGGGACAAAGCCGCAGAAGCCGGGGACCGAAAAGCCCTACACGTTCTCGACAGTCCCCCGTAGCCGTAGCTTAAGAAGCCAGTCGGGAATGCAACGTATGTGAGGGGTATGAGCCCCCCCGCGCGCCCCGCGTCTCGGGGAGGGCGACGGCGTCCGTCTCCACCCCGTGCGGCCGCATTCCGGGCCAGGCCACCCTCGGTGTCGCGTTTTATTTCGGAGGCACGCCCGTCGGCTATCCAAACCACAGTGTGCACGGCCCAGCCGAGTGCCCCGTAGTACTACATCGTTCGCACAGAAGGGTCGTCGCTCCGACCGGCGCACGCGGGCACCCGCTCCCGATGACCTCTGAGCCCCGGACGGACCCGCCGCCCCCAGTCGAGTCAGCCGCCAGGCGCCTCTCCGTCTCCAAGGAGCCGCCCCACAACTCAGCGGGCTCGGGCTGAGCTTGCCCCATCTCGCCGGCCGCCGGCGTGGACGGGAAACACCCGCCGCCATGCGTCCCGTTGCTCTACACGCTTGACGCGGGGGCGGTAAACACTACCACTGCAGTCCGTCGCTCCCGAGCCCCTCCCGACCTATTCATCTGGTCTACATTCCCCCCACCCCCGTCTGCGTCTCTCAGCGCCGCAAGGTGACCCCTCCCCCGGGGTCCCCCCATGGCCTGCCGATACCTCGCCCCGTTCGCGTGCTCCCTGTGACCGCAGTCGCGTGCCAGGGCCCCGCTGCCCCGGCGCGCCCGCCCGTCGGCCCCGATCCCGCGCGCCTGTGCCTATGCTCTCCCGGCTTCCCCGCCGCTCCCTCTCCTACCGCCGGCGGTCGCGCGTGCGTCACCTACATCTACTGTCTGTAGACTTATCCTGGGACACTTTAGGCATCCACTAGCAAACTAGAAGGCTTCACCCCAATGCCATTGCTAGCCATCGATACTCTCTCTCCCTTGGTACCATTATCAGCTCCTCGTATTACCTATGTCATCACATTTTAGCTGCAGTGGGTCATTGTAGGCTGCATACCTCTTTGCGCTAGGAGCCACTCATTATCTCTTCAACACTTACTCACTTGAATTGTTTGTATCACATACCTTCACTGGTTTGTTGTCTCTTCTGACACTAGCTATCTATTACTAACTAGAAGGCTTAATTCGAATTCTGCTGCTGTCCACTGGTTCTCTCTTTTAGCACTATTATCCTTCCTTCCTCTTATCTCCATCACGTTTTCGTCAATGATTCTTTGTATGCTCCATACATCTTGCGCATATCCAGAGCTACTAGGAGGCATCCCTTGCTTCTCCATCCTGTAATCCCTTAGAATGTCTGTAACACTTACCTTCGCTGGCTTGCTGATGTATTCTGTGACACTGTAGGAATCCACTATTGACCAAATTGCCCAATGGAATGGCTCATCTGGCCACCGAAAGTTTTTCATAGCGCCATTATCTGTCGATCCTCTTAACCTCAGCACCTCTCTTTAGTAGCAACTAATGGTCGTAGGTTCCAATCATCTCTGCGGATATGCAAAGCTTGCTAAGAGCCGCTCCCTTTCATCTCCAACTTTCATCCTTTGCGACTGTCTGCGTCACACACATTTGCTGCCTGTTGACATATCCTGGGACACTTTAGGCATCCACTAGCAACTAGAAGGCTTCACCCCAATGCCATTGCTAGCCGCCGATACTCTCCCTTTGTACCATTATCAGTTCTTCGTATTACCTATGTCACCACTCTTCAGCTGCAACGAGTCATTGTAGGTAGCAAACCTCTTTGCGTTAGGAGCCACTCATTATCTTTCCAACACTCTTAAATTGTTTGCATCACATACCCTCGCGGGTTTGTTGACTTCTTCTGTCACTGTAAGTATCTACTAATAACTAGAAGGCTTAATGCGGATTAGGTTCCTGTCCGCTAGTTCTCTTTCTTAGCATCATTATCCTTCCTCCCATCTTCAACACGTTTTCTTCGGCGATCCTTGTAGGCTCCATACATCTTGCGCATATCCAGAGCTACTAGAAGACATCCCTTGTTTCTCCATCCTGTAGTCTTTTAGAATGTCTGTATCACTTACCATCGGTGGGTTGCTGATATATTCTGTGACACTGTAGGAATCCACTAGTGACCAATCTGCATAATGGGATGGTTATACCTGACCGCTGAAAGATTTTCATAGCGCCACCACCTGTCGATCCTCCTTACCACAGCAGCTCTATTTAGTAACAACATTGGTCGTAGGCCCCAAGCATTTCCGGAGTTTGCTCAGAGCCACTCTCTTTTATCTCCAACCTTCATCCTTTGAGACTGCCTGCGTCATATACATCTGCTGTCTGTTGACTTATTCTGGGACACTAGAAGACTTCACCCCATTGCCATTGCTAGCCGTCCATACTCTCCCTTAGTACCATTATCAGTCCTTCGTATTACCTCTGGCTAGCAGGAGCCATTCTTCGCAGGCTCCAACCATCTCTGCGCTTATCCGGAGCCTTCTAAGAGCCACTCTTCTACTCCTCTCTGGGACTGCCTACGTCACATACATTTGCTGTCTGCTGACTTATTCTGGGACACTTTAGGTATCCACTAGCAACTTGAAAGCTTCACCCTAATGCCTTTGCTAGGTGTCGATACTCTCTCCCTTAGTACCATTATCAGTTTTTCGTATTATCTAGGTCACCATTATTCAGCTGCAGCGAGTCATTGTAAGTAGCATTGATCTTTGCGCCAGAAGTCACTCCTTATCTCTCCAACACTTACTCACTTGAATTGTTTGCAGCGCACCTTCGCTGGCTATCGACTTGTGTCACTGCAGGTATCCACTGGTAATTAGAAGACTTAATCCGAATGCCTTTGTTGGCCACTGATATCCTGTATCCTAGCGCCACTATATGTCACACTTCATATCTTCCTCCCTACCGCAGCAATTCGCCGTATGCTCCATGTCCCTTCTGCGCAGATCTTGAGCTTGCTAGGATACACTTCTTGTCTCTCCACCATACATTCTCCTAAATGTCTGTATCACTTACCTCCGATGGCTTGTTGATGCATTCAGTGACCCTATAGGCATACACTAGTGACCAAGCGTCTGACCGGAATGGCTACCTCTGGCCACTGATAGTCTTGCCTGGCGCCACCATCTGTAGGTCGACTTGACACCTCTGTTTAGAAATAGCTGGTGGTCATCAGCTCCATGCATGTGCGATCATCAAATGCTTCTTATGAGCCACTCCTTACCTCAATAACCTGTGTTCCTTTAGAGTATCTGCATCCAATCTTTCCGCTGCCCTACCGCCAATTGACCACTAGATCTCTCCTGCTGCAACCTAGTTATTTCACTTATGCTGAGCTCCCTATCATATTACGCTAGCTACTTGCTGTTCATGCACCTTGCGATCACCTATATTCTAATTCTCTTTGCTCTCTCCCCACGCAAATTTGGCTCATAATAATAAACCGGTACTTAGTAGTTTACTTACAGGTACCACGCTCTTGTCTTTACGCAGGCGTTAGCAATCCACCCATAAGGCTTACGATTCTATAGATATTCAAAAGGCACCTTCAGCATAATTATTGTTGCACAGTGTACATGCTTTTGTCTCAAATCCAACGTTATAACACAAAGCTTTAACAATGTTTAACTCCATGTCTGTTCTTGCGGTCTTCTCTCGGTTGTCCCTTACTTTCTCTTTTCTCCGAGGTCCGGAACGCCTTGGTGATCTGGGATTGGACTGAGGAACAATTTTTGACCAAGACGAACGTAACAACCGACAAGGACTTACATTGAGCATGCTTGTACACCAAAGGGACTCAACTGAAACCACCACAACTCTTGTCCAGTACGAAGAACTGGACAAATCTTCATACTCCTATGTATCTGAAAACTCCAGACAGCAGAAAATTTTAACTTTTGCTCACCGGGACACATAACTAGACGACTATTTGCGATGTTTCTCTACTCAACGGACCTCAACAATCATGGCGACCCCGATTACATTACCTGTCCAACTAACAGAGGAACTTAGGAGCCATTTGTCTACGAATAACCGAATATGAAACCAGTCGTCAAGCGGCTTTGCCAGTTAAACATTAATGTTCAAACTGCTTTACGGCAGTGTTGCAGGACTTGGTGGTGTTTCGCCTGTCAAGCGTTCTCCCCATAAAAAGCCACAAATGAATGTTTAACAATACTGCGACGTGGCGGATTTGACTCGCCACTGAATAAAGTCGCTGCATACAAATACATACTGGCAAGTCGACTAGACTCACATTTCAACTCTTCCCGACGCATGCAATGCCTTGACCGTTTCAACTACAAACGATTGAACCCGAACTATCGTCAGCATACACAACTGCTTTTAAACCTTGATCATGCCTAATTTGGTGTGTCTATGAAGTTGAGAATAACTTAATTATTTATTTATTTATCCTGCATGCAGTCAAGCAGGTTTGCGACCTTGGGGTACTAGTGTAGACTGCTTTGGGCTGATCAGAACAAAGCAGCATGGTAGCAAATACTGAAAGCAAACACGTGGCACGCTGTGGATGACATTTGGACGAGTTGATATCACTGTGTGTTCGCGTCTGCTTAACTCGCACGTGCAGCACCTTGTCTAATACGCAATGAATGTCTGCCAGCCCAGACGCAAGCAAGACCTTGCAGCGCTCAACCATCCATAGGGACGAGTCTCGAGGCACATTAGTGGGTTGTTCAAACTTGCTTATCAGCTTAGACTGAAGACATTAAACTTATACAGTGGCTGATACCAGCGCCTACGTGGCGACCATATGTTAGCATACCAGACTCTAAGGAACACCAACCGCGTCTTCCGCCACCTACTACAACTGAGCCACAAAAAGAATTTGGAAGGCCACCTGTGCAAATTAGCTACGCAATGCAGTCGGCTGGAATGTGGACGGAAAGCTTACACTCCGTGTGTGCCAGCCATGGCACGCCACCCCAACTTACCGTATTTTCCGACTATAAGTCGCACTTAACCTCCTTTTATTAGCTAAAAACTCGGCATTACATGTTTTATTCCGGCGCGTCTTAGGTATGAATGGTTGTGCTGAGTCTGAGTGACCGCGAAGCAACTTCTATGTGCACACGTCGCTGAAAAATCTGTCAAACATTTTATTACGTCTTTGGTTGTCAAAGCATAAACGTTGGTCAGGAACCTAGTGGAGTCAGCTTTCTAGATTGTCCAGACGGAATTGTTTTGGAAGTGGCGAACACTCTGCAGGAGCCAACTGATTCCAGCTTTTCTAATGACGACAAATCAACCAACTATTTAACCAACCACGCTAATGTCTCATGCTGCAATATAGGTGATGGTTAGGTGATAGTTACCCCAGCAGCAAGCACATTTGGTCTAACAGCGCACGTTGCAAATACTGTCCAACATACTCTCCTGTATCTCGATCGTTGCGGATGAGTGTAGGAACACATGACCAGCTTTCACACTAGTGATTCAACGCCGTACGGTCATCAACACAGTCGGCGAAGCTGTGCGCTTCACTCGTAGCATCGTCCAACCGGTTTTCGGGTGGAAAACTGTAACATAATTCGTGCTCCATGTGATACGGGGGATTAAAAGTGCGCTTACGGAGAAAGGCCTAATAACATGCAATCTGAAGCACATAGGAAGTCAAGCACAATAACATTTTTTAGCAACTTTTTCACCCTAGCTTTTAAGAAAACGCTTGTTCGCATAACCCTACCGCTTTTCTCGATACGTACTGTTCTTCAGCATACTGATAATTAAAAATCCCGGATTCACACACGTTAAGGGACTTTCTAACCAAGCGGGTTTCAAACTTAAGACTATCAGCCACGCAATACGTGGAAGTAGTGCAGATGAGAAGCAATTCAAGGTTGCTGAAGCACTGCTAAGGAAGTGGATTCAGCCAGACCCAGCATAAACATTATGAAGTTCCTAGCCGCTTTGCTATCTGCGTACACCGTACTGTTGAAAATACCGTGACCTATACTGTCTATTTGTACCATAGTGGACGAGAAACCATCATTCCCTATAGTTTTCGGTTTCCAGATTATGGGCCAATAACTACTACCTGTGGTCACTTATAAGAGTAATACATTGTCAAAAGCATTGTTTCTGTTGGGGTCATCGTCACCATCAACCCAAACGGCTAGATAAACGAGAAAATGAGAAAATGGCTGAGAGAACTCTACATCAGGAGACCGAAGGGCTTTTCGTACACATCTCCTTAAGTAGTAAATTAAGGCCCCCGGTACGCATATCTCACCAAAACTGTTGAATGCCAACTAAAAAAACTAGTTCCGATTTTGTCGTCTTTCAGTGGGGATTACCAAAAGGACCCCAAACACTAGATATTGGTGTCAGCAGGGCATTCAACTTTACTTTGCGAGTCTAATGGAAGCATTGGATGGCAGGAGGAGAGCACGCATTTACCCATACACGGAGGAAACTCGGACGTGGTAGCCACTGACTGCCAATGGATCGGCAATGCCTAGGCCAAGGTACTGGTCTCAACCATAATCCGGAATACTCAACGAATAGCTCAGCAACAGCAAAAGCAACGGACTTAGAAAATGAAACGGAGCTTCAGGCTGGCTTAAGGCAACCATCGTTAAACGTTAAACTCCGATACTAAAGATGAATAAAATTGATGGATAGAGAAAAATGATTGTAAAGTTAAGAATAGTGTTATGTCTGAAATGAGTGTTAACAATGCGCAATATTGGGTTTTTGAAAATGGGTTGAATTAAGTGCGACGAAAGTCGCACCATCAGAATTAACCTACGTGACTGAGGTTATGCTTTTCTGCATGCCTTCTTTGTACCAATGTGGTGAGTCCACCAAAACCATATTCATTTTTTCGCTGTTTCCTGTTCACAAGCTGGTGGTTCTAGTTCTGTCTATCTTACGGGACTTACTGAGAATCCACTTTGCTTCCCGTAATATACCATTGCTTCAGTGGTACTTGGAAGCTGCTTGCTTGTAATTGGATATGAACGGAATCATGCCTAAATGTAACATGCAAATAGTACCCCGGGCAGCAGTCTTCCATGCAAATGCACCACAAAGATGTCTGTCGGAACATAAAGACCTCAGATGCGAGCGTCCCTTACGCATAATCGTGCGTGCATTGTCCCAAGTCATATAAACGACAAATAAATAAATAGATCAACCAATTGTCGTTACGCCCAGGACAAGACTCGATAGGCTTGAGCATAAGGTTACTGCATGGCTGAAGTGGCATCGACAATGCGTGTATCGTTAGTGCAAACGTACTCTTGTTGTGAGAGATCCGTAGAGGTAGTTAGCAATGAGTAACTTTTACAACTACCAGTTCAGTTGCACGCTTTATATCGTTGGGGTTAGGTGTACTTGTGGAAATATTTGCTTCATGGAATAGTGGCCACTGTGTAAACATTGAATTAAGTTGCAGAAGAATCGTTGAAAGGGTTTGAACGCATGGTCATTTTAACTATAGATTAAGGGTTTTTCTCAAGGAGTGTCAATGCATTCGTGAATGGTGCGATCGGCGTAGTCGATTTTACTTGGCTTGTTAGCGCATGAGCTTGAAATGTAACCTCCTGAGGCCCAGCTATTCACACTGGAATTGAGTCGCGGAGGTGGTGACTGCCGGTAAATGCCGATAGGTGTAGCAGAAATTCCACTTTGTAATTGTGTTTGCTTTCGGGTGTTTAAGCCCTGGATTAAATAAGCATTTCCGGTGAGTCCTCATGTGGTAACTTTAGCACATCCGAGCGTAAAGGTGATTTGCCGAGGCCTGCAGTACGTTCATGATTGAGGTGTACAGACCTTATATACAAAAGAACGACAAGCAGGTGTGTATGCGTACTTGTGTCCACTAAAGTTCATGGGTCAACATACATCATACTTACATACCGCAACTGAAGTAAATACGAAACCGGCACTTAAGACAAAATTTCTGAGGCTAAATTACAGAATTTTTATATATGCTCAAGCAGTCATCTACTTGTATCGCAGCTTGATGGACGTCACTCTACAATTCTCCATCTTCGTACTGCGTGCACTAGGCGCATGTAGGTTAACGAACAGCCACAGCCGTTATGTCTAAATAAGGCAGCATGAAATTAGCTAGTAAATGAATAAATAAATGGTATATGCTTGATAATGAAAAGGAAGTAACCGGCCGCTGCTCCATCCCACGCATAAGCAGATGGATATGGCTAATTTCCTTCGGTTGCGGAAAATAACAATTGTCTTGGATGGAATCGATAGAGATTCACTATTGCTTGGGATGAAAACAAAGGACTAATGTACATCCGCAGATGATTATAGAGAACGAACCTGTCTTAGTTGCTTCCGTCCCTGCATAAATTGGCTTGCATCCCAGTCTATTACGCGTATCGACAATCACTAATGCCAGCAATTGCGACATTTTCTTTAGGCGCATCGGTCGAACCGTAAGCTGTAACAAAAACGTCTCAGTTTACAAACGCAGCGTGACCAAGTAATGCTGTAATTCTCATCAATATGGTCTTCAGACGGCAGTCATGAATACGCAGCCTCTTCAAAAAGTTGTCGAAACAACCAAGAAGCCGGCAAAAAGAGCTCACGGACAACGAACGATGCTTAATTATTTATACCGCGTAAGAAGCAGGTGCTGGACATGCCCCGTAGGGTGCTTAGAGCGACATAAGATAGAGAAAGGGATAATGAAGTAGTCAGTTTGGGCGATTACAGATGTAACTTCACTGTCATATAAAAGGAGTTTGAAATGAGAATGTACGCACACAAAGCAATAAAGGGAGTGGTTAATGAGCACATAATAGGCGAGAAAGAAGTAAAAGATAGCAAGGATACCGCTCACTCGTGTGAAACTGTATCGGCTAGAAAATATACAGAAATCCAGTTTCTATAGTAGTAGCGTTTATCAACTTTTGTGCAACACGTTTGGAGTGACTAATTCTTGAGAAAGGTTATGGCACTATCTACTGCCTGTTGTGAATTAGTGCCAGCATCTTTTGGTCATGGGCTATAGCACTTAGAGTAAATGTGAAAGAGTATCGTCAAGGCGTTTTTTGAAAAGGGATAGGGTGGGAGCATTAATTACATGTTCCTTGAGGGCATTCCAAGGCCGTGACACTCGAAGGGAGAAATAGTTTCACCGATATTTTAGGCGGCTGCACTGCGTGACTAACTTACACTGGTGACCGCATAGCAGGGTGTTTTGACTGTGTATTAGAAGGAAATGGCATTGGTGGTTGAGGATTCTCAGTGTCTCGTGCACCATTATGAAATTATCCCTTAGACACCGATAACAAGCACTGTATATTTTGAGCGTCTTCAGCCTGATTGGGTAGGAGATGCTGGCCTAACCTCTGACGCTCTTCGTTGTCCTAACTTGTGCAGTATCGCGCACGATGAGATGGTGCTTGAGCCAGGGTTGCCTTGCTTGAACAACGTATTCCGTGTGCGGCCTCACATACGCACCAAGCATTTTGGAAAGACTGAAGTGTCAAACTTCCCGGAAGATCTGCGAAGAAGGCCGAGGTACTGGTTTGCTTTCTTAGCTGTCTTTTCAGTCTGCCTCAAACAACCGAGGTCAGCTTGAACTATCACGCACAGATCGCACTCGTGAGAAGCCCGCTGTAGAATTTGTGGTCCTAGGCGGTACTTGTGCATACTCTTGTGCCGTATGCTGAGAACTTTGCACTTGGTGACGTTGAAATGCAGCATGTTCTCGATGGACCATGTGTACGCTTTGTCCAGGTCCTTATGTAACACTGTATGATCCTCCACTGCAGCTATAGTACGCCATACATTTGGGTCATCAGCAATTAGCAAACAGTTAGAAGATAGCACGCTAGCGAGATCATTTATGAAAATCAGGAACAGGCGGGGTCCAAGTACCGAGACTTGAGGTACGCCGCACTGAACTTCGATGGATTCCGAGAGGTTGCTTCGAACCCTTACGTTTAGGTAAGGTTGCACGAGAAAGTCTCCTATCCAGCCCAGAACAGGATGGCCGATTTCATATTTCCGGAGTTTGTGAAGGCGAAGGCGATGATCTAGGCAGTCGAATGCCTTTGAGAAATCCAGGTAGGTCGCGTCGACTCCTACACCATCGTCTACAGACACCGTCCATCTTGCACGAGCAATCAACAGATTGGTGGTACAGGAGCGATTTTGACGAAATCCGTGCTGCTCCGGAACGAGAAGTTTGTTGTTTTCCAGGTACCCCATCAAAGTCTCAGCTGCAGTGGACTCCATAATTTTGGAGATCACAGGAAGTAGTGATATCGGGCGATAATTTTCTGTCTCAGCACAACTGCCACTTTTGTAGATTGGCGTGATGATTCTGTGCTTCCACATCGTGGGGACGTGCATCTCGTTCATACATCGTTGAAAGAAAATTGCTAGTGTTCCTGCCAAACTCATGGCAGCAACTTACAACGCCTTCGGGCGGATACCGTCCGCACCCGGTGCTAAACTCGCGCAGCGACATCAGTCACTTCAGTACAGCTGCGGAGGTGAGCGATATTTGATTAGGCCCTGATGGCAGCGTTATCTGCTTAGGGAGGATGTATGATGATTGCGCGCTTTGGAAGGTGAGGCCAAATTGTTGTCCAAGGACGTCGTCTGCCTCTTGTGCGGTATGGGCTAACCCTTATGCTGTGTGCAGAGCAGGAATACCGCGCTTAACACGGCGCGAATTGTTTATGTGTCTGTATAGCGGTTTGGGATTTTAGCGAAACTTTCCCAGTAGACCTTGTTGGTTCTTCAGTTTATCCTCCCGGACGAGTTTGACAAAGAGGTTTCTTTGTATTGTGTAGACATCCCAGGTATGGTCGTTCGGGGAGGATATGCAGGTGTGCCATGCCAAGTACCTTACTATCATGTATTCGTGTCCCGCTCCATATGAAAGAATTCATCACTTTAGGCCGAAAGAGTTTGGTTTCAGATGTCCTTGCCACGAGCTTGGTAAATACGTTGAGGAATTCTCTGCAGGCCACCTCAGTGGTTACCTCAGATAAGAACGACCAGCTGGTTGCATAAATGAGGTCGGACAGTTCATAGTCGGATACGACATGATATTCCTTGGCATACCCTTCAGGATAATACGCGTAACACATGTAATGAAACACTAGTGTCGCATGATCAATGTGGCCCAAAGGAGTATCGGTTATCACTCGCTCGCCCATCAGTTCTTCGGTAGGGAATATTCGGTTTAATTTGGATGGCCTGTCAGTTACCCTGAACCTGCTGGGCATAGTGACGTAGCCATAAAACAGGAAGTCTTAAACCAGATCTAGCAAACCTGCTTCGAATTGCTCTCCTGGTTTGGCCTGGGATTGGAGGGCATGTAAGTTGAAGTCACCGGTCACTAGAATGTGACTGTACTTCCTGTTTCTCACTTGCCTCAACGCAGCCATCAAATTGCAGTCCATCTCAGGAGTAGACGATGATGGGCAATAAACAACAACCAATAGACCAAGAGCGTTCCCTCTTAGCCAGAAATTACACCAAATGGCGTCAGGTACGTCGGTTTCCGAAACCTTTATGGGTTCGCATTTCATGTTGTTACCAAAGTAAAGGACTACTCCACCACCTTGGTTGGTTCGATCCTTCCGGACAACAGACATGCCAGTTTGCCCAATTTTAGCATAGGTTACCTCGCAGCGCAACCCCGTTTCGGTGACAGCGATGAGGTCCCAAGCTGCGGACGCGTGTCGAAGTCTTAGTTCAGCTAAATTGCTGAGTAGACCTTGGGCGTTTGTGTACGTGCATGCGAGCTTCTCGGAGACCAAAAGTGCGTTACACTTGATGGATGAAGCAAATGCGTTTACGCTGACCAATAAAGGGTCGGGGCTAATCGTTTTTTGGATTTGTTGCATAATGTTGGGAAGCATTTGTTACCTAAGCAGGTATCGGATGCTCCGGATCCCGGTGTCTGCTCGTGTTCTGCCGTGTCCCTCCGGATATTATGGCTACTCTTGAAACCGTCCACGAGTCAGATCCTGCAGTCGGCGTTTTCATTAAGAGTTGCGCCTCTACTGAACTTTCAGTAAAAGGTGCCGGTGTTCCAGCTGCTTTCAGACGGATCACTGTTAGAAATCTGCAACGGAAGTTAGTCCAGTTCTCTAGAAGAGTTTTTGTCGTGAGTGCTGATTGTAACACAAGTTTTAACAGCCTGGGACCACACCGCTTATAGTTTAGTGATATGAGGATCCTTGTCAACGAGGTACCCACGACATTTTTGGGAGAAAGAGCCTCCTGGATGTAGTGCCATTGCTCGCGGTCGTGCATCTGAGCATCGTCGGGAGAGAAATCAGTAAGCTCGGGAACACCATGAACAATAACTGTTTTCTTATCGACTTTTTCTCTACCTCTTTTTGTTAGCGGGATCCACTGAACGTGCTTTCCACGGGATTTCAGGTGGTATGCGCACTCCACTTGAGTCGTTGTGGAGACGATTCGTAAACAACAGAACGGCCTCAGTCTCGTCCGCCGAGTTTAGTGTTACCCGAAGTAACCGGGGTTCGCCGTAGTGCAACGTGTTTGGGTGGCGCGCGATTCTTTTTGATGTCGTGGGATTAGCATGGACACCGATCGACGTACAGATGGAACCCACTTATTTCGATCGTTCGTCAACTTACCCTTAATTTTATTGGATTTGGATTCGGGGACCTTTGTGCATACAAGGTTTAATGCATCACGGTTGCGCCTTATGGCTACTAGTTATGGCTTTGAAGGATAAGTATCCGGTGTTTTTGATGAATTTGTGAACGGCACTGATGTGTGCCATCCATGCTGCGACACCTTAGTTTCCTCTAGTCCGGGGACAAATGTTACCGGTGCTCTTTTCGGTGTGTGCTTGGCGGCAACCGATGCTTATGTTGCCGGGTTGCTCACTATTGCTGGTTGACTGTAGCTTACAGTCTTGAGTGTAAAGAACAGACTACTGGGTGCAGCATCCAGTACAGGAGTTGAGGCAGGCGCGCCGCAGGTAACGTTTTTACTTATAGGAGGATGAGAGAAGGAAGTTGATACTGCTGGAGGCGGAGTTGTTGGGGTTAGTTTGGGACGCCTGGCTCGCTTCTTCGACCTGACTAGGGAATTCGGGGTGTTATTTTCACTCACAAGTGCACGTCCGTTTCCTCCCATGGGTGTAACTCTGGCGCTCACCAGTTTCGGTTAGTCTTGCACACCTCTTCAATGGCACAGCTAGACAGTTAGCAAATGGGAGAAACTTGCGTACTCCGCAGAGCCAAAACGCCTCTGCGGTGTTTGTTTTCGTAGACCCCTCCCCGAAGCAGATAGTGTGATAGGATTTCAAATACATGGTACACACCAGACCATTTTTTACCACTTTAGCATCTGATTCGCATTTGCTCTTCGTACGAGACGCGTTCACAGTAGACGTGTTGTTTTAAGGGGTAGCAAGAGGACAGAAATACTGACGCACCGTTGCGTGGATATCGGCGCTGGTTTGAAGTCAGCGGGTTCAGGCGTGTCGTGGCCAGATAAGTCACACGTTCCTTGGGGTAAATAGGCGACGTGCGGGCTATCAATTCAGCCGGTAAGTGGGTAGGCAGCGATGCAGCGTAGGATTGAGGCGAAGCAAGCTGACTTACAAAACACTGTCTACTGACGAGAGTAACTGTTCCAAGGGTGGATCAAATTGACAACTACCGCTTTGTACAGCTATTTGAAGGAATGGTAGTAAGCTGAGCGGGTTACTCTCAAATGGATATTAAAATAAGACCACAAGAGTACTTAAGCTAGGAGCGGAGCAATAAATCCTCCGATAAGGTTCAACTAGGGTTGACTTCAAAGTCGCAAGTGCACAGTTTGCTGGTGATCCTCAAAGGATAGATCCAATAGATGAACAGTGGCAGGAAAAGCTCGCAGAGCCAAATCGAAGGACGGCACGTAGGTCGCTGTGAGAATACATCCAAAGGTTTAGAGGCGAATACCGCAAGCGGACAGATTTTCGCGGCCGCTCGGCAGAGCTGCGCTTGGAACAAGAGTACTCAAATTGGGAAGAAAAGACTGGAATGCAGCAGCTACATAAGAGACTATTGGTCTAAGTACACGTACGTCGTCACACAAATTCAGTGAACAATGAACGATAAATAACAAGCTTGGCGACGTAGATGCCAAAAACTGATCAGCCGTCTTACAATTAATTGACGGTGCCAGAGCGAAATGTAATCTCACTTGCAACACAAAGATACACCACAAAAGATAGGTTCATGGAGTTTTCACACATCGTAGGATGCAATATTCAACGCAGCACAAAAGAACCTTTGTACCGCAGGAACTGCCGATACTGTGGCGTTTCAGCCTTCTGCATCCACGAACTTGAGACATTTTATGGGGAAAGCCGACGTTATTGACTTTTTGCATAAGACTACCCTGGCGCTTGCATCCGAGGTCTTCAAAGCGGACAAAAGCAGCTCAGTGGAATGGGAGTCTTTGCGCCATAGAGTAAACGAACACCACAAGAACCCAAGTCAAACCATTGACATGTACTCCAGTGGCAAGCGGATTACTATTGCAATGCGCAGGGCCACAAAGCGGAATCTCAAACGGCATATTCTTAATGCCGGCGCAGACGTAACTTTATGCGTTCTTCCGCATGGGAAGGTCTTGTGGCTGCCTATATGCACATCTGTGGGATCTTATCTTAAGTGTAAGGATATTGGGTACCAACCAGTAAGGGCACACCCCACGCATGCGTAGTAACCGGAATACTGCTTTACTTGCCGGCGTGACTGAGCAGGAGCCTCCTCAGTTACACACCTCAAGGAAAGTGTCACTAAATTGCCCCATGGAGATGTACGGGATCCTGGATGCATGCCATCACGAAGCCCAGCAAGGGTTTGGCATGGCAACTCATGTACATCTACAGGTTAAAAGAAGCCAAAAGCAGACCGTCAATGAACACTGAGGAATAAGGTTCGCGAGTCTAGCCAAATATGGCCATAATTGTTTACGGGAACTGCAAAACAGGGTGCGTTCAGCCGTGTGCAGCTGCAGCTGCAAATATGACAGGACAGGAGCATAACTGTCTTGTACCATGCTACCTATCCTTCAAACAGTCCAACGTGTACGTAGACGTCGCACTTAACGGCGGTCATCGGTCATCCACTTGGTGTACTTAGTAGGGTGTGCGAATCGCACGACAAGGAAGGATGCAACGGACGGAGTCGGCAAAGCATAAGATATACAGAAACAAATAAACATTTTATTCTCGAAATCATCAAGGTGCGCCAACTTAGGCTTGATCATAATTCAAAACATTTAGGTTGTGCAACTTATTTGTTACAATGCACATACATGGATGTAGTTAGTAGCACAGTTTGCAGCAACGAAAACTTAAATAAATAAATAAATAGGTATATTTCTAGACCTGCTAGAGGCTGCACCCTAAAGGGTTCAGATCAATGCTTACATTTATCCGATGCTCTTGCATGGAAGTTGGCAAAATATATGTTCATCGTTAGCAATTGCAAATGCATTGGCACTGTTTAGTATACAGCTACTGGGTCGCAGGCGCCCACCTTGACATTTTTCTGGTTCCTTCGGGCGATATTGAGCTCCTTGTATTTTATTGTGAATACTTCGCGGAGGTGTAGTTTGCCTTTTCTCCTTGGAACAGAATCCAATTTGCCACAAGTTCACTTTAAATTGATCGCACAATAATTGGCCACTCAGTTGCCCCAATTGTTGTTGCGCACATGGAAGAAATGAATGAAGGGATTATAAGGCATACGAAAAATAAAAACAATTCCGAAAAATGCAGACATAAATAGAAGCAATTTGTTAAGAAAGAAAATAAATCTGCGTGCTTCAGTAGAAAAATACCAATTACCAAAAAATATAGCACTACTTTTATTACGCTGATATTGCTCTCCGGCGCAAAATTTCAACCTGTTATTATGTAACGAAACCGAAACTGTAATGGGACTTTGAACGAACCGCCACTTTTAACTCTCTTTCTTCTTTCCTTTTTCAGACTCGAACACGTTGAACAATGAATGAATCGTTATGAACATGTTTCCCATTTGACGCACCTACGGACCTTTTATACCACTTTTGAACGACTTGCGTTTTGTTTTGTTTTGATTGTACCTTCGTTATTGG
>OX104063.1:114909772-115000532 GCA_944474145.2 Dicrocoelium dendriticum | reverse complement strand
AGGGATGGGGTGAAGTGGATTAAAAAAGTCGTAGCAAAAGAGTTAGATAAAGAACGAGCACACCCAGCAAACAAGAAATATAAAATAGGGCGGTGCACCGGTGCTATAGAGAACAGGGTGAACCAACCGAAAGAGGGATTTCACGGTGCAAAAAAAAGCCCGATGGACGCGAGAGTGATGGAGATAAGGACCGGATTAATTACCTAGCAAAAGCCTCCACTTATAAAAAACGTCGCCTCAGTAGGCTATTTAATATCCATCAATGGATATACCAAGGTAGCATGTAATAATGCATGGCAACTGCGAGGTTAATCACACACAGCGAGCAATGCTGCAAGTATTTTCCGCTAGGTCCTAGTAGTTCTCTTATCCATAACCGACGTTAAAGATTGCGCCCGTAAAACACTTGAACCAGAACCAACCCTTACGACCGATTCTATTGATGTCTGTACGGAAGTCCAAGCAAATTGCTTAAGGCTTCCGGGGAGCAACGGCACAAGACCGATCGGAACGTGTTCGTGTACACCGCTGAAAACACATTATCCAATGGAACAATGCGCCTGGTGAATGCAGCGTTGTTTTGCCTTACTTTCCGGTAAGCGTGCATTATGTGTCGATATATGTTAGACCGAGAGCGAAAGTATTATGCCCTCGAGGTCGGCGAGGCATAACTACAAAGTTTAACAGTTATAGCGGTGGTCAGCAAGCGGCTGATATATAAGAATTTGGTACATTTAAACATACCTTAACTGTGAGAATAAACAAATGTGTAACGTTGAGTTAATACTAATGCTTGTTACTAATGTTATCCTATAACTAACTGTTGTGATTTATTCACAGTAAGTCATTATTTTACGATTGATCAAAGAAATGTATAAATGGTACGTTTACTTGTAAGAACACGGTCCTGTGAGGCACCAGCTATCGGGTGCGCTGATATAGTGTCTGTCAATAAATATAAAGAACCAGGTATCGCGAGTGGTTGTCTAAATTACAAATATCGCAATCCAAAGATTTATCTGGTGTTACTTCCGCGTCTTGGAGCAAAACCTTGTGACCTTTAGCTAGTTAATTACAAAGTAAGAATAATGTCTGATAATCACGAATACTGTGCTGAGAGTTGGGGGTCACCGGGTATTACCGCTCAGTTAATTGCAGTTTGCTGCATCACATACAAACCTACGGTTTAATGACACACACCACCACCTAAAAGCTGAATAACTAATAAATAACTAGGTATATTTCAAGACTAGCTGGAGGCCGCACCCTTAAGGGTTTAGATCAATCTTTACATTAATCCTAGTCTTCTGTATAGCGGTGGGAAACGACCAGTATTTGTTCCTAGTTATCAATTACAAACGCATTGGCATTCTTTGGTGTGCAGCTGATGCGGTCGTAGGGGCCCAAATTGAATTCTTCTGGTTCCTTTGGGCGACATTGAGTTCTATGTTCTGTTGTTGTGAAAGTTGTGCACTGCCGTAGTTGTGCCGTTTTTCTTGAAACTGGATCCAATTCACCACAACCACTTTGATTTTTTAGACTTTTGGCCTGCTCAGTCGCCAAAATTATTGGTGCGCACCTGGAAGAAATGGGATTGGCGGAATTATAAGGGATAAGAAAAGTTAAAAATGTAATCTCGATAAATGCCGATGAAAATAAATGGGATTTGTTAAATGACATACTATGGTGGCGTGCTACACTAGAAAAATACAAATTAACTAAAGAAATATATTCAAACTATACCTGTGTTGTATTGATCTCTGGCGCCAAGTTCTAACCATAATAAAGCTGTGAAACAAAAGAACCTTTGCTAGGGCTATAATACTGCGTACAGTAGCACAAAGGTAGACTAGTCATTACGAGTTTTACCCGCTGATTATGTTGAAACTGAAGAGGCTGCAGTAAGTGCAGTAGTTTGCGAGTTAAATGCAATTGAATGGTGGTCTGCGAATAACGCCATTATTATCGTTCGCTAAAAATGTTTCTCTGCTTTGCGCGTAGGTAGCAGCTAAATGGAAAGAAAGTGTAAAATGCAGCGAAGCGATACACGTTCTAAGTGAGCATAGTTATCTAGAAACGCTCTACATAACCCGTAATACCCTGCAATAACTAGGGACTTCGTAGGTGGTCGCAAAGCACCCTTTGCAGGCATGCATAGCAAATATGAGCAAATAAATTACAATTTTGCATGAAATAACTAGAAATCCAGTATAGCATATTCCGTGTGCATGGTAATTCAAGAGAGCTTGTAAATAACCCACAGTTAGAACGCTTCTGTCTACCATTTTCAGAGGATAGTGAGCCCCATAAACCCTAGGAATATTGCGTTTAGTATGTTTAAGTCGCTAAGTCCGTTCTACCTGAATAACGCAGGAGACCTTTCGGACAAGTTGACACACTTTGGCCCAGAAAATTACACACATTTCTTAGCTAAACATCACAAAGTTTGGCTCGTAGAGCAGATTTTATATATTCATGAGGCTATGTCTTCAACATCAGTGAGCTAGAGGAGCTGTAGTGCACCGGAAAACATGCTCTTTCAGTATTTGTAACATTGGATTTTATGGTTGTTTTAACCTTCGAAACGTCCATTTGTTTAACTGACTGCACATCCGTAGTCACAAACCGTTTTGGTGAGTTCCTCGCTGCACGTTTCTCGCTCTGTCTGATTCGCTTCCTATTCTTGTGGCCTGCACAATATACGTTGGGTTCAGTTGCCTCCGACTTCTGTACTGTCGTATTTGGCACGTCTTACGTGTCATTGCTTACCGACTAGTATCCCAGGTTCTGCCCAACGGAGCCTGCTACAAATAGTATAGAAATGAGTGTGAGAAAATTAAGTAAAATTTAGAAAAATGCTTTGGGGTGTGAAATCCATTTTGGTCTGCATTGGTGGGCCAGTACCAACTCTACTTTTGGGGATTGCGCTTGCCCGAACATGAGGGATTGCTTTGCCTCATGTGTTGATGCACAGTATGGTGCAGCTCGTTGAGTAATTTCAAGCTATTTCTCCCCAATTTTAAGTTCCCATCAAGCGCCAGTGGTTTTTATCCAGGTGGCAATGTTAACTAGTACTATACTGTCGCACCAGCTATTTCCCTTTTGCTTTGCCTGGCAAGAGCTGTTCTAGCACCCTGATCAAAGAATGATAAGATAATTCTGGAGTAGAATAGTAACAAAATCTAGGGGGAGCTGGTCGTTCACCCGCCATTACGCAAAACACCTGCTGGGCTCTGGAGCCAGCTAAAAGTGAAGTAACACATGGGCGGCCAAGATAAGAAAAGTGGTAGTGGAAGCTTCTGGTGGTCCAGCCTAGAACCGTAAACTGTAACAAACATGTTTCAGTTTACAAATGCAGCGTGACGCCACAGTGCTATAATTCGCACCAATATTGATATCGGACGGAAGTAGTAAAAAGCAGCCTCCTCAAACGATTGTCGAAACGGCAAAGACGGTGGCAAAAATACTCCCAAACAAGACGACCCAAACTGTGAGTAAAAGACTTAAATGCAACAGCGGCATAACATCCTAGTTATCCAAGTTCACCAAAGTCATCATACAAATTCCGTAAGAAATGAACGATAAATAACAAGCTTGACGACGTAGGTGTCAAAAACTGATCAGCCGTTTACAAATAATTGTCGGTGCCAGAGCAAAATTTAACCTCACTTGCAACACAAAGACACACCACCAAAGAGAGGTTCATGGAGTTTTCGTACATCGTGGTATGCAATATTCCACGTAGCACAGAAAGACCATTGTAGCGCAGGAACTGTCGATACTGTGGCGTTTCAGCCTTCTGTATCCACGAACTTGCGACATTTTATGGGGAAAGCCGACGTTAGTGACTTTTTGCGTAAGGCTACCCTGGGGCTTGCATCCGATGTCTTCAAAGCGGACAAAAGCAGATCAGTAGAATGGGTGCCTTTGCGCCATAGAGTAAACGAACACCACAAGAACCCAAGTCAAACCATTGGCATGTACTCCAGTGGCAAGCGAATTACAATTGCAATGCGCAGGGCCACAAAGCGGAATCTCAAACGGCATATTCTTAGTGCCGACGCAGACGTAAATCTATGCATTCATCCGCATGGGAAGGTCATGTGGCTGCCTATATGCGCATCTGTATGATCTTAGCTTAAGGGTACTAATATTGGGTACTAACCAGTAAGGGCACACCCCACGCATGCGTAGTAACCGGACTGCTGCTTTACTTGTCGAGGGTATGCCTGAACAGGAGCCTCCTCAATTACACACCTCAATGCAAGTGTCACTAAATTGCCCTATGGAGATGTACGTGATCCTGGATGCATGCCATCATGCAGCCCAGCAAGGGTTGGGCATAGTAACTCATGTACACCTACAGGTTTAAAGAAGCTAAAAGCAGTCCGGTAATGAACACTGAGGAATCAGGTTCGTGAGTCTAGCCAAACATGGCCATAATTGTTTACGGGAACAGCAAAACGGGGTGCGTCCAGCCGTGTGCTGCTGCAGCTACAAATTTGACAATACAGGAGCATAACTGTCTTGCAACATGCTGCCTGTTCCTTTAAGCAGTCCAACGTGTACGTAGACGTCACAATAACGGCGGTCATCAGGATCCACTTGGTGTGTGGTACTAACATTGCGGAAATCAGCGATTATGAAAAATGCAAAAATGGTGACAGCTAATTTATACACATCTTGTTGTTAAATATATATATAATAGAAGCAAAGTTATAGAAGCACAGTTGATAGTGTTGAAAATGCCGTTTAGAAATGGTAGCAGTTATGTGAATATGTAATCAGGAAAGTGTTAGACCAGATGCTTTTGAGGCTCTTAAAGTAAGATAAATTTAAAGAAATAAGGAAATAAAGAAATATTTTATTCTTGACAAAGCGAGACACGCCTTTTGGGCATGATCAGCATATTGCAATATTGTACATGATAGCAGAATAAGCAGCACCAACAGCGGGAGTAGTACAGTTGGAGACCGTAGTGTGGGCCCATATGGTCCATAGGTTGTATGAAGTCTATTTATACAGAATGCGTGAGGTAGCGATAATAATTAAATCACTAAGATGGTATGTTGATGAGGAACTAGCCCAATGATGTCCCGTACGCACTATGGGTCAAGTGAATGAAGTATGAGGAAACGGGAGAAAAATACTTAAGTATGGTGGCATGTCACTAATCAGATATGTAGGCGTGTTCGTGCGAGAGCAGATATAGGTACAGAACTTGTAAATGTGGTGTCTGTCAACTTGCCAATGTATGTTAGGGGCTATGACTTTATTGAGTGGCGAGTCACTTCCGCCACGTTGCAGTGTTGTTAAACACACATTTGTGGCTTTTGTAGGGAAATGCTTGCCAGACGAAGACCCACCACGTCCTGGAACACTGCCGGAAAAACGTCATAGCAGAGGCAGTGGTGCTGAACTATGTAAAGGAGTACTTGGCGTATACGTGTGTGTGTCAGCTGTACGCTGCACCAGCGCTTCGCTGCCGCGCCACCACCACCAGTCGTGCACGCACCGCGTATACCGCGAGGACGCCCACCCCTAAGCGGATTGGAACCGGTGACTATATGGTTACAAACCAAACGTGCAGATCACTCGGCCACAGGCCGTGGCAAGGATAAGTTGACCTTAGTCAGTGGTTGGAAATGAATCGAACCTATCTCTCAAAGGAGGAGACAGCTGAGCGTGGCCTTAAGGTGAATTGTCTTTCGCAGTTGTGATTGCACGAGAATATAGACAGGCTGACGCAGATAGCTTTCCGACGCAAGCACCGTTAAAAATAGGTGGGAAAGTAGAGCATGTGCGTGAAAATACAAGCAGAACTTTAGTGGACGAGTTTCATCAAAGACAAGCCTCACTCAGCAGTCCGAAACATGCACGCAGAAACCATACGTTGCCCTAAATAAGTGTCATGTAAGACTGTCAGAGACAGGCAGACAGCTGAGAGTAGCAGGCGAAGTGTATTGTGTAAAGAAGTGTGAGAGCAGAACACAAGGATGGCGATAAGAGCATGGGCAAGTCAGAAAAGGCTGTGCAGCCCAAAAGCAGCAACAGGTTTAAAATATGGGCCGGTGGGACGAAAGCCTTACGGAGAATAGGAGACCAGCAGTCTAGTTTCGGTAGAAATGCAAAGATTAAAATGCAGACGTAGGCTGATCAAAAATAAACAGAATTTTGTTGTGTGTAAAGGGTTCGGAGGACGGGGACACGCCTGGGAGCATAAGAAACCATAAGGCTGGAGTCAGCTGTGGTCGGTAGGAAAGACAACCATCATAGAAGTACCGACAGCAGCACGTTGCCTTAAAGCTAAGTGGTCTAAAAGAAGTGTGCATGGAATGCCACAGCAGGCAGACGCAGGTAGGTCGACGGATAAAATGCTCTGGAGCAGTGAGGGGTAAAACAGCGGGTCGTTGGAACGGAAGCCTTTTGATGAATGGTAGCGAAATGGTATACTTTAAGCGTGATTAGACAGGTCAAAGAAAACGGATGCTGGGTGTTTGGAGATAGGATCAGCTGTTAGGATAGAAGCACAAAATAAGGAATGGTGACCGACAGAAGTGAATAAATGCGACACAAAATTAATAGCGGTGAGGTTGTTAGGCGAATACGTCAGAAGCGACGAAAGCAAATGGTGCCGTTGCTTGAAGTCTGAAGTTATCACCAGTACCTTACCAGGGAGCCCACCAGGTCCGTGGGTCTGCAACTAAATGAGCATACCAAGAAAAACGTGGATCATAGCGGGCCTCCAACAAACTCAACCCCTTCCTGGTCGCTTAAAACTGGTCAATTGGATCTGGACGCCCCTAAACAGGGGATTACAAGAGCCATTGCCTGCCAGCAAAAGAGCAGTCAAAACAACTGCTTATCACTAGATATGTAATCATTATTAAACTACTTACCTTGTGGCCTTGCAGGTCAAGCGCCCAGTCACTCGCTTATAGCTTATCAGCAACCGCTGGCTGCTTAAGCGACCACGCAAACATGACCTCCTCGTAGCACCAGCTGGGGCGTTTGGGTCCACACCGTTCCGGGAAATGTTTGGCGACATTACTCCAGGACGTAGTAAGCTTTTCGTCTGGTTAGCGTACTCTCTACAAAAAGCCACCAGTGTCTGTTTAACCGCACTGCAACGTAGCGCATATGCCTCGCCTCCAAATAAATGCAGGTCCTATGTTTATCCGACCCACCATACCCTCACCACGGACGTCACTTATCCCTTCTCATAATATCCAGTCAATAACTCACAATTACTGCGGAGCATATTCAAATCCGAATGACAGCTACACCCACGCACTCCCACATGCATGTTTGAACGCACTACACCAAAGATCCTTGTTAGCTTGCATCAATTTTATGCCTTCCCCGACATTAAGTTGGACCTTTAACATGGTCAGGCCTACGTAGGCGTGTCCCCCAGCGTCCGAGAATAAAGAATATATTTATTTATATAAATTGCACGAACTGAGGAAGAATATAAAAGGTTAGACAAAGGCGGAAGCGGATAAGTGAAAAATAATCCGAGGGGAAGACAAATACCAGATGAGATTGGTGCTCTACTCCTAGTCACTACGTGTTATATCGCTAAAATGACCAGATGCTTCGAAAGCAGATGCAGTGTACTGAAAAGCTTGCAAAAGCTGTCGAAGCGTTATACATTTATAAATACGCGTATCTTAAACCACCCAAGGTAGCACGAAAATCCCCGACATTAGGAAACGTAACGTATTGCGCCTATAAGCGAACGTTCCAGGCATGCATAGTATGGGATAGATCAATATGCGCTAAGGTTACGCGCAACTGCCAAGAAGCCAGTAAGGAATGATTTGTCCGCACATGTCCTCAGGATAACTTGTAATTCCTCCACGGTCAAGGGCTCACCATGTGCCATGCTCTCGCGTGGACAATTTGTCTACAATTACATCTGCCATAGCGGAAGTCCCTAGGCGCCTACTGTAAGTATCGACAATAGACCGCCTATGGGAAAGCGGTGCTTTAATAGAAGGTCGGCCGGTGTCATGCCTCCAAGCACGATAAGCAACCGATTAAGTTGCACGGTGCGCTTACGGTAAGGTTCTAGGCTCTACAGATGTTGCTTTTAGATATCCATTTGATGCACGCCGGCCTGTTATATTACGTTGTCAGGTCGCATCTACAACAATGAGCCATTGCATAAGTAATCCGGTTAACCTGTAAATTGTGTATTGTGCACATGTTGTTTTGCAGACAGCCACTAGATATACACCGACTTGAGCATTGGCCTATTGGTGGCACACAGCCTGTAATAACAAGCGGCCAAACCATAAGTGCCCTCGGTCAAAATCAGGTAACTCACTAGTTACTGCACTTGGGACTTTCAGACCACCAGTTGAGGTACGCCGGACTAATACGTTGTCTCTCACTGCCCCACTTCTTCCGACACTCAGGTGGCCGTGCGAATAGCGTCCTGCACACACCATGGTATCCCTTCGCCTACATTCCTATGGCATTTAGGTCATTACCACACATAAGTACACCAAGTTAGTCCTGCCGCGGTGATATACACTTCCAACCTTCATGCGTCTCTGCTTATGGCCAACGGTTGCACAGTATGGACTGCACTAACGCTACAGCGGCTTAAATGAAATATTTGCATACAGTTTGGCAAAATTTTTGGCAGTGTTTCTTCGTCTTCGTTTTGCTCTTCCCAATAGACTAAAGCATGAAACTTAGCAGCGAATATTATCTACGCAGGGCCTGAGGGCAACCTACCTCGCCCGTGAGACAACCGACTGGACATAGACACTCGAACATAAATATACATAAGTTCCAACCTACCAAACTGCGCAATGCTTTAGCTTCAATCTAATGACGGTACAACAGCTTGACAGTATCGCTCTGCTCAACTTTCCAGGGTGGATCGTGACTAAGCTGCTCTGTTAGGTAATGTCAGGTAAATAAATAAATAAATCTTTTATTCTCAACAAGGTGAGGCACGCCTTTACAGGCATGACCATGATGACATAACGATGCATGATCAAGAATGTGCAAAAATCCGATATGTTTGCCATAGCAGTTTGTGCTTGTGTAGGAGGTATGTATGTATGTATGTCATTGTGTGTGTTGTGTATGTAGTTGTGTATTGTGTGCTTGTAGTTGTGCTGCTCCAATCTTCAATGTTTGATATCGTCATCAATATGCGAGTAGGAGATTGGTGTCCATGGGTTGGATAGAATTATCCGGATATCCACGGGGCAGTGACTTTATTTTGTGGCAAGTCACGACCGCCACGTCACAGTGTTGTTAAGCAGACATTTGTGGCTTTTTATAGGGAGAACGCTTGCCAGACGAAACCCACCACGTCCTGGAACACTGCCGCCGAACTATTTGCTGGAACGGGTTTAACCCGAATCACCCAGCTGACACCACGAGGAGGTTGTTCGGCTAGCCAGCCAAGGTATTGGATGCAGTGCAAATGAGACAAACGGCGAGATCAATCGGCTAACATTCAGCCCTGCCAGCTCCAGCTAGCTCAAATTACAATTATTAGCAGTGTTCTATTAGGGGGAAGTTGTCGTCAGCCTAACGTTTATCATAAAAGTCACAAATACCTGCTTAACAACCGCGACACAGCGGTTGTGACACGCTTCCAAGTAAAGACGCTGCCTTTTCCGTCAGGCTGGCAAATCTCCTTACTTCACACACCGCTACTACTGATACATACGCTTACACATGTTTACTTGCCACCTTTAAACACGTTTGAGCCCTCCTTAACAACCAGCTCGAACTAGGTTGCTTCTCACAGGTCCACTTTACAGTTGCACGTTCCTACATGTAGTCTACCCTAAACATTCGAACCCTCCTTTCTTGTATCAGTTTGTTCCTGCCAGGTTCGGCGGGCCTCGAAACTTCAAGAGAAAACCTCTGTTTATTTATTTAGTTACGGGGCTACTGCCGTGAGTGTTCACTTTCTCCATTCTTACGCCTTACATACACTCACTCCACAAGCCCATCCTTAACCGATGAATTCATATTGATACTTTACGGCCACTGACCATTACCCGTGGTGCCGGCCCTTGTGTCAAGGTTCGTTGAACTCCAAATACTACATACAAACATCCCTTAGGTTTGCCGCGCCATACCTTTCGCCTTGCACGTAGCCCGCGGAGAAGGGTCTTATCGTCCATGTCATATTTGTGCTCCACTGCGTACTATGACAAGCACCATGTATTATGCCTTCATGTTAAATAGCATAAAATGCATAGCCTCACCACCCGACTGCTACACGGGCTGTAAACACCGTTCCCATGGTCCAAGACATGGCAGTATGCCTAACTAAAAGGAACTGCGTCTATGAAATGAAAGCACACCGTACCGCACCTAAACCATGTGTCCTGCAATTTTCCTGCATACTTCTTTGAACAGCATGTGGCCACTTTTCAGTTCAAGATTTATCTACCTTATGATTGCGGCAGAGTCGCATACCTCCTATGTTGGCAGTTAAATAGACCGATGTACGACTTGCTTTCACCCTACACACATTTACTCTAGCATGCTGGGTGCTTTACTTGCATGTCCGTCCGAACCATGGTTCGGCGGTAAACAGAGCCGCTTCTTAAGGGAAAAGCATTTCTCAAGGTTCGCGACCTGTCAGGTATGAGCTAATTATACAAGCTCAAAGCGATGTCAGAGATAGTTTGGAATGATATAAACGTCCTAACGCCTTAGTACATCCTGCTCCTAGTTTTTCGCTAAATCAGTTCAAAGCCGGTTGTAAAATAAACAGCTACCGTATGCTTGCGGTACATTTATACTTGACTTCCTTAGGTAACCACTGTCATCTTTCCTAGCGGTTTGGTCTTCTGGCCCTACCTCCGACACGCAGCTTTAGCCGTCAACTACTATTTATACAAAATACCCCTCCCTACTCTCCTCAGAGCGGTGGATAGAAGCACTATTGTCGCGAAAATGTGCAGCAGCTTATCACCGAAACCAACAGTAAAGCTGGGTGTGTTCATGTCTGGTCACAAACTCAGCAACTGTCGTCTAGGTGCCTCCTGATTGCACGACCACATGCATCTTCGTCACGGATTCCGAGGTAGCCCGGCAATGAAAGTTGCTCAGGTGTTTCTCATTAGCCGACATACTTTTATAGTTCCAGATAATCTTCCTTTAAAATTTTATGTCGTGCGTCTTCCACCCGACTAACTGGATGAGCACAGCGGCGTTACTTTGTGCATCGGTAAGTCAACCTTGCGTTCCCTCTGTGCATGTTAGTTTCATTTGTCTATATCAACATTGCAATAGCCCATTCCGCTTTGTGGGTCAATAAGCCTTACCACGCTGCCCAGGATGACGAGTATGTGTGTAATCGGTAGAGGCATCCTTGCTGTATCTATTACCAATTCTCGTTAGAATTAGTATGTTTTGGTACAGCTTCGTCAAATGCGATTTCATGTCAATGCACGCAATGACTGAAAAAGTAAAAAGCCATGTAACCTGCGTATTAGTTGCAGCAGTGGCTTTCCCGTAACTCAATATATGCTTGCTAGTTCCAGCACAGTTGCAGGCTGCGTCGGCGTCATCGCGCCTAGTGCTATGAATGCCTGCTATGGGATTCATCTGGGCCTGATAAAACCTGCTAACGATGGCGTGCCGCGCTAATAGTGGAGTTTATAGCAGCGGTGACTGGGATGCCACTGCCTTGGGATCTACCTGGGATACCTAAGCGCTCGCCATGGCTCGGTTGATAGCCAGCAGCTACTGCTTCCTTAGTGGTGATTTAAAAACCGATGCCAGTGGCCTGATATAAGCCATCTAGACAACGTTCATGGAGGCGCGTGGAGTCATGTCACCGGTTTTGTTAACTGGGATGTGCTACCACTGATGTGGGCCAAATATCCGCTCATCAATTGCTGGTCGTAAAGGCCTATGGGGCCAGCCATTTGGCGCCTCCATTAATGATAACTATATCCATTCTATTAAAACTATATGGCGTTAGTAAGTACAGCATTTGAAAGCGTGTGGATCCAATATTTAAAGATTCCCTAGTGATGACGTTGATGCAAATGCCATAAAAACTATATTGGCTAAGTAACCACAATGCATGGAAGCACTTGAAGTTCATATCAAAGGTTAGGCTAAAGACAATAATCATGCTACACTATGGTACGTACCTAGGCTAATTAGTACTAGTTATTTATGCTAATAAAGTCAAACATAAATGGTTTAGTTGCGATGATAACTGCACCGTTGTGGGACCTATGCTACATGAGTAGGCACCAGGCGGATAGACAAGTGAGGCCAACGATGGAATCTTGTTGCACGGCCAACTGCCAGCACACCTGTGAGCTTCAGGTGGTTTTAGTAAAAATCGTCATCTTCATTGTAACCCTTCTTTTACACTGTTGCAACGCTTCTTCTTTACCTCTGCTCTCTGCCACCGACGACCGTTGTACGGTTGCTAGCTGCCCTATGAGACAGCGGCTGTCTGACTTCGCAGTCACGCGCCAAAACAACCGACGGAGTACAGAAGAACAAGGCTCGTTAAACAGGGAGTCTATCTATACCATAAGTTAACTGTATTTATAGGTAGCCGAAAAATGCTAATTTAGGAGGTCAAGCTCGCTCACTTTGGTGCGTCCGGTTTTCAACCAGTGTGAGTTCCACTCCATGGATTTATCATATTGACAGTATAGTTCGATTCATTTAACGCGGACTGGTAATTGCTGGCCGATCAATTCTCAGTCGATGCCCAAGTTTAGCTGCGCTAACATCTCTATTACTTCCCCTTTCAACTTGATTGCTCCTACCTATTTTCCGCATTTTAGGCTTGGTCGTAGTTTTTACCCTTGGGTCCACTTGTATCCACCTCGGTTGCTTCTTCTTCGACTTGGCCCGCATGTCACGTCGTGTGGCGTCTGTGCTCCCGGCTGTTTTCCGCTTTGGGGATCAGTTCTGTTTTCTAAACCAAGTGTATCCAGTAGTATGTCCCACGGTGGTGACGCTGGTTCTTGATCTTTGAGTTTTGCCATACCGCCTTCGTAGATGATGGATATATCTGGTCCACTTGTCCTTTCCGACCATTATCGCAAATAACTTTATCTCTCTTTCCACTAACCGTTCCGCCAAACCATCTTTCCGTAGTCTGGAACTTTCGTGCATACACCAATTTGCCAACGTTGACTGTGCGGAGCCAGTTATTCTGTTCCCTTCTCGGTGGTCCTTTGCGTTTTTCAACCTTTTTAAGAATATGGCTATCAAATGTCGTGCTAACTTTTCGTCCAAATAGGACATCTCAAGAAGTTTTACCTCTGACCGGGTGTGTTTTGGGGTTTCCGTGCGTGTTACGATACATTCACAAAAACAGCCTGAATTGCATCTCGTGACACTCTCACTACTTCCGCTTTTAGAAGAGCATGTTTAAAGGTATCTACAAACCGTTCGGCTTGCCCACTTGATTGTGGGTGGTACGGCGGTATAAACCTGTGCTGGATTCCGTTTTGCCAGCAAAATTCTCTTAACAGCTTTGAGGCGAACTTGGCTCCACTGTCTGTAACCAGCATCTCCTGGGTGCCAACATAGCGAAACTGTTGGTTCAGCTCATTGCTAGTGTGCCGGGCGGTAGGACCTTGCCTCGGAATCACGTGGGGGGGGGCATGTTTTGTAGGAATCAACAAAAATCAATTAAGTTTGATTGTCGATTGGTCCCGCCTAATCCAAGTGGATTCTCTGCCAGAGCTTTCTCGACTCGGGCCAAGGGTGCTACGAACACCTCGGAGAGGCGTTTGCCGGTTGTTGACAAAATTCACAACTTTGGCAGAACCGCTCGATTTCGGCATTCATTTGAGGCCAGTGCACAAAACTTCGCGTCAGTGCCTTCAATCGACTGGTTCCCGGATGTCCTGATTGCAACTGCTCTAGTATTCGCTTCAACAACTTTCTTGGTACCATGACTCGGTCTCCAAACACTAGAAAATTGTCAACTATCGAAATGGATACCTGCCGATTAAAGAAAGCTTGTAACTCATTCGAATTGCTGATATTACGCCAACTGGACTGTACAAACCCTAGCACTTTCAGTAAGCTATCATTTCGAGCCGTCTCTGCACGAACCGTGTCCGACTTTACTGTCAACTTTTTTACACTGTCAATCAGAATGCTCTGAACTTCCGACACGAATTTGACAGATGCGATCACGCAGTCATCGTTTTTCTCAGAGTGGGAACCAAAGAGGCGTGATAGAGCGTCAGCCTGGCTGAGTTGCTGTGTAGCTCCATATTGTATACCGAAATCTTAAGCTAGCAGTACGGTTACCCATCTCTGTAAGCGACGTGCTGTGAAAACAGGAATACCTTTCTTTGATCCCAATATCGAGAGTAGAGGTTTGTCGTCCGTGATCACTTTGAAATATCTACCATATGGCATATTATGCAACTGCTTCGCCGCGAAAACAATCGCCAGCGTTTCCTTCTCAATCTGGATGTAACTTTTCTCCGCTACTGTCCGCAACCACGCAGCGTGCGCAATGACCTACTATTCTCCTCTAAGGAACACCTGAGGAATGTCAGCACCTGCCCGATACTTGGAGGCGTCCGAAGCAACAACAATGTCCCAGTTTGGGTTGGAGGGTGTCAAAACTAAATCAGAACCGAGCGCTGTTTTAACTGTATCAGAGGACTGTTGGCACTACTTTGTTCATCGCCATTCTTTCCCTTTCAACAGCATCTGGTCCATAGAACCTCTTGTCTGATATAAACTTGGTTGTACTGCCGTATAATGACTTATAAAGCCGAGAAATGAACGAGGTTCGGCAATATCCCTCGGTGGTGGCATTTGCTTGACGGCTTCTGTATTAGCGAGATCCGGACGTCTGCCACGTTTGTCCATGATGAACCCGAGAAATTTGACACTTCCATCAGGAAATAAATAAATAAATAAACTTTTATTCTCGACAAGGCGTGGCACATCTTTACAGGCATGATCATACTTGGCTAACATAGTGTGATCAAAAATGTACAAAAAGTACATGTTTGGCGTAACAGTGTATGAAACTGTATGAGTGTATATACGTATGCAATTTTGTATGAATGTAGCTTGTGTCTTTGAATATGCCGGAGCATTTTTGGCTGTTTACTATCCTCAGGAATGTGAGCATAAGCGATTGATGTCTGTGGGTTGGATAGCACTTTCCACTGGTAACCGGAAACCAGCTTCTTCTGGACAAGTGGGCACTTTCTCTAACGTAAACCTGCAACGCTTGTAGGTCAGACCCTATAATCAGTGCGTCATCCAGGTATAAAGCGACACTAGGGACATCGTTCAGCAACTTATCCATGATTTGTTGAAAAATGGCGGGAGCAGTTTTCAATCCGAATGGCAACCGATTGTACCGAAAAAGACCCAGATGCGTATTGACCATCAATGGATTGTTGCAGTTCTCGGCTACTGTTACTTGTAACTAAGCGTCAGCTAGATCGAGTTTCGCAAACCATTTTCCACCGTTAAGCTTGGTGAAAATATCTCCAGGTATAGGAAAAGAGTATTGGTGGTTCTCCAGCATGGAATTTAAGCCGGTTGAAAAGTCAGCAAAATACGTACCTTGCCGTTTCCTTTCCTTGTCACAACGATGGGTGCCGCCCATTCGGAATGATGTACGCCCTCGATTATGCCTTCCGACTGCAACCTATTTAACTCAGACTCCACTATTGGTTGTGTTGCGTACGGCAGGAACCTTTTGGTCTAAAAACTGGTCTGGCGTCTGGTTTGAGGTTCAGCTCAGCTCTGGCTATACGGCAGGATCCAAGACCGGGTTGGAACAAACTTTCGAGGCGTCGTTTCAATTCTGCAATTTGACTGTAAAGTTTGAGGTTTATATTCTGCGTCTCTGCAGGTTTCTCAAGTTAGTTTCTGGCAAATACCGTTAACTGACTGGTCGATGAAATTCAATTCCTTCATCCAATGGAGATCCGCCGAATTCAATCCTGGTTTATTGGTCACAAAAAGTTTGTACAAATTTGCTAATCACGGAAACTGACCTGAAAATGCAACTTCGAGAAGTTTAAAAGTACTGCCGGACGCCTTTCGTGCTGTGGGGTCTGTGGACAAGCGGTGGTCGTCCCAACTTACACCATGTGTCTCGACAAATCAAAGCCATGTCTGACGCAGCATCCAGCTGCAGTTTAACTTCTTTACCCTTGATCTTCAACGTTGTAAACTTACGCCTGTTGACACCGTCAACCTTGAAAGTCGCCGTCACACTTTTGGCCTCGTTGTGACTTCGGCATCGCACAGGGATTCGACGCCCTATTCCGCTTATTGTCGGTCGCTTTGCAAGACAACACGACTCTTGGTGACCTCGCTTACTACAGCGATTGCAAATGTGATTTCGGAAAGTGCAGTTTCGTACGAAGCGCTATTCCTTGCAAAACCAACAAGCAGAAGAGGGTTTATAATGTGGTGAACTCACATGAACCGATTCTTTCTGAGGACTTCTGCTGGCCCTGCAAATGCTGACCTGACTACTCTGGATAGAGGCCATTTAGATCATCACAGCATCATGCTACAAGTTCATCAACCGTTGGCATTCGTTCGTTACTTCCTGCCGTGTGTCCTCGGGATTTTGTTCAGTCCTGCTCAGTATTCTTGTTCAGGCACCCGCATCTGGTTTCTTGAAGACCACACACATAAATAAGACACTTGTGCTGATCAGCCGTCACCTAGTGAAACAACGACCGTTCACACTCACGATTTACGCGACCCGAGCAAGTAACCCAGTCTTCGTCGTCTCGCTTGGTCTTTGTCAGGCACTTGCCCCGGATATTGCATAATGACGACTGCTTTCCAAATATCTGGGACAAGTTAGCAACCGCTTTTTCAGCAAGATGAAATTCATAAACTTTTTTTGCTCCGCCGCACCCAATTTCCGCAGCATGTGGCGTACTCTTTTGTCCTCTGAAGCATCGGCTAAATCAACGTGAAACAATTCTTTATATTTATGGAAACACGATTCAAAGGTACTACCGGCATCAGCATCGGAACGGAACTCACAAACTTGCTGGGTCAATGTTTCTTCTGAGGGGCAACGTTTACTTGTTCCTGTTACCGAGCCTGCCTGTGGTAGCAAATTCTTAGTCAGCTTTTCGATCAACTTGGCCTTGCTTCATCAAACTGCGCCCACTGTTGCCGCAACCGAGACTGCAATTGCTCCAAACTGACTGATATCTTTGGGTTCTTCTGACTCCAGCCGCCACTGTTGTAACGCTTCTTCTTTAACTGCTTTCTGCCACTGACGACTGTTGCTAGCTGCCCTATGAGACTGCGACTGTCTGACTTCGCAGTCACGCGCCCAGCTAACCGACGGAATACAGAAGACCAAGGCTCGGTAAACAGGGAGTCTAGAAATTATTGAGAATACCTGTAGCTCGGGATGTGGATGAAAGGATTGTCCTGTTCTCCGAGCTGGACATTTCTGTTGCAAACGTTTCGTTACCAAACTAAGTAACATCTTCAGTGCAGCTATTTAGTGCTGATTCGCGGAGTCTCGCAAACCAATGCCAGATCTGAATGACTATTGAATCTATAGTCATTCAGATCTGGCATTGGTTTGCGAGACTCCGGGAATCAGCACTAAATAGTTGCACTGAAGATGTTACCTAGTTTGGTAACGAAACATTTGCAACAGAAATGCCGAGCTCGGAGAACAGGACAATCCTTTCAAACAGGGTGTCTATCTACACCATGTAAACCGTATTTATAGGTAGCCGAAACATACTAATTTAGGTGGTCCAGCTCGCTCATTTTGGTGCTTCCGGTTTGCAGCCAGTGTGAGTGAGTTTTACTCCACCGGTTTGTCATATTGACGGTATAGTTCGGTTCGTTTAACGCGGACTGGTAATTGCTGGCCGATCAATTCTCAGTCGATACCCAACTTTAGCTCCGCTTATCTCTCTGTTAATCTTGACGTGAAGCTTCAGAAATATACGTTAACGCAAACAGTTGTAATATAAACCTGCTGCATCAATGTATCCGTATTAATTGATTTTCAGTATTCTTGTGTCTCTAGTATTGCATGTTTCATAAGTTTTTCATATAGTGCTTCCATAACTTTTACCAGGTATTTAGGATAATAAAGGTAAGGTGTTATTAGTGAAATACGTAATTTAGCTAGGTTTCTTTTAGGCTTTCTTTTTTCTATGAGGTCGTGAAAGTCTCTGAGATACAGGATTAAACTGAGGAACTGAGGGACGAAGTAACAAACAAGGACTAACCTGAACCATGGCTTCATTTCAAAAGCAACCCTCTGCACCCAACCCCTAAACCCCCGATGTTAAGTGAAGGTAGCTTGACACGAATTCTTCCCACCCCATAAAATATACCTACGCAGCGAAGGTGAGACTCCATACGCTGGAAAGTCTACTTACCTACAAGATCCTACTTCCTCCTCGACTGACCACGTCCAGTTTGGACTCTGGATGTGTCAGTTGTTTAGCCAACCGCGAAGTCACTCGACTGCAAATAACTGGATGAACAACTGCTTCATAAGAAACTTTGCTAGTTGTACATGACCGTTCGAAGCAACTGACGACAGTGCTCCAGAACTTTGTGAATATTTCGTCTGGCAAGTTTTCTCCCAAAAGAAGCCACAAAAGTTCCTTTATCAACAGTGACGTGGCGGATGCGACTCGTCAGTTAATAACGTTACTACCCACTGGTATACTCTAGAATATCGAATAGTCATTTTTAAAGGTTTTAATGACACGCATAACAAATTTAACCTGTCGTCATATCCAGTCCCCAATCCACCTACTGTTTTTTATTTACTGTACTCACACACGAAACCACTTTATCTGTACTCCACCGATAGATTTGCGCCGCCTGAGGATTCGACTGTTGCTGCAAATTTTACAACTTTTAGTCACAACCAGTTACATGGTTGTACCGTATTTGTTGCGCCACATGATGGCTTGTAACTTTCGCTAATGCCTGCGTTAGGATGCCGCGATGGATTCTAGAATTAAATATTTATTGATTAAATATTTATTAACTATACATGTCACTTTATGAAAAGTTGCAAATATATTACTCTTTAAAATAGGTCAAATAAAGTTATGAGTTGAAACTATAGTACACCTTGTTTTAGGACTCAAGGGGCAGGCGGTAATTCTTTTATTACTAAAGTGGCTTACACTAGGTTTGTTCGTTCATACTTTGGAGGCGTCCGCTCATCTGCGTGCTTTCCATGGAGTGTTCCTCAACTGGTGCTTGCCTCTGTGCGTACTCCTCGTGCACATGGAACTGTAATCCTGATGTCATCGTCAACTTTGGGGAAGTCGGCGGGGCTCGCTGTTGGTGTGACATCTTGCACCACCACACTACTTATACCCGGCGCGGTAGTATCTACCTTTAATCCACCACACTTGTACTATTGACCTCGAACACCGGAAAGTTGCCGATGGCGGGTGCATGTGAGAGTAAGGATGTATCTATATACTTGTTGCCGAACAACACTGCTAACGTAAAAAGGATATTAATTGCTCCATACCCAAGGAATGTATTCCCGGGTAGAATAAAGGATTCGTAGTTCTGTTTATCGTTATATCTGTATACTAACCTAATATCGATATACATGTAACTATATTGCTAGTTCTTTGCGTAAATGTATTTATATTTCGAAACGTAATATTTGTTTGTACCGACCTTTAATCTGTTTATGTATAGATATATACCAGCTTGTTTAATTAAATCCTATGTTTATATGTATTAATCTACTTTTTATATTGAACTATAGTTATCCGTATTTCGGTTAGCGTAAACTGCGCTGAGAATTGCACACCCGTCCAGCTATCCAAATGTGTAGGCGTTGTGCAGCAGACCACTGCTTCTGTTCATGTTAGCAGTGCTATTTGGCTACACGGCTAGCAGGCCCAAGCGTGACCTTGTGGTCATTCCTCAAGTTAAGAGGTCGCCGTGGCTGGGACGGTTGGGTTAATATGACGCCAAAAATTAACTTTCTGGCCGCCCAAACTAGGTAAACCACGGACATTGTTATGCAAAGTTACTAATTGTAAGTGCCCAATGTGAAGACTGTAGAAGTGTTAATGCGGATCCGCAAGGTTGTTCTTATGTCTGACATTTCATAGGTGCTGGTTTACATGTGTAGCTGGCTGGTACATTACCGGATGTGTATAATGATGATGCTGACGGTTTACATGTGTGGTTTGGTAAGGGGAAAAATAATAAGCGTTCATACGAAATATGTATGCTTTAATAGGCACGTGGCTAGCAGGGGGAACTGGCAGACTTAATTGAAAGCATATTACACGGACTTTTATACTGTAAATGGTACCGTTCTATTGGAATAGCTAAAGCACCGATAAAAGATTATGGATACTCACATTAAAAGCAGCATTGAGACAGTCCGTGAACTTCTGGCTTTTCTATTTAATAATTTGTGGAGTACATAGCATTGTGCATATTTAGCCTATTGTACTAGGCTGAAGGCGCTTCCAAAAGTAAGTTAGTAATCAAATAAGCGGTAAAATATAATTAGGTTAACGTACAGAAATAACATCTTGACTGGTTTTTCTTGGATGACTAAGAGTTAAAGAGGGCTTTACGTGGCTTAATATATATAATACTGATGGTTTAAGCATTACATAAAACGTGTAGTTGTTATCAAGTCTTGGATAGTCTTCCAACCTAACCGAGTAAGGAGGCACTTATTGACAATGACGTAAGATATCGGGTTTGCGGAACTGGAAGTACGCCTATAAGTATATAGGAAATATCCGGGAAGTGTGACCGAACGGAAATTGCAGTAAATGTAATAAGCATTAATGTCCACTGAAATGTGTAACTAAGGTGACGGCAATAATTCAGCGGGAACTGGCATGCAGCTGTTTGGGGTTCCATATAGATGGCGGAACAAGCTAATTGTAGGAGTTTGTAAACGCTGCGTAACCGTTGCATTGCAAACGTCAACCAGCAACACCACCGGGTGCAACTGAGCAACTGATCAACTCCCATACGCTTATTACCATTAGGTAAAAGAAGCGGCTGGCTCATTTTAAGTTGTCATAGTGATACTACTAGATGCCATAGGGCTACCAGACTACCCAGACTGACCGCCAGTAAGCAAAAATGTAGTGGGCTAAATGTAAGTTTTCAAAGCAGTTCATACTGGGTGGTGTTACATTGTATGGATTTAACCGTCTCCAAGCAGACGTGACGCATAAATATGTTAGTAACATAAGAAGACAAACCAGAAATCAGTTGCATTACATGCCTAGCACCCAAGCCATTTAGTGCATTCGACCTCGACAACCTGGATAGCGACGTGGTTCAACGCAAAGGTGCATGGCTGGCTCTCCGAACCATCGTTTTAACTAGTTTCAGTAGGGATGTACGTCCGCTTAAGCTCGTCGTAAGATGCTTATACTTCTCCACACTGGTTGCGGTGAAAGAAACCGATATGCGCAATTTGCGATATCCATGGCACGCACAACTCCTTGTTTAGGGCAACCACATCCGACCGAGGTACCCAGAGCACCTGTGCTTCAAACCCTTATAGATCTAAGCAGCACCCTAAACCGCCATTCGGTTTCGGTATACACAAATTTGTTCCGCTTCTGATTCAACCAAATTCTGGCCTTAGATTTGTCAGTTGACAGAGACTGATGCATGTATAAACTGTCCAACTGGAAATGAAAGTTGCCTAGTACAACCATGGATCAGCGTAACCCAACTTAAATGTCTTCGTTTACGATAGGCGTCTATTCATCTCAATAATCTTCGCTGAGTGAGAGCAGCGCAACTTTTCTAACATGGCCCGAGCAACTTTTAAGTAACTACCTGCTGTCTCCTTTGGCATCAACAAGTAGAGCAGACGGCTAACAATGTCGAAGCCGTCAATTACCATGCAGCGCCATTAAATGCAGCCACCGCAGTTCAACTGATGCGTCGCACTTGTCAGAAGTAGTCCCCGTATTTCGCTAGTACCAACGTAACTGATGCAGGAACACAAATGGGCAGGGCAACTGCGCGCCGTCCCTTTCCAACCGCTCGGCGCAATTTTATTCATCAATTTTGCCGCCGCTTTTACCTCATTTCCCTTAGAGATGCCACCTAAACAGTGCGATAGAAAACAGAGCTTGCAGAGTTACTTGGTCGTTATAACTTTATGATACAGAGCCTCGCTATTCCCTGATATTACAGGATGTTTGCGGCAAAGCAAACAGGGTGACAGGCGCTTACCGCTAAAATATAAACTTGGATTTTCCAGGTGGAGCTTATGGCTATGCACCAGACTATGCGTACGTGTTTCATAGTAAACAACTTTAACCCTGATGGCTATTTACGTCTCACAATCCAGGCTGAAATACCTATACGTTGCACTGCCGTGTATACAATAGTATGCACTCACTCCGCCTTACACTCACATTTCATTCAAAGGAGGCTGGATCCCCACGGTAGCTTTGATTAAGGTATCCAGCAAGCAAGTCGCACTTTTAGTTGGGCCTGTTTTCTGAGTGAGTGCATTTTCTAGGAGTGTCCTGCTAGCCAGGAGGTACATGTTTTTTACAACAGTCCAAGATATGTAACGGCCTTCGTAAACCGCGGACACGGAAGCACACGAACTGACTGACAGGACGCATACATAGACTATGACTTCACACTGGTAAGTCAACCAGTGTCACGTTCACCATACTTTAAACATACGTTACACCGATACGTATATATCTGCACCTACGGTTGTCAACTTACTTTTTACGAGTTTAACGTTGGCCACTGCGTTGCGTACTCACGAACTCAGTATATAAGCACCTCCCAAGCTGCCTTACTGTTCTATTAGCTCCTATTCAATCACCGCGGGTTATTGATTTTTTATTAAATGCTGTAGGACTGCAATATATGGCGGCCTGAGTATGTCCATGCAAACGGAACCAGATCTCAGCACAGCCTAAATATGCTTTTAAATGAATAAATGAATAAATATTTTATTCCCGAATTCATCGAGCCATACCAACTCAGGTATGATCAAAATCTACAAGCAATTATAAGGCACGTAATTGGCTGTAACCCAAGTTGTACAATTTTCAGAAACATTCGAAATAATCCTGAGGAGCAAAGTCAACAGTAGAGTGCCAACAAAATGGTTACTAGTGTGCGTAGAGTAAATAAAAATCGCGCCAGAGTTAGAATGGGGACAGTACGTGAAGAAAGAGTAACTCCGTTGTACGGGCCAGTAGAATATCGAAAAACGACTAGTCGAAATTATAGTGTGTAACAGCGGGCAGTGACTTTATTCAGTGGGGAGTCACTTCCGCCACGTCACAGTGTTGATAAACGGACTTTTGTTGCGTTTATAGGGAGAAAGCTTGCCAGGCGAAAACCCAACACGTCCTGGAACACTGTCGTCTATTGTTATGAACGGGCTTGTGCAACTGGCAAAGCCGGTTATAAAGCAGCAGTTCCTTTAGTCATTCGCAGTCGAGTGACTCCTCTGTTGGTCAGACAAATGACACAGTTAGATTCCAGCATGGACGTTGAGGTCAGTGGAGGAGAAAGTATGATTTTGCAGCTAAGTCCAATTTCTATTGCATGGGGTCTTACCTTCTCTTATTATGTATATTTGCCTTGGAGCGAAGAATTCTTGTCCAGCTACACTCACTGGACATCGGTGGTTGAGTTGTTTGGTGCAGATGGTTAGCATGGAAGGGGAGCCATGGTCCTTGTTGGTTATTTCGTCCCATCCCAGACGGAGGCTGTTCCTCAGTTCAATCCCGGATCTTTCAGATTTTCACGACCTCAGTGAAAAGGGAAAGAGAGGAACAGGCGGAGAGAAGACCATAAAGGACAGTCATGGTACCAAGCATCGGGAAATCCTACTTAAGAACATTTACTTGAGACAACTAGTGTACAATATGTAACAGATTTTACGCTGAAAATGTTTTTTACTTATGCATAAGGCATGGCCTAATGGGTAAAATACTTTCATGTACCTGAGGATGAACAGAAGAGTTCCGGTAAGTGGTACAGGAGGTACTAGCTAACAGCGTTAGAATTCGAACTCAGACCAGAAGCTGGGCATGTAATAATGATTGGATTTTATCGGAAACCAAAAGATACAGTGGCGCTGTGGTCATATTTATATATACTCCACGGGATGAGGATTATCTCAGACACATAACGTCTATTATATACACGGGTATATGAATAAAGGATGTTGAGCATACCAGAAGCAGTCTAGGATGAAATGGATATTAACGCAAGGATAAGTGTTGAAGGTAAGCCGATCGAGGGACGGCACTAAAGGACCGAGTTTCAGTAGCCAAGTGCATGTCATATTAATCATGCTTGTCACTAATAAATAACTACAGTGTCAAAGGATAGGTCAACATACCAGCTGAGCTGTGATGCAAAGAATCCAAGCAAAGAAGCGTTGTAAGGAAGAAGCGAGTCCTAGCGAGCTTCGGATATCTGCAGAGTTTAATGGAGCCTATGGCGACTAGCTGCTGCTCAGCAGAGATAGTGACTCTAGAAAAGGATGTATCAGTGGTTGGGGTAGCGATACCGTTAAGATGTTTGACCACTACTGGAGACCTACAGCTTCAATGCATAAATCAACAGGCGAGGGAAGATTAGGGAGACAGACGTTCGAGGAAATCGAAGGCTGGTGAGTAAAGGATTGGCTCCTTCCAAGCTACATGGGGCCAACAATGACTAGCTGCTGCCAAGAAGAGTTGACGCGAGTAAGAAGGACGACGCAGTACGGCGCGCTAGAAAAGAGAGGAGTGGCCAGCAATAGAGTTTGGATTAATTCTTCAGTTACTAGTGGATCCTACGGCATAGAATAGGTCAACAAACCAGCCGAGCTGTGACGCAAGGAATCCATCATTGTACGGTTCCAACCATGTTTGTCGGAACACTTTCCTAAAGCCGCTGTTACAATTGCCACAACACGTCTGTACAGTTGCACCTAACGGACCCTGGCTCCAGGATCATGGACGCGAAAAACATTTATTTATTTATTTATACAACTTGCATGACACCTAAAACGAATTTTGCACTCACCGAGTGCCACCCTATTTTTTGCTGCTGCAATGCACACGACGGTATTATGCTAATTCATCCGGAATCCCTTCTGGTAGCAGTTGACCGGACCTATACTTATAAGCCGCAGAGGTTAAGGTGTCATAATTGTAACAAAATCGTTGCAAGCTGCACTTGAAAGCACTTCAAATATGCTGCGATTTCCTCAAAGGTCTTAAAATATTGGCGAACAGCGGCGTGAATGCATCATTGCCATCTACATCCAATGCAGTCATTACAACAAATTCGAAACAACACTTGCGCACAAGGACCTTTTCATACTTTGTTTAAATACGTACTCCGGGTCCGCTTCCCACGAAACTAATTTCAATTTAATAAAATATTATCAGGCCTACACAACATATTTCTTAGCGTTCCTTGATAGCAGCCAGTACAGCAAGCAGTACCGCCACCGAGTTACCGTCAACGGTTTTCGTTTAATCAGGGGAGGGACCGGTTAGCGATACGCGCCATTTCAAAATCAGGATGATGCCTCGACATACAGCTGATCTAGGAATAAAGGAAACTATGGTGAGACTGTGCAGGATAAAGGTAGAATGTTATGTGTCAACAGGTCTAGATACTCATAAAGTAGCTGTGTGATATATTAGACTAACTAAACAAGTTCGCACTTTTCGTAAAAGTAGAAATGGAATACAAAAGAGGTGCATTAACATCCGTTTGAAAATGAAAATGCAATGCTAGCAATGGGAGGGAAGCGTATCAAGGTTTATTGGTGCACGGTAACAAGAACATATGGACGGCAACTGCATGTATGATTGTGCACTTCTGCGCTTGTCCTTGTGTGTATGTGCCATTAAAAATGGCAATGTAAACGGGAATCGAGATAGCTTGCTATATATTGCATTAAAGAGTACATAAACTTACGAATGCACGAACCTATGCGTGTATTGGTATAAAATGAAAGGTTATATGTACAAGTGTAATGTTATATGTATATGTATGATTGCAATGGTAACAAATATGTAACTGCATTGACACATATGTTAAAAGAGCACACCATAAAGTATATTTATTGTAATGTACATCTGAGTATATCTTGTAATATTCTAGTTGATAATGGTTTGCAATGTACTCGAGAAAAACTAGCTACTACTTAAACAGATGAATATGCCTATGTGATTTTACATGTTGAAGTATAGTGATTAACATCGTTGAAATGCGCATTTCATGGATAACATTAACAAATTGACAAACTAAATGGTAGGTGAAATTTTTAGGATATGTAAATGCATGACTTGTATGAGGCACATGCCACCACATTGTGATAAATGAGCAATTTAGAGAAGTGATGGACAGGGATGGGAATAATTGTATGCATGTATAGCACACATTTATGCATGAGCACTTATTACAGTGTATTCCTGAAAAGGTGACGGTGGCATATTATGGCCACGTTAATGTGTCATTGTATCGTATTAATGCGCATACTTTACCGGACCCATGGATTGCGTTCGCTGCCGTTACGCATGGAAAGAGAAGCTAAGTACGGTGACCGTAGCGCCATCATCAACTATGAAACTGTAAGGCATTGTATATTTTTACCATCGGAAATTCAAGCTGCGTACTAAGGGTGTCCATGCCCCGATAGGGAGAAGTTATTATTAACTGGATTGAAACGTATGCCATTGGGCTGCACAAGCTTCCATGAACGGTTGTCAATTACCACAAATACGGCCCATTAAATATGCGGCATTGTTACCAATCGGGAAAAATATGTGTACACGAAACAACGTGTTTTATACACAACAAATCAAAGTAGCCGACGCAGTGCACGTGTGGTTATTAATGGTAGAGATTCCGGCTCATGAATATTTAATATACGTTAGCATGTGTATAAGCGGTTGAGTTCTGCATGGATTCGTCGGAACTTCTGTTAGCCGCTAAATTGGACAACGGAGTGAATATGCATCTGTTCACGTTTCTAGAGCAGCAGATGGCATGCGGCGGTAATATGCTCATGGAAAACTCATCTGCGCTGCACGAGTTTTTTGAAAATGCAGTGTTATCCATTTGTCACGGCTCTGCGCACAGCTTGGCGAACAGGAGGTAGATGCAATTCATACACATATCCGTTTATTGCATTTATGTCCATTATTTTGCACAGCTGCCATGTATAACCCGACGTGGTCGTTGTCTTGTATTAAGGCTAATTTCTAAGGCAACAACCATACAGTGTAACGGTCTAGGTGATAAGCAGCGGTGGATGTAAATGTTACCGGACATAAGGAAAGCAGATGCAACAAACGTGAAGGACCTATGGACCATTCAGAAATATTCATCGCTGGGTGAGTGAGCGTGATCATGCCTGCGTCGGTGTGTCTCTATGAAACTGAGAATAAATTATTTATTTATTTATGTATGTAGCTCTGAACACACCAAGGGTGAACCCTGAAAAATGGTTTCGCAGGCCTCAAAAAAGGACGCAATGATAGTACGAAAGCAATGTAATCCGGACGTTGGATAAACGAACACGTAAGGCAGCATAAATATGTACTAGTGTTAAAAAGAAAGGTTACATGAAAACATCTCGTATGCAAACTACCCGGGGATATACATACGCATGGATTTCTGCATAACTTCGGAAGAAACGAGGCGGTCAGAATAGTCATGCGTACGTAGGGAATATGCGCCCGTTCTAAAGGCCACATGTTACAGATTCATGCACCAACATGTCGTGCTAAGAAATTGTTCTGCAGTGGCACACGTGAAGTGTAGGCGGACCAGTAGTTGCTGGTCATTGAAGTAGGCACCACGGATAAACAAGTGTTCTGCAAGCGAAAATTGAGCAAGCAATGCACTTACCAGAGGTACAAAGGAGTATATACGCGGCAGCACATGTTACCTGTAGGAAAAGTAGTAGTGGCGGATCACTCATCACGGATAGACTTGGGTTCGGCAAGCGAAAAGTGAGCAGACAGTGCACCTGCCAGAGATGCAGTGGCGTATGTACGCGGCAGCACATGTTACATGATGGGAAAGTGGTAGTGGCGCATCACTTAAGTAGGCATCACGGTGAGAGACATTCTAAAAGCTACCTATTAATTGCCCATACCGTTACGGGATAGGCAAAGGCGTAGATAGAGGCGGCATACGTGAGGTGGTGGCAGACCAGTATTGCTCATTACCCATTTAGGAACCATGGATAGACTTGATTTGTAAAAGCCGCATTAGGACACACCATACACTTACCGTGGGTAAAGGAAAGTACGTAGCGCCGGCAACCGTGACCCACATGCTGACCAGTAGTGGCGGATCAGTTATCCAGGCAGCAGGGATACGCAGGAGTGGCTAAACCAATTGTTAACAGCCAATAAATTACCGGAGATGCAACGGAGTACCTACATTGCAGGAAATGTTCCGGGGATGAATACCATTAATAGCACATGTGTCAGGGATACACAGGTGTCCTAAAAGGCATTAGTGAATAGTCAATGCACTTTCCGAAGTTGAAATGGAGTGGAGAGGGAGCAAAGGATACGTGGAGGCCAAAACGTAGCGCCCGATAAACCATATAGAGAGCATAGAAAAACCAGGTCTTAAAGCCACTTATTAATAGCGGACATACTTACCTGGGGTGAAACGGACAACCTGGTAGCGGCATAGGCGAATTGGAAGCAGCCTTGCAGTGGCGGAACACTCGTTTAGGCAGCATGGATAACCAGCAGTCCTAAAAGCCACTTATTAACAGCGGATACACTTACCAGACGTGCACCGGAATTGATAGCGTCGGCAAAGGTGACGTGGAGGCAGATCATTAGTGACGGATTAACCATACAGACAGCACAGATGGACAGGTTTTCCAAAAGCCACTTATTAAGAGCGGATAGGCTTACCGGAGGTGCAACGGACATGATAGCGGGCTGAAGGTAACGAGGAGGCGGACCAGCAGTGGCGGATCACCCATATAGGCAGCATAGATACACAGCCGCACCAAAAGCCACATATTAAGCGCGGATAGACTTACCGGAGATGAAATGGACAAGGTAACAGCGGCAAACGTGACTTGGAGGCGGACCAGCAGTGGCGGATAAACCATATACGCAGCATGGATAAACAGCGGTTTTAAAAGACACTTATTAAAAGCAGTTAGACATACCAGAGGTGCAACGGAATTGATAGCGGTGGCGAAGGTGCCGTGGTGGCGGACCGGTGGTAGCTGGGTAACCATATAGACGGCGCTGATGAATGGGTGTTCTAAAGGCCACTTATTAACAGCGGATAGACTTACCGAAAGTGCAACGGACAAGCTAGCAGCGGCCAAGGTGACGGGGAGGCGGACCAACGTGGCGGACCACCCATATAAGCAGCATTAACACATAACAAATCTAAAAGCCAATTATTAACAGCGAATTAGCTTACCGGATGTGAAACGGACAAGTTAGTATCGTCAAAGGTGAGGTGAAGGCTGACCAGTAGTGGCGGATCAACCATGTGGGCAACATGGATACACAACAGTTCTAAAAGCCATCGTGGGCATACTAATTCTCCTCCGCCGCAACGTGCAATATTTGACCGCAAGGTATACGCCAATGCCGATTGAAAGAACATTCACAGTTACTGCCTTGGTTTATGCAAACACGGGAGACAGCGGGCCGGGATTCTGTCGCCACCCGCAACGGTCCATCCGACAGGACACCGATACTAGTCGTGCGCTGAAAATGCCTCATCACCCTTTCGCGAGCATGGGCCGTCAATCCGCTTACAAGTTCTGACACCACAAATACATCACCGCCGGCTGAATTACTTCGCATGCACTCAGTCGCCAACTGAGTGCTATGACCATCAGCCATACATTTCACGTGATAAACGATCACTTCGAAAAGCGCCCGTGAGGAGGAACGCTCGCTCAAAGTCCGTTTAAGATGCATCTTTTCATTCTCCACTTGATTAGTAAAATTGCATTTGAACATCATGACATGCCCGTAATTGATGCGCCGCCCAACATCTCCTCCATGGCACCCACGTTCTACTGAGATGCTGAAAGCATTCCGTATTTCTCTGCCGAATGTTTTTAGAATTCAGTGATGATGCGTCTCCTCAGGCGTGCATATCAGGTTCATCAGCAACCAGATCAGAAAAGCCTTTTCCGCTGGGTCCGCAATTGAGAGCTGACTGCGCCGTCGGATTATGTCCCGTCACAAGTAGACACGGCACAAAACTATACACGCATCCGGATACACCTCCCTGAAAGCGTTCATATGTTGCGCGCATTTGTCTACCACAATAGTCCGCACGGATTCCGTGCTAAAAACCATCGCACGCATAGATGTTACCGCCTCCAAATAACTCTCCGTCGTCGCATTTGGTAACAAGGTGTAAAAAGACATCCCCACTACCGTGACGTCACGAACAGGCAACGTCATAGAACGTAGCACCCGTAATTAACCTGGTGCGCCGAATTAGGAAGTATAACTTCGCCGTATCGTGCAACAAACCTCTGAATGCACACAGGTACGAAGAACAGGAATCGCACCTCCAACCGCTCACTCAAAACGGTATAGGAACCTTCGCTTTCCAGCATGGTGACTACATGTTCCACCTCGCTAACTTGCTCCGCCTTACTCCCATGATATAAATCACGTCTGGTAATACGGATGCCGCATTCCGTTAACAGGAAATTCCTGATTTCATGTGTCTGACGAAAAGACCTCATCAATCTTAATGCCGCCGCTTCTTGTACTGCAGCAAGCCGCCGATTAGCAGGGTAAAACCAAAATTTCCCAACTGGAACACATGCGAATGCTCCAAGCAGGCGCGGCCAATCTCATGATACAAGTTCAAGTTCAAGGTTGTCAGAAACGGTAAGAAATTTCCCACGTGCGTTCCTTCTTCAACGCGTCGTTGAATCAGGATGGAGTTTGCAGGAGCTATTTGAAACCGAGAAGAGCCATATGGATACACAGGAATCACACCAAGGTCAACTAATCATTGCCCACGCGGCCTGCACTAGCAGTCCATGCTGTATCGTCCACGTGAATAAAAATAAAGGCTAACAGAAAGGAAACAAAAAATAACAATAATGCTAACTGTAGTGCAGGAAAGAATGTGTGCATAAGACAGTAATAGCAATAGGGGTGAGAAGCCTAGAAAATGGATGTAGAAGCTAGGAACCAAAAGGAAAGGTCTGAAATTGCAAACCAAGGACGTCGAGTCGATGTTCAAACTCCTTCACCGTTGGTACTAATACCACTTCGCTTGGTAATGCTTTCCATGGTTCGATGACCCTGCGTGCTAAACGAAAGTCAGCTCTGACGCGATCAGATCTGGGTTTAGGCAGCTTCAGAGGGTAAACACGGGGAGATGGTATCTGAGCCGGACGGTACAGTCTAGTTAGATCAGGCCCAAGCTTGTTGTTCAGTATATGGTACGTAAGAACTAGGTCTCCCCGAAGGCGCCTATAGTGCAGCGAAAACATCTGCAACCTGAGCAGCCTATCGGGGTACGAGAGATGCCTCAATCATTGTACCAGTTCTGTGCAAACCCTCAGAACTCGTTCGACTGTCATCTTATCGCGTACCAAGCATGGAGGACAGGCCTGCACGCAGTACTCCAAGTATGGCCTGACAAAGGTTGAGAACAATGTAACAAACCTTTCATTTGTTAGGATGCCGAACGACCTGTGTATCATCCACAGAATTCGGAAACCCATGCGGGTAGCATTTATCCAGTCCTCGCTTGATTTGAAGTCAGAGGATAAAAAGATACCCAGGTCGGTTTGTTCAGTCACTTGACGCACCATATTTTCGCCAAGTAGGTAAGGAGTTGTGGAAGTGCTTGATCCTATGCGCAAGACCGAACACTGCAAGATTGATTGGCAGCTGCCACAATTCTGACCACTCCAAAAGCTTGCCACAGCTGTCCGCAAAACCGTGGGTCCAACAGAATCGCTCACTGCATTCCACAATTTTAAGTCAACCGCAAAAATAAGGGATGGTCCCTTAAGCTTCTCAGGGAGGTCGTTGACATACAATGCAAACAGTAGAGGTAGGAGAAACGACACATAAGGAACAAAACTCAGGACCACTAGTCTGAAAGACAGCCCGGAACCCACTCGAACGCAGCTTTAAAGCTGCGGTACCATCCTGCATGGTGGGCGACATGAAACGAGCCAAAATGTACAAGGTAACTAACTCATATAAACTAACCACTTACACTGCCTTCAATCCTTATCCTTAATGTATATAGAAATTGCCGTTAACTTGCTCTTGCCATTTACATGACCATACAACATCTGGTGGCTGACATTATTACCAGTACTAGTCCACTTACTCGTCAGCCTTTTGCTATGCCTGCGCACTCGTACGCTACGCACAGCGCATGTTGACCATGTTGACCTGTCTAGTACCTGCGACATGCATGCGGCCTATGGCTGCCTGCTGCTGTTGTGGGGACGGGGTGTACTATAAGCATAACGGTACTAGGCTCAATGAGTGGTGAATATCAAGGGCCACAGCCCGGACACCGCCCTGCTGTTGTTTCCGGCTCTTGCTCTGTGAGTACTACGCGGTGCCTCGGTTTTTTGGCGTGCCATACTGATCGAGATTTTCAGCTGAAATAACGTGGAAAACTGGGTTTGAATAAGCGCCTTAAACGGAATTTGACTATTGTCAAATTTCCTCTCATGCAAGGTATCTAGGATCGATTAAAGTTATGCTGGCCAAAGCGTCTTTGGCGCTTACTGGTAACTTTTCCGGTTGTTCCCCGTTTTGATACCGTTTTGCACCCTGTTTTTACCTTTTAATTGTGGTCGTTTTCTTATGGTATACGTGTTGTAGTTCTACTCTGTTCTCCACATGAATATGGCTGTCTCGCTAAACACTGAAACGGATTGACCTATGGGGTCCTCGTTTGACGAGTCTACTGCAGCGTGCGGACGGGTTAACTGTTCAGAGCAAGTAACAGATGTATCTGGCGGTATCAGTGTGACGTCTGCTGCCGCTGGTGGCACGAAAGCTGTATCCGCCTACAAGCTGACCAGTATAAAATGCTAGAGTCAAACGTTCACTTAACTCTTAGCTGTGCTGAATGCAACCCTCAAAGTTCGACGCGCCCGGTTATCACCGGTGCTAAACTTTCGGTGCTGACTTCAAGGTTGACAGATGTTGTGGAGGCGATGGCTAAACTCACCTCTATTGCGTCGCGCGATACGAAAATGGAATCGATTTTAAAATCCCTGAATAGTTCGTTTGCAGACACTGTATAGCGCATTGATCGTACGCTATATATCCGGTACGCGAGTAGATGGCCAACCAACAGCAATGGGTAGAATACACAAGAGTAAGCTAGGGAAGAATTTTATTGGACGGAAGGAGCGTTAGCTAATGCTAAAAATCGGGCACCCTTAGAGAGATAGCTAGGGAGAATGTCGTTGGCGTCGAGTGCGTTGACAGAGCGTCGTTCGCAGTCGATTCGCGTGCCAAAGGCGGAGATGGTTTTCGTGTTTCCAACAAACGTGAACGATGTTCCAACAGGCCAACCGGATAGTTCCCTAATACTTAAGAAAGCTATACTTTGTATACTTTAGAATGGTTTACACAGCCATACGGGGGAATCTCCAGGTCGCTACCCAACACCCCTCCTAGAAGGGAAACCGTGGGTGACCCTTCGATCTACTTGAGGACTGTCCGTCGCGGGCCAGCCTTCTGCGAGGCCAGGTAGTGAAACCTGATGAGGCTGCTGGGGAGAACCAAGCGATGGGACTTTAGCGGGCTCCCACCCGTGTCCTCCATAACGGTGCCAAAAACAATATGGGGGACAGTTCGTAAGCGTCAAATGTTCGCTTCAGGCTCGTCATCTCCGGTTCATACATGGAAGATAAACGGAAACAAGTGAAGTGACGGTGGAGGCGAGAGCAAAACAAGAGTGACACCGGATAAAGTAGGCTCAAGCAAAACGCAGCTCCTTTTGTGTTTTCAGAACGCTTTCTTCTTTTGCCTGAAAGACAGCCCGGAACCCACTCGAACGCAGCTATAAAGCTGCGGCATCATCCTGCATGGTGGGCGACGCGAAACGCGCCAAAATGTACAAGGTAACTAACTCATATAAACAAACCACTTACACTGCCTTCATTCCTTATCCTTAATGTATATAGAAATTGCCGTTAACTTGCTCTTGCCATTTACATGACCATACAACATCTGGTGGCTGACATTATTACCAGTACTAGTCCACTTACTCTTCAGCCTTTTGCTATGCCTGCGCACTCCTACGCCACGCACAGCGCATGTTGACCATGTTCAAGTTCAAGTTCAATTTGGACAGGAACGGTAGGAGAATTCCCATGTGTGTTCCTTCTTCAATGCGTCGTTGAACCAGGATGGAGTTCGCCGGAGCGGTTTGGAGCCGAGAGGAGCCAAATCAATACACACGAATCACATAACGGTCAACCAATCAATGCCCACGCGGCGTGCACTAGCAGTCCCCACTGTACCGGCCACGTGAATAGAATAAATGTTAAGAGAAAGGAACCAACAAAAACAAAATAATGGTAATTGTAGTACTGGAGAGAATGTGTGGTTAAGACAATAATAGTAATAGATGTGAGGAGCCAAGGAAATAGATGTAGAAGTTAAGAACTAAACGGAAAAGTCTGAAACTGTAACCCAAGGGCGTCGAGTCGATGTTCAAACTCCTTCACCTTTGGTGCTAACACTACTTCGCTGGGTAGTGCGTTCCATGAGTCGATGACCCTGCGTGACAATCGAACGTCAGCTCTAACGTGATCAGATCTAGGCTTATGCAACTTCAGAGGGTGACCACGAAGAGATGACATCTGAGCCGGCTGGAACAGTCCAGTTAGATCAGGCCCAATCTTGTTGGTCAATATACGGTACGTAAGAATCAGGTCTCCCCGAAGGCGCCTATAGTGCAGCGAAAACGTCTGCAACCTGAGCAGCCTATCGGGATACGAGAGATGCCTCAATCCTTGTACCATTTTCGTACCAACCCTCAGAACTCGTTCAAGTGTCATCTTATCGCGTACCAAGCATGGAGGACGGGCCTGCACGCAGTACTCCAAGTATGGCCTGACAAAGGCTGAAAACAATATAACGAACATTTCATTTGTTATAATGCCGAATGACCTGCGGATCATCCACAGCATTCGGAAACCCTTACGGGTAGCATTTGTCCAGTTCTCGCTGGATTTGAAGTCAGAGGATAACGACATACCCAAGTCAGTTTGTTCAGTCACTTGACGCAATACATTTCCGCCAAGTACGTAAGAAGTTGTGGGAGTGCTTGATCCTATGCGCAGGACCGAACACTTTGCAAGATTGACTGGCAGCTGCCACAATTCTGACCACTGCCAAAGCTTGTCCAGAGCTGTCTGTTGACCTGTCAAGTACCTGCGACATGCATGCGGCCAATGGCTGCCTGCCCCTGTTGTGGGGACGGGGCGTACTGTAAGCATAACGGTACTAGGCTCAATGAGTGGTGAATATCAAGGGCCACAGCCCGGACACCGCCCTGCTGTTGTTTCCGGCTCTTGCTCTGTGAGTACTACGCGGTGCCTCGACTTTTTGGCGTGCCATACTGATCGAGATTTTCAGCTGAAATAACGTGGAAAACTGGGTTTGAATAAACGCCTTAAACGGAATTTGACTATTGTCAAATTTCCTCTCATGCAAGGTATCTAGGATCGATTAAAGTTATGCTGGCCAAAGCGTCTTTGGCGCTTACTGGTAACTTTTCCGGTTGTTCCCCGTTTTGATACCGTTTTGCACCCTGTTTTTACCTTTTAATTGTGGTCGTTTTCTTATTGTATACGTGTTGTAATTCTACTCTGTTTTCCCTGGACAAGAGAGTGGTGTAGGTAAATTCGGCAAAGTTGGATAGAAGCAAAATGATAGAAGCGCCGCGTGTTAGCTTGGCAAATGGTCAGATCTTAGCAACGTGGAAGACCAGCGAAGTAAGAGCCAAGCGTCTATGCGCTGTTTGAAGGCCTCCGTATTGGGCGCTGAGACAACAACCTCAGGGAGGGCGTTCCAAGCGAAGGCAGTACGCACACTGAAACTGTTTCTTCGGCACCGAAGGCGACTGCTACGAGTCCTCAGTTTGAATGAGTGCCCTCGAAGATGATCTGTACGGGCGCGGACCAGCAATCCTGCGATTGGGTGCCTGTTATTAGTCAGGACGGAATAAGCTAAGGTCGCCACGAAGCCTGCGATATTTCAACGGGAAGAGATTAAGGGCCGCCAGACGCTCCTCATACGAGAAGTGGGATAGTCCGTCCACTCTCTTAGTGGCTCTGCGCTGTACAGTTTCCAGCATGGCCTCGTCCTTCTTCAGGTACGGCGGCTGGACAAGTATGTTGTACTCCAGCAGCGGACGTACTAAAGTGCTATAGAGACGGACAAATGTCTCTCTAGGGAAAGACCCTAGTGCACGTCCAAGGAGGGCCAGGCGAACGCTAGCCTTTCGCGCCAGTGTAGCTACATTGGCGCTCGGGCTCAGGTCGGCGGATATTATGGTCCCCAGGTCGCGTTTCTAGGATGTGACTTTAAGATGCACACCGCCGATATTGTACGGATTAGCCACACCTTGCCCAATGTGCATGACTTTCACTTGTCGATGTTAAACGGGAGCGAATTTTTCGAGGCCCAAGAATAAGCAGCATCGATATCTGTCTGGAGAAGTGCCTGATCACTTGGCCTGCGGATAGGTCGCCATGTCTTAACGTCGTCCGCATAAAGCAGTATGTGGCTGCTGATACAGGATGGGAGGTCATTGATGAACAAATTGAACAGCAGGGGCCCGAGGATGGATCCCTGGGGCACCCCGGTCGTTGCAGCCAGAGCGCTGGAGAGTGCGCCGTTTACACGAACTCGGTAGGTGCGGCCAGACAGGTAGGTACTTAGCCAGCAGATTGTTTGCTGGTCGATCCCCAAACTCGGCAGTTTACTCAACAGCAGTGCGTGATTGACCCGGTCGAATGCTTTTGAGAAATCCACGTAAACCACGTCAGTTGGAGTATGATTGTCTGCCTCTGCAGTCCAGGAATCAAGGGCTGCGAGAAGATTCGTGGTGCACGGGTTCCGCAGGGCTCACTCGTGCACCACGAATCTTCTCGCAGCCCTTGATTCCTGGACTGCAGAGGCAGACAATCATACTCCAACTGACGTGGTTTACGTGGATTTCTCAAAAGCATTCGACCGGGTCAATCACGCACTGCTGTTGAGTAAACTGCCGAGTTTGGGGATCGACCGGCAAACAATCTGCTGGCTAAGTACCTACCTGTCTGGCCGCACCTACCGAGTTCGTGTAAACGGCGCACTCTCCAGCGCTCTGGCTGCAACGGCCGGGGTGCCCCAGGGATCCATCCTCGGGCCCCTGCTGTTCAATTTGTTCATCAATGACCTCCCATCCTGTATCAGCAGCCACATACTGCTTTATGCGGACGACGTTAAGACATGGCGACCTATCCGCAGGCCAAGTGATCAGGCACTTCTCCAGACAGATATCGATGCTGCTTATTCTTGGGCCTCGAAAAATTCGCTCCCGTTTAACATCGACAAGTGCAAAGTCATGCACATTGGGCAAGGTGTGGCTAATCCGTACAATATCGGCGGTGTGCATCTTAAAGCCACATCCTAGAAACGCGACCTGGGGACCATAATATCCGCCGACCTGAGCCCGAGCGCCAATGTAGCTACACTGGCGCGAAAGGCTAGCGTTCGCCTGGCCCTCCTTGGACGTGCACTAGGGTCTTTCCCTAGAGAGACATTTGTCCGTCTCTATAGCACTTTAGTACGTCCGCTGCTGGAGTACAACATACTTGTCCAGCCGCCGTACCTGAAGAAGGACGAGGCCATGCTGGAAACTGTACAGCGCAGAGCCACTAAGAGAGTGGACGGACTATCCCACTTCTCGTATGAGGAGCGTCTGGCGGCCCTTAACCTCTTCCCGTTGAAATATCGCAGGCTTCGTGGCGACCTTAGCTTATTCCGTCCTGACTAATAACAGGCACCCAAACGCAGGATTGCTGGTCCGCGCCCGTACAGATCATCTTCGAGGGCACTCATTCAAACTGATGACTCGTAGCAGTCGCCTTCTGTGCCGAAGAAACAGTTTCAGTGTGCGTACTGCCTTCGCTTGGAACGCCCTCCCTGAAGTTGTTGTCTCAGCGCCCAATACGGAGGCCTTCAAACAGCGCATAGACGCTTGGCTCTTACCTCGCTGGTCTTCCACGTTGCTAAGATCTGGCCATTTGCCAAGCTAACACGCGGCGCTTCTATCATTTTGCTTCTATCCAACTTTGCCGAATTTACCTACACCACTCTCGTTCCAGGTATCCACGTTCCCACGGTCAACTCGCTGAATACTTGTGCTGAACACCACTTCTGCGTCGAGACCCACAACATCTGGTACCTACCGACGAGATCAGGACCTTGCCGTAAGATCCCGAGGCAGAACCACCGAAAAGCTACGCTTACTCGTTCTGCGCAAACCCGTGAAACCCGTGAATATGGCTGTCTCGCTAAACACCGAGACGGATTGACCTATGGGGTCCTCGTTTGACGAGTCTACTGCAGTTTGCGGACAGGCTAACTGTTCAGAGCCAGTAACAGATGTATCTGGCGGTATCAGTGTGACGTCTGCTGCCGCTGGTAGCACGAAAGCTGTATCGGCCTACAAGCTGACCAGTACAAAATGCTATCATCCAACTGATGAGGTAGGCTCAAGCAAAATGCAGCTCTTTTTGTGTTTTCAAAGCGTTTTGTTCTTTTTAGGGTTTTCGGAACATTTTGTGTTCTTTTCGTGTCTTAAAAAAGCTTCTTTTTCGGGGTAACCAGTTATAGCGCGTTGATCGTACGCTATATATCCGGTACGCGACTAGATGGCCAACCAACAGCAATGGGTAGAATACACAAGAGTAAGCTAGGGAAGAAGTTTATTGGACGGAAGGAGCGTTAGCTGATGCTAAAAATAGGGCACCCGTAGAGAGATAGCTAGGGAGAATGTCGTTGGCGTCGAGTGCGTTGACAGAGCGTCGTTCGCAGTCGAGTCGCGCGCCAAAGGCGGAGATCATTGGATCATTGAATGATCGAGAGCAGAAGGAAGGTCCTTTGTCAGCTACTTCACTTCCCGATCATTGCGGAGATGGCGTGGGTCATTGCGGTAGAAGGTTCCGCAGAGGACCATTGTAGCTGTCTTAGAGGCAGCGGAATCCCAGCGCGTTCAGGTGAGAATTTAACAGTTGTTTGAAACGTTCCTCTGTCTCAGCATCAACAACAGGATCCAGCAACCGGTTCCAATCATTCACCACGCGAGTTGATAAGGCCAAATTGAGCCGCACACGGAGATTCCTCGGTTTGAACAGTTTCATGCGGTGGCCTCGTGTCGAACTCTCAGTGTTGAGTTGAAAGAAGTCCTGTAACTCGCAACCCAGTTCTCCTCTGAGAATACGTCGAGTGAAAATCAAATCTCCTCGGTGACGGCGGTAACCTAGAGAGAACAAGTTCAGTCGTTGAAGTCGGTGTGGATACGACAGGTCTCGCAACTCAGGGACGGATTTGGATCCACGCCGTTGAACCTTCTCTATCATATCACATTCGGAGATGGTTTTCGTGTTTCAAGCAAACGTAAACCATGTTCCAACAGGCAAACCGAATAGTTCCCTGATACATAAGAAAGCTATAATTTGAATATTTTAGAATAGTATACACAGCCATACGGGGGAATCTCCAGGTCGCTACAACTGCAATAGACGGCAACATTACTGACAATCCATCCACTGGAGTCTGTCACTCGGTCATAAAGTCGCACATCCTACCGGCCAGTCTAGGTAACATTGCTGGCTGTCCTCATGAGCCGATCAAAGTGAAGAAAAATAGGGTGCGGACATACCTAAAGCTCTCTGCTAAACCCAGAGGATTAGTTGCCACGATATCGAAAAAGATGCTGTCTTTATCAATTGTATTGTCGTCTGACGATTGTACTCAGAACTTTCCGAAGATTCTGACCGTCTCGGCCGCCAATGAACCAGCACGTTCTGACGAAGTGCTGGAAACTGCTCAATGCGATGCAAAGTCAACGGCCCATGCTCCAGTGAACCAGAAAAAGAAGCGGACTAGATCTGCTCGTAAACTTTGAAGGGGCTTGAAGACCCAGGAACTAGTAAGACGCCGGCAATAGAGCGGAAAACCTACGCTACCGTTGCTTCGGCGTCGTTTGTGAAGACAGTGACAGTCCCACCGCCAGTGGTGAAAACAGCTGGTATTGGTGTCGACTGCAAGGCACGTGGGGTAAACACTCCCCGTCGTGCCGACTCTTTCACGGATAGTAGCGTTATATTCCGTAACGTTACTAAACCTGCGGCCGCTCTCCCAAGGGAACGCATCTTGGATGTCATCAAGTGGCTGAAACTGTGTGTCAGCAAGCTGCTTCCACCTGGCTTCCCTGGTGTCACTGTCAGAAAGCTGACCAGATTGGGGAACGTCCCTATCGCTACGCCAAATCCACGACCCCGACTACTTCGCGTAGTTCTTTCTACCCCGGAGGAACGCAAATCATTACTGCTGTTTGCGTTCAAACTTAAGGGTAGTGGTGTCAGCGTTCAGCCGGGCCTACCACTGGCAGATAGACTGAAGTTAAAGGGGGCTATCAAAGACCTCAAAACTCGACGGGCGGTTGGTGAGCAAGGCCTCCGTCTGGTGGGTTTTCAGGTGGTCAGCCGGAAGTTACTTTCCGCCCTATCAGAACCCATCCTGATGGCGCACGACCCAGGGATGGTCGTGCCGATTTCCTTGAGGTAGTACTTAGCCTCTTGCGTAGCCTAAGAAACAAGGTGCACGAGTTGGGTCTATTTGTAGACAAATCTCGTCCCGACATACTTGCTTTCACAGAAACGTGGTTGTCTCCGGATATCAATGATGGTGAGGTATATTTACCTGGCTACGCGCTGCTTAGAACTGATCGCTCCGTTGGTCACCAAGGCGGAGGCGTTGTACTGTATGTGAGCTGTAACTTAGATGTGTTGAGGACCTGCACATTCCAGTCGTCGGATCAGACTGTTGAAGCCCTATCGGCTGTTTTGTGCACTTCCTCTGCCCAGTTTACAGTTATAGTGATATACAGAAGTCCTGGAAGTTCTTCCAGGGGATACTTGACTTTATTCGCACTCAGTCTGCGAATAAATGTTTAGTTCTAGGGGATTTCAACCACCCGGAAGTCTGTTGGGCCGATCTTTCTTGCAATTCGGCATTAGGAACATTCGGTGCAGACTTCCTTGAACTAACTCTCCAAGTGCCTTTGCACCAGTTCGTTGACTTTTCCATTATTTATATGGACAACCAAATACCATCTACTTTGGATTTGGTTTTCGCTAAGTCCCTGGACTTCGTGACTGATGTTTCACACGGTGCACCTCTAGGGTCCAGCGATCACGCATGCATATCCTTTCGATGTGCTCTTTCAAGGCACCAAGAGACCGCTGTTGAATTCCTTCCAAATATTTGGCGGGCGGACTTTAGTGCAATGCGAACTAAGGCTTCAGTTCTGAACTGTGAGATCTCGATGGCTGACTCTGTCCAGTTAGCCTGGGATAAATTTAAGGCATACCTTACGGAGGTTTCCACTCCCTATATTCCACTCATTAGGAAAAGAGGGTTAAGGGCACAGCCTCCATGGATAGATACCACAGGCAATTACCTACTCAAGAAACGGTCTAGATGCTGGCGAACCTACCAAGCAGCTCCATCAGCCAGCACCTATGATAGTTATCGAGAGATTAGAAATAAATGTAAGCAGCATCTCAGAACTGCTCGTCTCCAATACGAGCAGGGTTTAGTGGACTCTGCCGCAGTTAATCCCAAGAAGTTTTTGCTTACGTTAAAAGACGCAGCGGGGCAAAACTGTCTATACCAGCTTTATTGCGAGCAGACGGGACCCGTGCGCAAACTGACTATGACAAGGCTTGTATACTGAGTGATCAGTATACTGGGGTCTTTGCTCGGGAGATCTCTTTACCACAGGTTGAATTGGTTTCAAGAGTTCCAGAGAATTCTTGCTTAGTTGAATTTAGCATAACAGAGACTCAGGTCTTCGAGCTACTGCAAGGCATTAATCCCTCTAAAGCTTCCGGACCTGATTTGATTCCTCCGAAGCTGTTGCATGAATTGGTCACTGAGCCGAGTGGTCCGCTCACATGCGTGTTTTCAATATCGCTGGATAGCTGCAGCCTACCTTCGGAATGGAAGGAGGCAATCATCTGTCCGATTTTTAAGGGCGGTGACAGCGCTCTACCCGCGAACTACCGGCCTGTCAGTTTGACAAGCGTAGTAGTCAAGTTGTTTGAAAAGCTGATAAGGGATTCAGTGGAGAACCACCTGAATAGATTCAACCTTCTCAGTGATGCGCAACATGGATTCCGCAAGGGATTTTCATATCAGACTAATCTACTTGTAGCTCGTGAAAGCTGGGCCGAAGCGGTAGACAGTGGCCACGCTGTAGACGTGCTATTCGTAGATTTTTCGAAAGCTTTTGACACTGTTCCACATCTTCGGCTCTCACTAAAATTGAGATCTTACGGGATATCTGGTCGCGCCCTTCAATGGGTGTCTGCCTTCCTTGAGGGGAGGGAACAGTGCGTACGGGTGGGGCGTAGCTTTTCGCTCAGGCAAGCTGTCCTTAGTGGCGTTCCGCAGGGCTCGGTATTGGGGCCATTGTTGTTCGCGATCTATGTAAAAAACTTGCCGGGAGAGCTAGGGATGTCATCATTAATGTTTGCTGACGACCTTAAGCTCTGGAACATTGTGGATATCCCGGGGGGTCCTGAGACAATTCAGCGTGCCTTGCATAGGCTCTGGGAATGGTCTACCTTATGATTGATGCCCATAAATATGGCCAAATGCTCTGTTCTCCCAATCGGAGCTGCAAATCCTCCCACCCGATATGTTGTCGGCGGTGATGAACTCCCTGTTATCACTCAGCAGGTTGATTTAGGAGTCGTACACGCATCAGCACTTCATTCTGGAGACAACTGTAAGAAGTTTGCTTGTCGAGGGTTTCGTATGATGTGGTTTATCCGCCGCTCTTTCGGAATCTTAATTGCCAAGTTGTTTGTGAAGCTATTTTCGGCATTTGTCCGACCCCACCTGGAATATTGTATTCAGGCTTGTCCACCATGTCTTAACCGAGACAAAATGGACTTGGAGAGGGTGTTAGAGTGGGCACTCGGTTAGTGCAGGGTCTACGGGGACAGACGTATCCTGAACGCTTGCTGAGTTTGGGGATGTACTCAATGCACTACCGAAGGATAAGAGGGGACCTGATTCTCACTTATCGTATTTTGACGGGTAAGATTGGCCCGGACTTGTCAGGGCTATTTAGTCCCGCTACGTTACCTAATTTCCGCGGTCACCCAATGAAACTGCATAAGCCACGGTCTGATAGGATTAGGACGGAAACTCGTCTATCGCGCCGAGTTATAGATCGCTGGAATTCGCTTCCAGATCACGTGGTTAGGGAACCTACGGTTAAGGGTTTTGCGCGCCAGCTCGATGCTATTGGGTGACAACAGCAAACCTTTCCTTTTTCCTAGCCGACTCACCTTCACTTTTCAGTTCTTTTTTAATGGCTCAAATATCTTGGTATTCCACTTGCTTAGCTCTTTCCACTTTCTCTTTTGCCTTCTGAGTTTACTTTTTTTCTTACTTCACGTAACCGACCCAGCAGGGACTGCTAGGACAGGATACGTGGGCATTAATTGGTTGGACAGGGTGTGATGCCGTCTTTGTTTTACGTCCATCAGTATTTCAAAGTTCGCCAACTCCTGGTTCAACGACTCGCCGAAGAAGGAACACTCACGGGATAATCCTATCGTTCCAGTCCCGCTTGAACTTGAACTTAAACTGCATGAGCATGTTTACCCTGACTGTACCAGGCATCCGTCACGGGCAACACTTTAATCGCTTATCGTTAGAAGGTCGCTCCGTTTAATCCGAAGCTCTCCGTTGGGCTTCCTTTAGTCGGCCATTTATTATTCCTGTTGTTTACTTTCATGTGCATTAACGTTACTTACTAGGTCGTTATGATATGATCATCCAGCCACCCTCGACGCACTAGCATTAAGTTGCAGCTCCACATGCATATTACAACCTATGTACACGCTGGACCTAGCTCTTTAAATACAGTACGAGACTTATTTCACAGACGCATAGCGATACATCATTACGCTTACAAGCACTAGCCATCCGTAAGTTCCCGTTGCTTTACAATAATATACCAATCTATAATTCCGTTACATTACAAAGATTGGATCATTGGAATGTAGAGAGCAAAGTGAGGACCTTTGTCAACTCCATCACCCCTAATCATAGCAGGTTTTTGTACAACAGATGTCAACAAGTTAGCTTATCCTAGTTGGATAAGAAACAAGATCCCTCAAGATTCCTCAAACCTAATGAACGGACTACGGGTAATACTCGCGAATGTGCGCAGTTTCAGAAACAAGCTAGATGTGATTCCACTCCTTATCTCTGAACAGCAAATGTACCTAATTGCGTTCACCGGAACCTGGCTGTCATCTGATATAACTGACTCGGAGGTTCATGTTTCAGGATATCAGCTACTTCGAAGCGATCGCTTTGGTGGGAGGTCTGGAGGCGGAGTAATCCTGTACACGAAAAACCACCTCAAGGCCCACAGTGTCGAACCCGATTGTGACAAGGATGATATGTCGGAAATGCTCTGGTGTCGAATTCATGACGGGCACCAATCACTGATGGTCGGGGTGGTCTACAGAGCCCCTGCAGCACCTGGCTCACACCTATTACGTTCCATACGAACCCACCGCAGAGGAACAAACTCCTTATGGGTGACTTCAACTCCCCCGACATAATCTGGGACCTTCTTCACAGTGATCTCTCACCTGACTCCTTTGAACTTGATCTCCTTGATACCCTTCACGAGTGCAACCTGACACAGCATGACTTGGCACCAACGCGGATGGTCCCTGGTCAGACACCAAACATTTTCGACCTGGTTCTCACTTCGGCACCATGTGATGTCTCAGATCTAACGATCCTCCAACCTCTTGGGAAATATGATCACTGTACAATCTTTCCGTGGACACGACGCCTCACAATCCACGATCAGGGACACTGCGTCGAAATTTCTGGCGCACTGACCAGCTCAGATAAAGAACGATTGCAAGTAACATGGACTGGAGTATTCCGCAATCCTTGGAGCTTGATGGCGCGTGGGAACGCCTGCGATCTATGATGATGCGGCCCATTGAACAGTTTGTTCCAAACTGCAAGAGCAGATCACCATCAAAAGGACCCCCATTTATTGATAAAGAAGTAAGATCCCTAATGAAAAGACAACGAAAACTATGGGATCCTTTCAAGAGCACAGGACTGCCATCAAACTACTTAGAGTACAAAACTGCCAGCAACCTATGCACCATGAGAAAACGAGACAAAAGACTACAATATGAACATGGACTGGTCATGGAATCCCAAAACTGTCTTAAGAAACTTTTTGCCTACTTGAAGCGAAATGCCAAAACGGGTAGTGGTATCCCCGCTCTATCCCCTTCTAAGGAAGGTACCGTTCTCTACGGCGATGATGAAAAAGCAAACCTATTGAGTGCGCAATATTCCTCGGTCTACTCAGTGGAATCTCCGCTGCTCAACAACTGATTGCCTGCACCCTATTCCTCTCTGGACTAAGTCGAAATTAACCCCGAAGTAGTCACTAAGCTATATCTCGAACTGAATCCGAACTCCTCCCCAGGCCCGGACGGATTGCATCCCTGCTTCCTCAAAACGATAGCTGAGTACGTCGCCGCCTCTCTCTGCCAATTGTTTCGGCAATCCCTCGAAGTTGGCTGCCTACCCACAGGCTGGAAAGCAGGTACCGTCCTGCCCAACTACCAAAGGGGAAACTAACAAGACCCAGATAACTACCGACCAATATGCCGGACATCAGTCGTATGCACAACCATGGAACGTATAGTCAAGTGTGCCCTCCAGCTACACTGTGTGAATCTAAACCTCATCTCACCTGCTCAACATGGCTACCGGAGAGCACGCTCATGCATCATCGCCAGCGAAACATGGGCAGAAGCCATAGATGCGCGAAAACAGGTTGACGTAATATTCTTTGACTTCAGCAAAGCCTTTGATAACGTTCCACACGTACGACTGCTACATAAACTCCAAGGAATTGGCATTACAGGAAATCTCTCCAGGATTGCCGATTTCTTAAGTGGTAGGTTATGCGCGTACAAGTGAACCAAACCCTATCTGCTCCAGTGCCTATGACTAGTGGCATTCCCCAAGGATCAGTGCTTGGACCGGAGCTCTTCAAACTATAAATTAACGATCTGCCGACTGCGCTTCAAACCGACTGCTTGATCTACGCCGATGACCTCAAGCTATGGTCAACAGCATCCAGCCTTGCGGATGCGGACAGATTACAAGGGGCTCTAGACCAGCTACACGAATGGTCCATCAAGTGGGAACTGCAAGTAAACCAAGTTAAATGCGCTGTTCTCCCAATGGGTAACACTGAACCGTACGATGCATGCCACATTGGTGGGTTCCTCCTCAGCAATACCACCAACGAGAGATCTCGGGGTTATCGAGACTTCTGACCTTAGAACAACACAGGACACGTTGAAAAAGGAGGCCACTGGAAGGAGACTGGTGGGTGCCTTAAGAAGATCATTCACTCGAATTACTCCTGAGATTTTTCGACTTTTGTTCACTTCGTACGTCCGTCCAGTCTTAGAATATGTCCTACCAGCTATCCATCCGCTTTCAACCTTTAAATGCGCTCTGCTGGAAAAGGTTCATAGACGTTCATCGAAAGCTGTTGTGGAGCTTCGTGATCTCCCGTACCCCATTCAACTCCAGCACCTAAATCTGTTCTCCCTCGAGCTCCGTCGTCGCCGGGGTGATCTCATCCACAATAGGCGCATTCTCTGAGGGGAACTTGGAAGCGTTACAACAATTCTTCCGACCCAACACTGACTGTTCCACAGGAGGTCACACATGGAAACTGTTTAAGCAAAGAAGACATAATTCGCATGGATGTTACCCTATCCACTAGAGTGGTGAATGCTTGGAACAGCTCCATCCGAGGGAAGTTTCAAGCGGCTGCTAGACAAACCTTCGCTGAGAATGCTGGAATCTTGCAGTTGTCACTGCAATTGCGACGAACTCTCGAGGAACGTCGTAATGCATCGACACGCATCAAACCCAGTATGATACGGAATCGATGGGGCTGACAATAGATTTCCCTCTTGCTCTCTACAGCTCAATGAAAATTAATCCAACAATCGCTTAAAAGGGGCACAAGGAAAGCGAGCACATTAATAAAGTGAATCCAGTGAGGACTAGAATATTACAGTAGTGCTAAGAACATATATAGACGAGTATTGTAAGGTTAGAAGTTGGACCATATGTAGGGCCGAATTAGTACCCACTGTAGAGAAGGGGAAAGCAAAGAAAGGTGTGAGACTTAAGAAGAGCAAGTGGTGAGAAGCTGGTGTAGGTGAAATAGGTGAGGCGTCCGTTTAACGGGAAATTGATGCGACCAATGCAGAGTACGGTACGCCTAGAAGGGATAGTAGAATAAACAGCATTTTGAATAAGACGAACGAGAACTGCATTATGTGAGGCAGACGTTAATCAGGAATAAAAACCTATGTGAAGAATCCGAGGGACAAGATAATAGCAGTGATGGACTTAGTAAATTAGGAAAGCAAGGATCATGCATGCAGAAAAGTTAGAAGCGAAGACCAGAAGTAGGTGGCTAATGTTATCTAAGCAAAGGATAAGGAGAGCTGCGACTATTTCCTCGTCTGGAGTTTGGAAAAGTTTAATAGTCTAATAAACAGGATTTGAGGCGAGCATTAGGGGGTTAGAGCCCATGCGTAAGAGGAGGGAGCCTTTGATTGAAAAAGACATGGGCTTGTAGCGCCTCAACTGCCGGAGTGGCCCAAGAGGAGTAAGAAACGCAAGCAAAATAATGAAGTAAAAATAGCAAGGGCTGGGATATTGCGCTGGCGCCAAGAGTATGTAGACCACTAATGAAAAGTCAACTGAGGCGGCAGATGGTATGTAGAGTAGAAGTATAAAGCAATGTAGTGGGTAAGACATGAGAAGAGCGTAGTGAGAAGCTGGTGCTAATGGAATAACAAAGGCGTTGACCTAATAGTAAATTGGGTGTGATCACTTCCGAATAGAGCGCATTCCAGAAAGGATGGTAGGATGGAGCCGAATACTGCATATAATAGGCGGGGATCAAAATGCGAGTAACACGTCAAGGTGAGATGAAAGCCTTGGTAAGGAACTAAAGAGGAAAGGCACAATCCGATACCGAAGTACTCAATTACCAAAGGGAGGGCCATGTATAGAGAGCATAAATCAGGCGGGGCTAGAATTATGTGGCTGATGCGCTTTTACACACTGAAGGACCGTGGTCGACTAGTATTAAGCTGGGAGCACGTCAGTGGCCGCAGAAGGCAAACAAGAGAACGATAGTCTAGTAGACAGGAAGTGGGTCAGGCGAGCATTAAGAATTGCGAGCCGGTGCAAAGAAAACGGGAGACTTTGGATAAAAATTCATGGTACCTGCAGCTTAAGAGGCCGGGCTGGTCCAAGCGCATTAAAAAGTACAGGCAAACTAGTGTAATGTGCACTTAATGACTGGAATATTGTGCCGTCGCTAAGCATAACTAAGCAATTAATGAACGGATAGGAGTTCGGCTATTTGAGGTGCCCAGGTAGTCCATACTGTAGAGTAGGCCTAGTCCTAAATAGGTGAAATTGGACGCAAGCAGAAGCAAGCCGATGTAGGTGGGTTTACGGTGCAAAAGCCGCTGAGATTTTAGGGGTGAAACCAACATGTAGTTGGAACGGAAGATTTGCAGCGTTTAGAATATAGGCAGCCTCGTTTCGGCAAACCTAGAGAGGTTAGCATGTAGCTGGTGCTGGTTGGTTAAGAATCATGAGAGCGGTTGCAATTAGATAGTACAATAGAGAAGGAGACCGTAGTTAAAGCCAATGTCGCTAACGTCATTGTATAGCGATCCTATTAGACGGATACGTTGAAGGAGACATTAGTGGTGCATGGTCGTCAAGGAAAGTAGCCCAAGTGGGTAAGGTTGGAAAAAGTCAACGGTCCGTAAACACTGAGGTGGTAAGACCAAGTAGATTACTAATGTGCGAGGGTCGAAGTCAAAGCAGGTATTCAGAGGTAAATTTAAAAGGATGTGGAACAAGATGCGGCGGTGGTGTTTGAATCTTAGCAGTTGGGACGCTGGCAGCAGCAAGGACAGGTAGCGTTGCATGGTAGGATGGGAAGATAACAGAGGCAGACAGGCGCAGGTAAGCGCAGGTGGCGCAATGCCGTTGAGAAGAGACAGGTGACAGAGCAAGAAAGTAAAGACGTAAGCATGGGTGAGGTGGACTTGGTGCTCAGGAGGAGGTCAATGCTCAGCAGTCTGGAAGCAGCAAGAAGTGAAATAGTTGAGTCGATGAGATTGAAGTCCTGTGACAATTAGAAGAACTGCAGTCTCCTTTACTTGGGGATAGAAAGCCTAGCAGCGAGCAGACATTTGTTTATTTAGATAACAGAAACGGCTATGATACGGGGTTACAATGCGGTAGGAGACCGGTGGTGGTAAAAGATACTTATCGTTGGAGTCAGAGTAAGGTCACCCTAATAAGCAGATATATGAGAAGAGCTAAAAGCAGCGCGCTTTCTTCAAGATGTGTAGCTCTATATAATTAAGTTTGGAAGACGGCAGTCTCCGGTGGACGCAACTGAGATAGGGTCCAAACTGCCTTTAAGGAAAGTGGAGAAAAAACGGAGTATTTGAGTTACAATCAGAGGGAGTTTGATAGAAGGGATGTATCGAAGACGTTCAAAGCTCGGTGGACTGGACGCAGACAAGAAGCAAATAGAGAGTGCGAACTTGCAGAGGTTAAAGACAAGGAAATCCAGATCGAAGGAATGTAGGCATATTCGCAGGCCAAGCAGCGATTGGTCCTATCTTCCATAGCTTGTCAGCAAACACTTTAAGGCTTGATAGTTCCAAAACTGTGGTTATGTCAAGGAATCCTTTTCTAGCATTATGGAAATGTGTATTGGTCGCCGATGATCGTATTTGCAGGAGCAACTTGTTCCATGTGTCTGCGTGTTCATAAAGAAAAAAATGAAGATGTATGCCGCAACGAGCAACCAGCTGAGTGAATGAATAGATCGTATTGCGCAGATGGTATCCAGTATCCCCTACCGTTCGAAAATGTCCCCTCAAGTTCGTATCCGGATTTCTGTAACCCTGTATAAAAACGTAAGGTTGTTCTTTAACCTGCTTAGTCACAGCGGGTCTAATCCCAGTAGTTTGCACCGACTACAGTCATTCAGCGTGGTTGAGTCCTGTAGATGTCTGATGAAGGAACCCTGTACTTTCTCTAGTGCAATCTCGTTGCAGTTGCGTGAGATATTAAGGGCTATAGTGCCGTATCCAAGCATTGGCTTCAAGCACGTTACATACAATGTGCACCGTGATTCCAAGTGCTACATGAATTCGAAGATTTGGCCTATTAATGAGCTAGGTTTAGCTGTGCCATAGCCTACTTGTTCCGCGAAATTAAAGGCGCAGGATTAGTGGACATACAGGTCACGAACGGAGTGGCTGACGGTAAAAGGAGCGCCAAGCGGGGTTATGGTATTCAGTGGCACTGTGCAAATATAAGCAAAATGCTGCTTTCTCCCGGTAACACTGAGCTTTCGCAAGGCACACCGGATTTCTAATGCCCTAAGATCGTTGTAACCTTGCTATACTATCTCATGTCATCGGAGCCAAACAAGAATAAGACTTCGATGTCGTCCACAAAATTGAATGGCGTACCACAGCAGAATAGTTGGAAGACGTTATTAGCGTAGAGTGAAAAGAGCATGGGGCCGAGGATGCGCCCTTGTAGGGTTTCGCTGGTAACCGGTTTTCTGGAGGACGTTTTGCCACTCAGGCACAAAATTGTGCTTAAGATAATAAGTAGACTTGAAACCAGGGGGCAACATTCAGGCAATGCCAAAATAGGTGAGTTTGTTCAGTACATCCTGGCATGGAACGCGGTCGAATTCCTTCATCATATCAAGGAAGATGACGACCATTTTATGCCCTAAATTTATCTTGTTTTGGATGTTGTTTAAAACTTCAAACAGGTCTGACCGGAATTATACTGCAGGAGCCCGTGTTGCAACCTATTAATGAGATTACGAGGCACCAACAAAGTTAGTATTACCTACTTTACCGGTCTTTTCAGCACCGGTGCTTCAAGGAGCGTGTGGTTGATGAAACTATAAACGTCTATGTCAAAGCGCGATCCTCGTTTGTGTTGTGGTAGGACTACAGCGTAATTCCAAGCTGCGGAGGTGTTGGTTTTATGTAGAGCACAAATAGGTTAAGGCTGAGAACAGGTAGGTCTGGGCCTCATGAAATCAGCACAACAGATAGAACGCCGCTGGAACCCAGGTCTTGAGACAGTTGGTGTGAACGAATAACTAGCGTGGTTGCGCGCAGGTTATCTGATAACCTTCAGTCTGTCATTGGTGAGCTGGGGTGTCGGGGACCATGCCGCCAATTCACTGACCAAAAAGAAGTCGCAAAGGTGAATGGTGTTAAAGCCACAATGTCGGGCGGTGTCAGTGATGCAGGTTCCATCAGGAAGTGATAATGAGGCAATTGTTGGATCTCAGTTGTTTTCTCTAGGCTTCATCCATTGGGTGAGGGATTTACATTTATTGTTGGTACTGAGGGCAGTGTGTTCCACAGATGTAGCAGACAAGCCTTGTAGGTTTCTCTACGTTATTGGTATGTCGTTCATGAGAGACATTGGTGGAACTCCTCTGCCTTGTTGTAGTGGGAGCGCATTTTGCGCAGTTTGTTTTGAGCTTCGCATGTATCAGCGACACTCCGGTTTCGCTAGCTTCATCCTGCCCTGCTTAGGAGCCAACGCATCTAGGCATAACCTAATGTGGTTATACATCTCTTAGGTCGCCATACCTGTATCAGCTGCCAGAAAGAAGACGTCCCAGTTAAAAGCTCAAGAGAGTATGGGAAACTTACCCAATCAAGGTTTTGAAGAGGACGGAAGGAGACACTGGGAGGAGTTAGAATGCTTAGTAGTGGGCAGTCTGAATGACAATTGCACTGCCTTATGATCACTAACAGTGAGATTGTCAAGCACATAAATGTGAGCGTGGTTGAGGCTTTTTGTGCTATTAAGTCTAGGACGTTACTTTTCCTGTTGGGTGCGTCAACCAGTTGAATCCAGCATTATACGAAAATACGATCTACAAAATCTTAATATTTAGGATTTGAAAACTGGTTACAGTGCTCAATGTGCGATGTAGTAAAGTCACTGCAAATTAACTTGTAGCGTGTAGGGAACATGGAACTTTCGGTGAAGAGCACGACTAATTTGTGCATTCTGCTGTTAAGAGCTGGTCGGATGTAGACGCAGCCAATGAGGAGGTCAAAGAGTTCGCTACTTGCTTTAATCTATGTATATCCTTTCGGGTTATTCAAGTGATGATATGGAAGCCGGATGCATGAAAGACTGCTTACGCAGCTGCGGTATCCTCCGACCCGTCGCTTGTCGCGTTCACGGCCGCATTAGGAGTAGCAAAGGATTTAGTTGGGTATGTCAGACGAGCCGGCAGAGTGCCAATTCTCTGTGGTTAGGATCAGCTGTGCTTTGGAAATAAATACAAGTGGGCCCAGGAGGAGAAACTTGATAAAAATGCTAGGCGTAGCTGAGGAGCATAGGATGAGTTCTTAGCTTCCTAAGATCATCTGGGTAGGGTACAGTGGCAGTGTTTGCAGAAAGTTATCGGTTGTATTACTGAAATCGTATGAGCCGTCCAGCAACAGCACAGGTGATCCAAAAAGTGGTGAGGGCTTTGTTTTCATGCGTACCTTATGATGTATGCGGGGTGGATCAGCGGAGCGTTATGAGAGAAGTTGTTAGAACTATGGAGCCGTGTTTCCGGGTGGAGTAAGGTGAAGTTAACTGCTAAGGTATATGAACACCTTTGGTTGGACACACTTGCTGATATGACTTGGAGCCGGCCCCAATGGCGTTTGTGTTGTGAGTTCTTTTGTCCACCCCCTCCTGCATAGCGTCCCCCTCCAATCACGATCTCACTTGTTAGGCATAATATGACTCTTTTACGGCAGCCAGCTGTTAGCTCTTCGGAACGATGTCCATCCGTTACTGGGGACTCAGCGGGCGTGCCACTGTTTGTTTTCCTTTTCTTGTCTTTTGTATTGCGGCACAATAGCTGAGGTGTTTTACACCTCCAGCTAACGTGTACTGATGATGATGATGATGATGATGAGCAGAGCCAACGGGCCCGAAGTCGGTCGTGAAGGTGGATGTTAGAGGTGCCTTCCGAATGACTAAGATAGCTTGGTTGGCATTAGTTGCACATGTCTAAGAAGTGTGTTACGTTATAGTGGGGTGCTGCTTAACCCGCGCGAGCTTGGAGATGGGGCCGCAACTTGCGGCGTTCCATAACAAGGAGCCGCAGCAGGTGTCGGCATGATTCGCTGCACAGTGATGTGTTGCCGACAGAGTGCTGAGTGTTATGGTGGCATAGGTGGTTAGGGAGCGCGGCATGGGTGGAATCCATCCGTTTGTTTACCCATGCAGGTATTGCCTGGGTGGTGTTGCTGTTCGGCCGGTAGTGTAGCAACCTTTGCTCGGGGTATGTCTACGCATTGCGCGGCTTGGCATTTTGCGTATGCAGTAGTTACTTTGCTGCTGCTTAGTCCTGGATGTCGCCGTAATAGAGGTTGCTTTATATTGAAGGAGTGAATGACAAAATGTGTCCGCACCATTTGTCTAGCCCGTATTTGCATGATTAGTTCTGTCTAAGTATCTATTTGAGTTTTGCCAGTGCGGCGTTGCAGATCGCCGGCAGTGTACAAGGTGTGAGTGCAGTCCCATTACTCACCGTAAATTCAGTGGTTATGAGAGGTAATTTTCACTATGTTGCTGCTCAAGCTTGGCTAGCGCTATGCTAGATTTTGGCCTAAGGCTAGTAGTCCGGGGCGTAGTTTGGCTGGCAAACGCAAAGGATTAGCCTTGGCAGTGTGTTTTTGGGAATCTAGCCTTTGCTATACCTTTGTGCGTTTGAAAAGAGCCGGTAGGAGACAGTTAGCAAACTCCGTGGGTTGAGCAGCTTGGACTTATCATTTGTTCAGTATCGGGTTGTGCGAGATATTTTACGACACTGCAAAACGGAGTATCTTACCAGTTCACGCTCTACGGGGGGAGTTATGTAATGGTTATTAATCTCACATTTTATCTTTCCTGTCATCAATTTTATTGTGACATCTTTTGTACACTTTGTTTGAATTAATGATAGTATTAGATAGATAGGGCTGTGGTTGGAAGTCCGAGTTCAAGGATTGGTCGGATATGGGAGGTGAAGAGAAGTCTGAATATCTGCGGCGTCATTCTAGAGAATAATCTCCTTATGACACTCCATATCCTGTTTGCCGAAGCAGTTTTCTTTCATGTCTCACGACTAGTTTTGAGATCGGAGGATACTATTTTCCCCAGGTCCTTTTCCTGAGTGACAGTCTTGAGTAAGTACCCGCCAATGTGATAAATGCCCAGTGGTTCCGCAGCACCGATGGGAAGCACAGAGCATTTATGATTGTTGACCGATAAACCCCCTTGCTTCCAACGAAAAAGTGCCCCAGGCGTGGACATCAGAAATACGAAGTAGCGAACAAGCTCGTTTTTGGTGGCTCTCATCAGGCTAAAGCACCACTAATAGGAATAAGATTAAGATAAAACATGAGGTAATGGTAAAGTTCAAATTTCAAGGTTATCGGAATGAAAATGCTAAGCGGTCAGTTCAGCAGTGGTCGATGACTTGTCAGCGGCTTATTTCTCATATTGATCAGTAGTAAAGGGACGGTTGTCCTGGATTTATCGCAGGCCTCATTGGGCGACTCTGTATCAGTTTGTTTGGATAGACATTCCATTATCTTTGCACCTGGTGTAACTGGGTACCATCACTTTCCGGTTCCATCAACGAATTACACAGAATATGCTGATGGTGGTGTGTGAATTAACACTAGTGTGCCTCCACCGCGTTTGGTGAAGCCCTATATATCGAGCACATATAAGCGGATTTTACCCATCATTAACAATGACAGCTGCCCACTGCGTCCTATCAATGCTTTACGTCATCATCAACAGCAGTACATCAGCCATTTGAACTGATGCTTCGCTGCCATACAACCATGAGGACCTATGAAATAAAGAATAAGAGGGAGAGAAGAGGGACTTACCTGAAAACCTTAATGCCCTAAGCAAACATTCAGGGTCAAGGCGCCTACACCTTGTGTTAACAACATACCGTCACAAACAGCTGGCTATCATGCAAAGATAAGGCGGCATCGGCGAGACAGCTTCCTTGCGGCTTTCACTGCCACGCGTCATAATATGCCATTACCCCGCAGATAACTCAGCACCAAACACACTTTAAACAGGCAATCCAAATAGGAGACGGCAGCAGACGCGCCACTGGTCTCGGTTGCGAGCCATGTCCTGTAAAGTCTCGAGCCAAGCACAAGGCGAGTCACGTGGACCCCAGCCCGGAAGGCGAGACGGACCAACGGCACCCAGTTTGGTAGTCAGCGACTTCATTTCCCGCTGCCAAATCAACTTCTGTCCACCTCGAGCCTTGCGCCATCCTACACCTGGTAGACGGAACAAGGCACTTCTAGGTAAGCGGTGACCAGGCATGCGTAGCACGTGCCCGAGCCAACGCAACTTATTCAGTGCTATGTGTTGTTCTAGGGAGCTAGCATGCTTGTCACCACCTAGTACTCGCCTACGCACATCATCGTTCCGGACACGCTGGTGCCATCCGACACCAGCAACACTTCGCAAAAAACGATGATCAAAGACTTGAAGGCGCCTCAGATCTTCAGACCGAAGGGGCCAAGTTTCACTACCATAGAGCAAAACGGCTTTACGTAATCAACACCCTATCAGTAACATGATGCCGATGACACAACTTAACACTTCAGCTCCCATAAACTATTACCATCTTCACAAACTCTTTCCTCGTACCATTTTCTAGAGTGCCCTACTCGGTCACAACTCTTTCCACTGTGGCCACCTCAGAATCATTTTCCATCGTTGGCAACACACTCTGTTTTAACAATTTTTAGCCTGGGTCCAGGCACACGGCTTGAAACCCCAAATGTTTATACAACAGCCTAAACAATCTCCTTCATATCTCACAACTATCTCAGTATTTTTATAAATATACATTTTCTTCACTCTAAGATCCATCGCAATGAGGCCAGACCTTACCGTGGATCAATGGTTTGCGTGCTTCAGAGATCCATTGAGTTATGCTGGGTGGTGCGCTTTTGCCTCTTCAGAGCCAACCATACCAGACTAGTCAATGGTTGAAAATAGACGAACTCAGCCTCCTGATCCTCCAGGTTGGGTGTTGGAATGAGAGTGGCTCATTATTCCTTAAAACGGCCTTCTTGAAGCCCAAAGCCAAACCCACTGCATTGCGGTCAGATTTTTGAACCAAAGGCGTTGGTTGAGAACCCTAATCGTTCTATCTAGGCGTGAGCAACCTGACAGTATCCTGTCCACGCAACACTGAATTTTTCATCAAACAATTTCCTGAGGCTCTAGCCGTCGCAGAGGATAATCAATGGCGCCCTATCTGCTGCATCGAACAGGGTGGATAGAGGTTTGCATGCTACTGCTTAAGCCTTCCCATCTTTTCATTACCTCTTACGCTCTTTCACTCTTACAGTCCCGTTCCAGCTTCACTTTTATCCCCCACTTTTCAACCCCTTAATCCTTGACCCTCCCCCACCTTGCTTTGATAAGCTTTCACCTTCTACTTTAAACTCATACGTAAGCGCGGAGTATCATTCCTGTCCTGTTGCCAAGCCCATGTCCAACCAAACAGTCAATCCCGGTTCATGGGCCTCCTTTTGGAGCCCTCGATCCTCCTTTAGATTGTCATGCCTCAATGTACACACATTGTTACAGATCGGTCAACAGGCAGCACTTGCCCGATTAGAGACCCTCTCGATCGATATCTGCTGCTTCTCGGAGATCCGCCTGCAAGACTCGAGCGCGATGCTCACTTTGCGATCCTCTTCAGGTGACACCAGCAGCACTTTCTCATTGCGCCTATCCGGTCACGATAGAGCTTCGAACAACGGCCAAGCTGCTCTCGGTATTGCCCTAAGTCTCCGGCGTATAAGCTGACACATTTTAGTCGACCGGTGGCCGAGTGGTCTGCACGTTTGCTTTGCAACCATAAGGTCACCGGTTCGAATCCGCGTAGGAGTGGGCGTCCTCGCGGTATACTCAGCCCGCGCGCGACTGGTGGTGGTCGCGCGGCAGCGAAGCGACCTTACGGCGTGTAAGCTGACACATTACACTCCGGACTGAAGCGGTTGTGATTGATTGCATCCCAATCACTAGCCGGATGTATGCGGTCCGATTGGCTGGCTCGTTCAAAGCTTGTAAGTTGCGCAGGACTAATATGTGTCTATTCGTCATCCCTGCCTATGCACTCACAAACTCTAGTGATGATTCGGTAAAAGACGACTTCTACCGTTAACTGAACGAGCTCTTTCGCCGCAGAACAAGCTCGGACACTGTAGTGCTGGCTGGGGATCAAAGTTCCAGTTGGAAAATTATCCACTAATTAACTGCGTCTGGGCGGCCAACATGGTGTAGGCTCCCGTAATGATAACGGTGAGCGGTTACTTCATTTGTGTGAAGATGCTTGCTTATTTCTTGCGAGCACTAATTCCCGACACAGCACCCGCCGGAGGGTGACTTGGCGCCCACCAGCCTCGAACCAGCTATAGACACAAATCGATCACTTTGCGATAAGTTACCGATGGAGAGGTTGCATCCGGAACTGTAGCGCGATTTGGAGCACATGTGTGGACACTGATCATGCACTTGTATGTGCTGACCTGCGAATGCGTTTTGGCGGACGCCCACAACGACGCTGTGAGCGCATTGACACCAGCCAACTGGCGAAGCCAGCTGTTCTGGATGCCTGTCGAAATACGCCGACATACGAGTTGAGTAAACGCTCACTGAAGACAATTGAAGGTCACTGGTCACATGTTCACCAGACCTTACTAGCAGCAGGCAAATCCTCATGTGGTATGTAATAGCCAACATGGTTATTGGGTCCCTTTGCAGTCTCTGGAACTTATCGATGCTCGCTGGCATATTCCTGTTGGAAGCGAACACAATAAGACTCGCAAAGAGCTCCGGGCAAAACCGTGCTAGCCTGAAGAGTGATCGCGAATCCTGGTGGTCTCATCGTGCATCAGAGATGAAAATGGCCGTTGCCCTTGGTAACCATCGTAAGTTATTCCGCTGGATACGTGAAACGCGCAGCAGACCTAGTGTTAGTGAAACAATTTGTGACGAGAGTGGACAGCCTATCCACATCCTGTCAAAATGCTTGGAGTGTTTGGGTTAAGCAGTTTGAAAGGCAGTTTAATCGGTGGGAATTGTCAGATTTCTCGCCGGCCACTGATCGCCCTGCTTCCTGGGCTGCCCTTTAGATCCACCCTCTCACTCAGAAATCGAACGTGAGATCGGACGAGATGATCTTCTTCCAGCACTCTTCGAATTCGGGGGAACTGTTCTTGTGGATGATTTACACGAGATACTAGTGAAATTTTGGGAGCAGAAAACTGTCCTCACCGAAAGGCGCCACTCCGTCATAGTCCCGATTTTCAAGGGAGGCTCACGATCGGAATGCAGCAACCATAGAGGAATCAATCTGGTCTCCATGGCCTCCAAATTGCTTGCCTCTGTCCTCCTTCACAGAATCACTGGCACTCGTGAAAGCCAGATTCGTGAAGAGCAAGTCGGGTTTCGTCGAGGTCGCGGCTACATTGACCACATCTTCACTTTGCTTCAGTAGTTGGAACACCACATATATATTGGCGGTCCACCGTTGTCATGTTTCTCGATATCAAAGGTGCGTTCGATTCGGTGGATAGACATGCTCTTTGAGACTATTTAGTCAGGAAATGTGTACCCGATAAATATGTAAATGTTATCCGAGCATTATACGCTCGTGGCTCGGGCAGATTGAGGGCTTACGGCCAGCTGTAGTCGCCCTTTACTATCTCCAGCGGTTTGAGACAAGGATACCCGTTGTCACCATTCCTCTTCAACTTCGCTATTGACGAAGTCATAGAAATCGCGTGCACAAGGCACGAGAGGTATGAATCTGTTCCCAGAAGAACAACTTCTTGACTTGGAGTATGCTGACGATATTGCCCTAATCTGTGACAGCTCACAAACGTGCCAAGCTGCACTGGACAGATTAACACTGACTGCCTGTCGGTTCGGGCTTTGCTTAGCACCCTCAAACTGCAAAGCGTTCCCCCAAGATTGGCCTGAACCGCCTCCTACGTTGACCCTTGGTGGGGATCAGCTAGAAGTCATTCACAAATTTAAGTACCTGGGATGTTGAATCAGCGACCGTGGAATTGAAGATGAGACCACGAACCGTATAGCAAAAGCTTGAGACGCTTTTGCTAACATTCGTCACTTATGGCATCGGCGCCGACATCACTTTTGCTCTGAAGAGTAGAGTGTACAATGTAGCGGTACGTTCGACCCTACTGTACGGTTGTGAAACTTGACCATTTAGATCAGCGGACATGAAGAGGCTATTTACCTCCGACCATCGACGCCTTCGCAGTTTGGCTCACATCTGATGGGAGCCCCGAGTGAGCAACGAGTGTGTTCGATGCCTTGTTTACGGCACAGAAAAGGAACTGAACCACTCAGCACCGTTATTTCACGCACCAGGCTCCAATGGCTCAGCCAGTTGTTACGCATGCCAGCCCACCGACTCCCGCGACGTGCGTTGTTTGCTCGCCGGTGTGTGGATGGGAAAAGAGGAGAGGTGGCCAAGCGATGACTTGGTCAAGAGGAATGAAGGCCCTCACTTCGAAGCTGGCTTTGATTGGAGGTTGGGGTCCGAAAGACTATGAACACGTTTGGTTGGATACACTTGCTGACATGGCTAGGAGCCGACCTCAATAGCGCTCGTGTTGTGAGCTTCTTTGTCCCACGCCATCCCTCTTAGCCTCCCCTTCCAACCACGATCTCACTATGTAGCCTTATATAATTTTGCATAGTAGCCGGTTGATAGCTTACCGGAACGATGCCCATCCGTTACCGGTAGCTCAGATGGCTTGCATCTGTTCTATTTTCCCTTTTTCTTATTTTATGTATTGCGGCAGGGTAGCTGTGGTGTCGCCCACCTCTAGCTAACGAATATCATGCTGATGATGATGATGGATGATGACGATGAAGATGATGATGTTGATGATCCACACACTTCGCTCATTTGTTTTGGTGAATAATCCTGATATTATATTTATAACTAAATCTTGGTGCCATGGTGGCGTGTCTGACAGTCAGGTAAGTATTTTCGGATACGACAAGGTTATGAGAAATCGGCCTAGTCGTCGAGGTGGAGGCTGTGTAATTTATCTGAAAAAATCGCTCGCTACAGCAACGTTCTAGAACCCAGTGCTGAACGATGTACAGGGATCACTACGGTTTACATCTGTTAATCGACAGCAGCTGCTTATGAGATGTATATACAGCGCGCCAAACTGCAGCCAAGATGATCTAGAACATTGGATGCTTGTATTTAAATGCACCGTTAACCAACCAATTATACGTAAGCTTATTGGAAATGATTTCAATCTGCCGTAGATTTCTTGGCCCATGGGAACCGCTCCTTTGAATTGCCAAGATCTTATCTTCTGTATCCAAATGAATGGCTGGCAGCAACACGTCTCCCAACCTACCAGAGGTGAAAGTACACAGGATCTCATTTGCTCATTGGGAATACCTGCAATAAGTGTTAACGTTCTTGGTGAGCGATCATCGCGCGGTCAAATGCCGCCTACGACTACGTATGGCTGATGTACGGAGCACAATGCATTATCGTTTGCTCAGTTCCTTTAACTGGAACTCTTTCAGGGACATGGTTCGTTCGATGAATTGGGATAACTTCTTTCTCTCCTTATGTCCTCAACAAGCGAGGGACCAGTTTTGTAGTATGATTGGCTTCTGCATCGATTTAGCAGTACCACTGAAATCTGATTACCAAACTAAACCTAAATTCGATCGGGAAGTATTGAAAGCAGCAAGAGGACTTATAAGATTCGGCGGAAATTCAGGTTAACTGCTGATTTTGCGCTGTTATTACGCTTGTTGAGGAACGGAGGCATCAAAATGACAAAATTTTCATTCCAGAAGAGTGCAAATCTCTGGACGGTCCTAGCAAAACAGCTGAACTAGTCAAACTGTTCCGTGCCTGGGGTTTGCCTCGCAACAACAATTTCAGTTTTCTCACGACGCCTGCTGGAATATATTTCGATGCACCTGGTGATATCTGCGAAGATTTCAGTGCTTACTTTGCTGAAGCAATGGTCGATGGATCATCAGACACACCAGCACTTATCATGCCGCACAACCGTGAAAGTCTATACACAGTGGAATTCACTGTAGCGAAACTCACTGGCCAAGTCTCCTGTTTATGCCCCTCAACTAATGGGATCCCCTGATGGGATCTCCCTTGTTTAATAATAAGCAGTGGTAATGACTTCCCTTTACTTTTGCTTAACATCTTTACACTCTTTTAACAACTGAGTATATTCTACTCAATGGGAAACTTCTGTCGTTACCCCGCGACATAAAAATTGCCTACGAAGCTAAGAGCTTTCGTCCCATCAATCACACATCCATCGTAATTAGAAGAGTGGAAAGGATAGGGAAAGATGAACTATTTGCATTCCTGAACAAGGCTAACATCATCAGCAATTGACAGCACGGCTTCATGCAAGGTCGATCCTGCGTAACATGTCAGACAGACTTTTTAAACCACACAACGGCTGCCATAGACAACGGAAACGGTGTTGTAATCATCTTCCTGCATATGCAAAACGCCTTTGGTAGAGTGCTTCACAGGTCATAGGCATTGGAGAACCAATGTTTTCCTGGCTCTTCATATCCAATTGGTAGACAGCAGATGGTGCGCATCGGCGACCATTTCACTAAACCGAAAGCAATCACCAGTAGAGTGATTCAAGGAAGTGTTCTTGGTCCTCTTCTTTTTCTAATATATAGTACTGTTTCCAAAGAATAAGCAATGGTGTTACGTTTAGCTTTGATGATGGCATTAAAGCTGTCTACTCACAACAACGTGCAAATACGCAGGAAGCCGTACGTCGCATTCAGGATGACCTATCTGCACTTGACCCCTGGTGCCAACTGTGACAGACGTTACTGGCCGTGGACAAGTGGAATAATTTGTCGCAAAATTGCCAAGTACCGCCAGACAGTCTATTACTACAAATCGCATTCATCTCGCAATGCAGGGCAGTTCGCGACTGGCGTGCGATATTCAGTCACTTTTGACTTTTCTGAACATTCTGGCTTTCAACTTTGGAAGCCGATGAAGGCCATCAGACACATACGCCACCATTTTTATCTCACGGAATCTCGCATATGGCTTTATAAAACATATGTATTGAATTGTATGGAATACTGTTCATTGCTTCAGTCTACTCTGCGGAAATCTGATCAGCATGCTCTTGACAGGGTGCAGAGACGCATCACAAAAAACCATGTGGGTATTCCTCAAAGATGCCATCCAACAAATGTCCCTACCGACTGATGTAACTATGCTGCGATCTTCTCTCGGACTGGTAAGTCATTAGAATACTACCTCCCCGGATATGTCACGTTGGAGACCCACTCAACCATCTTATAAAGTAGGATGTTCTGTGGAATTGGTCAAAAAATGCCAGTCCGGATTTGACACAGTCAAAGCACTGCTGAGTTCTGACTTGCTTCTCACACATTACAACCCCGGTTTGGATATAGTTATCGTTTCAGACGCCTCCAATTACGGAATCGGAGCTGTCGGCTCTCAGGTTTTCACAGATGGTTCAGAGAAAGCAATCGCTCATGTAGCCAGCACTAACTGTTACGGAACGCACTTAGAGCCAGGTGGAAAAAGAAGCTCTAGCAGTTGTTTTCGGTATCAAGAAGTTTCATAAGGTTTTATGGATGTCATTGTACCCTCATAACTGATCACAAGCCTCCTCTCGATATTTTCGGAGCCAAGAAAAGTGTTCCAATTTACACAGCCACTCGACTTCAACGATGTGCTACTATGCTATTTGGGTATGCTTTTTCCATAAAATACCAGTCGGCTGAAGATATTGGCCAGGCAGATGCTTTGTCACGACTCATGGAATCTCACCGCAAAGCGCCGGAAGATAGTTGTCGCGTCAGTAAGTGTAGAGCCAAGAATAAGCTCTATTTTTGCTATTTCGGTGCGCGCACTACCAGTTACTTCTACTATGATCAGTGAGTGCACTGCTCATGATCCGTTTACCTCACACTCACTGGCCGTCATCATGCCCTTCTCATCAACTTCAACCGTTCTACCGTCATTCTTTTTTGGTCTAACGTGTTGTAGTACCTACAAATTTGCAGAAATGTGTTCTGACGCCGTTTCATTTCGGGCACCCTGGAATAAATCGCATGAAAGCCTTAGCACGTAGTTACGTGTATTGACCGAACATGGATACGCAGCTGGAAGAATTTGTCCGAAACTGTTCAAAATGCTAACTGTCTGCAAAATCCCCGCGCAAAATGGATTTGTGCTCATGGCCAGTACCAGATACCGCTTGGTCACGAATTCATGTTGACTTTGCCGGACTAGTCAATGGCTAACACTACCTGCTCCTGGTTCACGCCTATAGTAAATGGCCGGAAGCTTTCACCCTGGATCGTATTGCAACTCATGCTACCATCTTAAAGCTATAGCATATGTTTAGCCGTTTTGGGTTTCCACAGACGCTTGTCTCAGACGACGTTACAGCGTTCACTTCCGTAGAATTCGGTTTTGTGAACAAAACAGTATCCAGTATATCCGATCGCCGCCATTCCATGCACAGTCCAATGGCTAAGTGGAACGTTTCGTTGACACTTTCAAGCGATCGTTGTTAAAACTCAAAGGGGAGGGAACTATTCCGGATATCATCAAAACCTTCTTACTGAGTTACAGGTCGACGTCAAATAGAAACTCACCGGCAGAGACTTTAATGAACCGGAAACTATGGTTACACCTCGATGTCATTCGTCCAGCCTCGTGTCCGCCGATTGGTCGAAACCTCCGCACAGAGGACCATTTCAACGGTCATCACGGTGCCGTGAATCGCACGTTTCGCAATGGTCAATCTGTGTTAGCTAAGGATTATCGTGGTGGCGATGAAAAGTGGACGCAAGGTCTGATCGTACGCTGCACAGGCCAGGTAACCTATGAAGTGAATGTACAGTCCTCAATATTGGTCCGCCATACCAAGCAGTTACGTTCGTTCCCCTGCCAAATAACGCCTCACGATCCTAATCTCCCCATCGGCATTCTCCTGGATACTTTTGAGCTCCCACAGAGGTCCAAAACCCAGGAAAAAATCACAACCAGTTCATACAGTCGAGTACACACCGAGATGGACTGATCGAATCAGACGGCAGCGTGTGCCTATGCAGCTGGATCTACGACAACAATCATAGGAAAATCCAAATCCCGAGGGGAGGTGTTAGGAAGGCTGCCTCCAAATGAATTCATTCCCTTTGTTGACACTTATGTTCATTAGCCACAACTATATTTTCTACCATTTCAGCTCCTCACTGATTCTATCCTGGACTGTGACACTCTTTCCTTTCCACTGTACTGCCTTCAATCTTTTCGGACTTTCCCACTCGGATACATCTTCCACCAGTGCTTGTTCGTCTTCTCACTTTCCATGTGATGACATTGTATCCGATTGAAGGACACCAAGAGTATAACAAGTTCAAAGGTCAAGGTTATCGGAATGAAAATGCTAAGTGGGTAATGACTTGTCAGCGACGTGTTCCTCAACGTGGGTCATTGTGAAAGCAGGCCAGGGTAGACAATCTGCACGAAGCGTTTTGTGTCCTTACAAATAATCAGTAGTTGTCTTGGCAGCTTACATGCCATCTCGATTGGTGGCGGCTTGCCAAGGAAGTCGTGGTTCTGCGAGCTAACCCTGTCCTACACACGTCCATAACATGCGTGACATTGGAGAACGAGTCGCGCTATATCGCAAAGTGCTCAAACATGGTTCTTCCAGATTCTATGCTTACCCTGATCCACTGTCCCAATGATCCATCAACAAATAAATAAATGGTATATTCCCCGAAAATGCGAGCAGCTGTTCCGGCGAAGGAACAGATCAAATAATGGCACAACCATTCCATGACATTGCATGGATACCTTTTAAGAAATAAACATAGTGGCAATTTCATATTTAGGTAGCACAAAGTAATCAGAATCGTTCTGCTATTTTTCCCGTCGTTGAACAAGAGTTCTTCACAATCACATGACAGAGGTTCGGGTCGAGAGAAAAATGAAATGAAATGGAAGGGGCTGTGGTCCAAAACGCTATGTGTATGTGTTTGGAAAATTTATTCAGGCGCAATCGATACCGTTTCCAAAAGCGCTATCCAGGGATTGTGATGTCCTGAATATAGTAATCACGTTTTGGACGGTTAAAAGCTTCCTAATCGCAAACTCAAAATTGCAACGTGTATAGCAAGTTCAGATATCTCTGAGGAGTGCATTAGAAAGTAGTAGAAGGTGGTGCATTACAAAGCAAGATTCTTTGATTCTCGGAGTAAATTTCGGAATCATAACATTGATCTCTGTTACGGATTGGATGTCAGGTGTAGAAAGATATCAAGACTGTGAATTTAGTGGTTTATAATTCGGAAAACAACACATAGGTTCAGCCCCATTCTCCGAAGCCAGACTGAATCAAATCCAAGTTGATAACAGCGCTCTCTGGAAGTCATCTTTGAGGAATACCCATAATTTTTTAGTGATGCGTCTCTGCACCCTGTCAAGAGCATGCTGATCAGATTTCCGCAGAGTAGACTGAAGCAATGAACAGTATTCCATACAATTCAATGCATGTGTTTTATAAAGCCATATGCAAGATTCCGTGAAACAAAAATGGTGGCATTTGTATCCTCACATATGTTTTATAAAGCCATATGTGAGGATACAAATGCCACCATTTTTGTTTCACGGAATCTTGCATATGGCTTTATAAAACATATGTATTGAAGTGTATGGAATACCGTTCATTGCTTCAGTCTACTCTGCGGAAATCTTATCAGCATGCTCTTGAGAGGGTGCAGAGACGCATCACTAAAAAACTATGTGGGTATTCCTCAAAGATGACTTCCAGAGAGCGCTGTTATTAACTTGGATTTGATTCAGTCTGGCTTCGGAGAATGAGGCTGAACCTATGTTTTCTTTTCCGAATGATAAACCACTAAATTCACAGTCTTGATATCTTTCTACATCTGACATCCAATCCGTAACAGAGATCAATGTTTTGATTCCGAAATTTACTCCGAGAATCAAAGGTTGCTTTGTAATCCACTACTTTTTACTACTTTCTAATGCACTCCTCAAAGAGCTGGACTTGCTATACACGTTGCAATTTTAAGTTTGCGATTAGTAAGCTATTAACCGTCCAAAACGTGGTTACTATATTCAGGACATCACAATCCCTGGATAACGCTTTTGGAAACGGTATCGATTGCGCCCGAATAAATTTTCCAAACACATACACATAACGTTTTGGACCACAGCCCCTTCCATTTCATTTCATTTTTCTCTCGACCCGAACCTCTGTCATGTGATTGTGATGAACTCTTGTTCAACGAAAGGAAACAATAGCAGAACGATTCTGATTACTTTGTGCTACCTAAATATGAAATTGCCCCCATATTTATTTCTTAAAAGGTATCCATGCAATGTCATGGAATGGTTATGCCATTAGTCGATCTGTTCCTTCGCAGGAACAGCTGCTCGCATTTTCGGGGAATATACCATTTACTTATTTGTTTATAAATCATTGGGACAGTGGACCAGGGTAAGCATAGAATTTGGACGAACCATGTTTGAGCACTTTGCGATATAGCGCGACTCGTCCTCCAATGTCATGCATGTTATGGACGTGTGGAGGACAGGGCTAGCCCGCAGAACCACGACTTCCTTGGCAACCCGCCACCAATCGAGATGGCATGTAAGCTGCCAAGACGACTACTGATCATTTGTAAGGGCACAAAACGCTTCGTGCAGATTGTCTACCCTGGCCTGTTTTCACAATGACCCACGTTGAGGAACACGTCGTTGACAAGTCATTACCCACTTCGCATTTTCATTCCGATAACCTTGACCTTTGAACTTGTCATATTCTTGGTGTCCTTCAATCGGATACAATGTCATCACATGGAAAGTGAGAAGACGAACAAGCACTGGTGGAAGATGTATCCGAGTGGGAAAGTCCGAAAAGATTGAAGGCAGTACAGTGGAAAGGAAAGAGTGTCACAGTCCAGGATAGAATCAGTGGGGAGCTGAAATGGAAGAAAATATAGTTGTGGCTAATGAACATAAGTGTCAACAAAGGGAATGAATTCATTTGGAGGCAGCCTTCCTAACACCTCCCCTCGGGATTTGGATTTTCCTATGATTGTTGCCCGTAGATCCAGCTGCATAGGCACACGCTGCCGTCTGATTCGATCAGTCCATCTCGGTGTGTACTCGGACTGTATGAACTGGTTGTGATTTTTTCCTGGGTTTTGGACCTCTGTGGGAGCTCAAAAGTATCCAGGAGAATGCCGATGGGGAGATTAGGATCGTGAGGCGTTATTTGGCAGGGGAACGAACGTAACTGCTTGGTATGGCGGACCAATATTGAGGACTGTACATTCACTTCATAGGTTACCTGGCCTGTGCAGCGTACGATCAGACCTTGCGTCCACTTTTCATCGCCACCACGATAATCCTTAGCTAACACAGATTGACCATTGCGAAACGTGCGATTCACGGCACCGTGATGACCGTTTGAAATGGTCCTCTGTGCGGAGGTTTCGATCAATCGGCGGACACGAGGCTGGACGAATGACATTCGAGGTGTAACCATAGTTTCCGGTTCATTAAAGTCTCTGCGGTGAGTTTCTATTTGACGTCGACCTGTAACTCAGTAAGAAGGTTTTGATGATACATAATTGTCCGATATGGTTCCGAATCATACCTAGCATCAATGTCTATGATACACTTTGGTGAAGCAATGTGATGAGTGATAAACTGGAAATCCGAATGTGCTCACTTACTTGAGAAGCACCCTAATGAGCATGTATGATGTGGGAATCCGGACTAATAAACTCAAAATAGTTTGTGTCAGCGCAAGCTTAAGAATAGCCCGACCAGTAATGACGCATGTTCCAGGACAACACAAAACAATTAATGTTACCTTTAGATGATGTTGATAAACATACACTAGTGCAGGTGGGGAGGAAGCGTTGATGCGGCCACAGAAGAAGCTGCTTTCTAAAGGCTCTTCGCCTCTGTGAAGCGCCGCCTGATGCCTTTAGGCATTGTGCCTGTGTTGGAGGGCTCAGATGAACAGCCTCTAATCTCGAGCACAGATCATGCGTCCGCATCGGCGGCGCGCTTCGCTGCCGTACTTGAAAGTGACGAGGTGTCTGTATCAAGTTCGATGGGTACCACCCACACTGAGCTAGGCAGTCTGGTTTGCAACCTTGAAGATGTGCGCAAGCTGCTGTCAAGTCTTGACGGGACGAAGCCCGCCGGGCCAGATAAAATCGACCTACTATACTCAAGTCCCTATCAATCGTTATCTCGCCTTCTGTGATGAGATGTTCAGCAGGTTACTGTCCACTGGTTCCTTACCGAGCGAGCGGACGTGCTCAGTCAGAAAGCCAATGTCGAAAGCAAAGTGATAACCACCGGTCAATCTGCCTGACTGCGGTTTTGGCAAATCCGCTTGAAGAAGAGCATCCGGCAGCTTCTCCAGTCAAAAAGCCTCTGGACGCCAGCACAGCACTGTTTCGTGAAAGGTCGCTCGTGCATCACCAAACCTACTGTGGAGGAGACACGAATAGTTGAAAACGCTGAGCCAAGGCAAGTCGTTCGACGTTCTTTACATTGACTTCAGTAAAGCTTTTGACAAGGTGAATTATGGGGTGCTCCTCTACAGCCTGAGGATGTGTGGTGTTGGTGGCTCGCTGCACCGATGGATGAGGCATTTCCTTGTTTGTCAAATTGGAGGGTCCAGTTCGACAACCATGTGACCGACTGGTATCTCTCAATGGTTTGTTCCAAGGCACTGTACTAGGCCCATTTTGTCCTTGATCCGTGTAAAGGATGTGCCTCAGCTTTTCCGTTCGCCTTGTGCGTTGTTTGTAGATGACTTGAGGGTGTGGAGTGTAACCCACACACCTAATGACTGTGACCTGCTTCAGCTGGAGATCGACCGCCTCTCCATGTGGTCTGCAAAGGTCAATTTTCCGACCAACCCGGTCAGGTCACAATTAATGTGGCTGGGTAAATGTGGGCATCGTCGAACCTATAGTTGGGCTGGTCAACCGTTGCATCCCATGACTTTCGTGCGAGACCTCGGAATTCTTTCACGCTACGACCGAAATACATGGATAACAGGAATGGGCTTCACGAAAACGGCCTTCGTATGCTTTGGGAGCTCAGGCGCAGCTACAGTATTTGGTTCGAAGCGATTGCCACTCACCTCTTCCTATCAATAATAATGAACGATGATTTATGCCGGGCAAAAAAGTAGTTGCTTGACAAGACCTGCATGACGGTGGGGGTAAAACTACAATTAGCAAAAGATACGTAAGTGGTCTGTTTGAGCATTTATCTAGCAGATACGCTGCTGAATAATAGTAGTGTAAGTGGGAATCGAATGCGAACGATGAGGCAGAATGGGTACAGTTATAGTTGTTGTAATCCGTGAGAGAAGTAAAAGCGAGAATACTCACTTCTGTACCGCCTCCTCAGGTTTATGTAACATGGTAATCCAATTTGGATGGATAATTAATATACTCCAAAGTTGCACAGTTTAGGCAAAGTGGTGATGGGGGCCAAGGGCAAGATCCAATCATTTTTTGAAATTATCCAAGATGGAGGAGGAAACCAGGAATTTCGGGAGAGAGTACCAAGTTTGGCAAACCCGAAGGGAAAAATAATTCCGTCGGCATTCCAGGCGGCTAAACTGTGCACACAATTTCAGAGGGTTACCTCTGAGAATGGTCTTATGGCTGAATTTCAGCAAGTGACGGCATACTTAATTCGGGTCAGTCAATATTTGGTAGACTAAAATGAGCTTGCCGCGCAACCTTCGGTAGCAGACACTGAAACCTCCTGGTGAATTGAGATTTCAATGATAGGATAGATTTCGTAGGTCCTTGATGTTCTTTCGGGCCCCACGTTGTGGTTTCTCTAGCAGTTAAACTCTCGCTTCAACCAGGGCTGCGAAACTTGGCTGGCGTATTCAAAGTGAGGGCGCGCGTAGAAATTTTGCATCATGGGGTACATGCATGGGTCAAAAGCTTCCGAATGCGCCCCGCAGCAAGCCGACGTGCTGGTTGGCTCTTTCCGCCGTTGCCTGTGACTACTTTGAACATTAAAGACCATTTCGAACGAGCACATCATGGTCGCGTTCTTGGGAACTTGTTTACAATACATGTGACCCAAGGCTACACACGAAGTGACACCTATGGCGCAATTGAACAGCCTGACATTTTTCCATTTTTTCAGAACTGACCAGTTTGAAATCGTCTTGAGGCCACGCTGGAGCTTTTCGTAGTAGTTGGATTCTTCAAGCACTCGTCATAACTTGATGTCCTCCGCGAAGAATAGGAAATCGGAAGTAACCCCTCGCCAGATCGTTTATGAATATCAAGAATAAATGGGGACCGAGCATCGAGCCTTCTGGTACGTCGCACTCCACCATAATTGCATCGGACAGGGATTCGAGTACACTCACTTCTAACCGAAATTCGTGCAGGAAATTGCCTATCCAACGCAAAAGTGGGTCACCAACGCCATAGAGCAGACGTTTGTGGAGGAGAATTCGGTGGTCTAAGCGATCAAGCGCTTTTGAGAAGTCCATGTAAGTGACATCAACTCATTCTACACCATCAATTGCTTCAGTCCAGGTATTGCGTGCAATTAGCAGGTTCGTAGTGTATACGTTTTCGTCGGAAGCCATGTTGCCCTGGTCTTTTCATCTTGTGGTTTTTTAGATACTGCAAGAGTGCATCTGTGAGGATAGACTCCATAACATTGGAAAGCACAGGGAGAAGCGCTCTAGGACGGTAAGTAGTTGGGTCAGTGCGACTAGTTCCCTTATGAATAGGAGTGATGACTCCTCGCTTCCATAATGTTGGAATATGGTTCTCCTTCATACAGCGCTGAAAGAATATAGCCAGTGGTTCCGGCAGATCATTGGCTGTTGCTTGAAAAGCCTACGATCGAATTTTAACGAGACTAGGAGCGCTATGGATACGCACAGACATCATCAGTTTATTGACACACGTTCTTCAGTAAAAGTACTATTGGATAAGGCTGATGGTGAGACAATGAAAACAGGGATAACCGTTGGGCCCGTTACTCTCGGGAACGTTTGTGAGTAATGAAACCGTAAGAGATCAAGTGCTTCTGTTGCAGATCGCCTGCACCCGGCAGACGTTATCAGTGCTGGAATTCCGCGTTGCACCATTTGAAGACCATTAACTTGCCTTTATAACAGTTTGCTAGAGTAGGACTATCCCGCACACTTCCCCATCACTCAGGGCTAGGTAGAAAGGATTGTGCGCGTGTAGCAAAGTGCCACCAGGCTTGTTCCAAATTAAAATCCATCTCAACTTCCCGATTTATTTGTTAACAAACTCCCACAGCTCCGCTATCGCTGCTCAAAAACGTAAAACTTCTCCCAAGTGTTGCAGCAAGAAAAGTCCTTGTTGAACTTCAGCAATTTAGACAAAACAAGCTCATGACCAGAGAAAGGTACGTTCTCAAAAGCCATAATAAAAATCAAGAACTTAGCAACTTGTAATATAGCGCCGACTATCTTCCAGTTAACTTGAAAATTAGGTAGTGCAGCCAACGTCCACCATGGCTCAATGGCTTAAGCTGCTGGCCAGTTGGCATCTGCCTCTAGCGATCATCGGTCCGAGCCCCACTAGGGGACCGAGGCGATGTGCACCACTGACGAGCTCCAATATGGCGAAAGGTGTCTGGTGCATTTCCGGCTGTGCTATGTAGCTTGTGGACTACTGAGATGAATACCTTAAAAGTTACAACTAAAATTTTGCTACTCACGAGTAATGTAACTTACCAATCTGTTGAAAAGCAGGAACAAAACCACAGACCCACTCCAGTTTGTTCTTGGGCAACCGAATAACAAGCGATCCAACACAACAACTATTTTAGCTTCAGCTTTAACACTAGTACTTAGTTTCCTGCGTAAATTCTCCCTCTTCTTACTGATAATAAGTTATGTGCAACAGAATTCAAACGCCATGACATTAATCGCATTATTCCCCACTAAACTATATTGGCATGCTGGACCCGACAATTCATGATAATAAAAACAGGGTCTCTGACCACCCCATACAAAATGAAGTAAAGCAACAACAAAAATTAAGCTTCTAACTGTATTAGAAGTCCTTATACCGAAAAATTCACCTTATTTATTGAATGACCCTCGTACCTGTGAAGATTTTTCACTATCTATGAAAGTCGGTATTGTGTTAGCACAGTGGAAGAATGCCGTAGTTACTACTCTTTACAAACCAGGCTTCGTGTACGAAACAAGGAACTATCGCCCAATAAGCCCTACCACCATCCTCTCTAAGGTGACCGTACATCCCATAATGTAGAGAACTGTTGACGAATTCATGCCGCGAAACCTTATCAACATCTCACAACACGGCTTCTTAACCTCGCGATCCGGCCTCATATGGCAGATCGACTTCCTCAAGGTTCCGATCATTCCACTTAAATGCGGCTCACCAGCTGTCCATACATGGAATGGGCATTTCCCCGTGTTCCGCATGCTTATCTCTTATCCAACCTAACCGCACATGGCATAAGCAGCCCCCTGCTGTTATGGTTCGATTTTAAACTCAAAATAAAACAATCTCGCCTAAGCCAGTCACTAGTGGAGGGATAACGTCAGTTTAGTGGACCCTTTTCCTTTTCTAATATATATGTGTGACATAAGTGGCAAAGCTTTTTTATTTTCCGACGCTATAAGAAAGAAGAAATTGTCAACTGTACGCCGTAACGGCGTTTTGCTGCCGCGCGACCACCATCAGTCGCCCATGGGTTAAGGATACCGCGAGGAGGCCCGCCTCTACACAGATTCTAACCGGTGACCTTATGATTGCAAGCCAGGCGTGCACACCACTTGGCCGCCGGCCACCCGATGCAACAAAGATTACTTATACTTTTAATCCCACTGGTGCCAATGATGTTCCCAGTGTAAACTAACGTGATCTATATATGCTTGACTCATGGATTTCCAAGTGGAAGATGTCATTCTCCGTTGACGAATGCTAGGTGGCATTCTACAAATATGAAGTAACACCGGGTTCACTTACTGTTGACGGTCAACCACTGTTTCACTCTAATACCATCAGTGACTCAGGGATACATTATGCTTAACTTCGCTGAGCACGCCGAACGTGCTGCAGCTCAAGGTCACAGGAGCATGGGGCTGACTGCATCACGTGATACCCCTGTTTCTTTCGCTTTGTGCAAAGCCCGTTTGAAAGCTTCTACGAACAGTGCGGCCTGAACATTAGGCAATGGACGGCACGACAGCGAAAACTTATTCTGCATTCTGTTTGGAGTACAAATTCCTGAAACAGCGTCGAGGTGAACTTTGCTCCATTATCCGCAACTAGTAGATGTGATGTGCCAAAATACTAGTACAGTTTGTTAAGCTCATTGATAATGCGCTTGGCAGTGGGGTTGTGCATCGGAATCACGGTGGGCCGCTTAGTGATGAAAATCCACTGGGATCAGATAGGAGTTGTCGTTGATTAGGACCTCATGCTCCAAATAGACTCTCTGCCAGGGCTTCTCTGGTTTAGACCAAGGTTGGCACGGCCATTTGGAGGTGCCTATGTTGACAGTTGGCAGGACTCACGCATTTTCCAAACCTGCACAATTTCAGAGTCCATTTGAGGCCAATAAAGAAATCTGTGGCCCAGTGCCCTCATTCGGCTGGTTCCAGGATATCCCGAATGAAATTGTTGTAGCATCCGCTTCTGCAACGTCTAATACCGCGAATCGACCTCCGAACATTAGATTATTGTCCACGATGGAAAGCGATCCGCATCGATTGAACATAGGTTGTAACTCGGTCGGTATTCTACCGTCAGCCACACGAGACTGTACGAACTGTAAACTTTTCAGTAAGAGCTCGTCTTGAGCTAGTAGTTGATTAAAAGCACCTTTCTCTGTAACTGGATATATATATATATATTCAGCAGTTAAGAAGTGGGCATGGAGCCATCGTACTATGAAAAGTACTAGATGGATATATCTGGATGTTGAAACCCACAGTCAAATGATAGGACTCGGTCCGTTAAAGTTGGTGTATCAGGGGCTGAAGTTTCGTCGGACTCGCAACCCATGCGGTAGCAATAACACTGGTGAACAAAACCTCACGATACAAACTGATGAGGTATCCACTACACCAGGTTTCAGGAACGACGCGGAAGCAGAGAAGTACGCATAGTCCAAATCAATCGTTCGATCTGCCATGCAGTCATGGCGCTATAGTACGTCAATCAGTTGGCCATCGGGCAAACATTTGATATGCAGAAAACACTATACACACCAACTTCAGTGGTGGGACTCGATTGCTTATCTGTTTATGGAGAAGTTGTTATGATATTTTAGCGCTTGTAAACTTCCGCTTTTTCAGTTTACTTTCTTGTTTCATCCCCAACATTTATTTTTCAGTATGTTTTAAGTAGCTGGATCGATACACACCTGTTGAGTTTCGTTCTGCGTTCTTGCCTCGGTTCGCTACGCGTGCGTTCGTCGTGATTGTTCGGCGCAGTTGCTTGGTATCTGGCGACCGGAATAGTTGCTAACTCGAAATGCGCTTTTATCGAGGCGTACGGCTAACATCGGACACTGGAGACTTAGAAATAACAAGACTCGGCTTAACTATTTTCGTAGCTGACTGAGCTTTGCAATAGCCTTTTTGTGTAGTCTTTTCTGCTACATAACTAGTGACCCCGTTTTGAATTCATTTTTAGCTCTTGACACTCTTTCTTGTATGCATGGAGTTTCCACCTTTTCCTGATACTGGTCAATAAGGTCCTCTGACCAAATTACTTATGCTTCCGAAAGTCTTGTGGATTTCCAGTTTCTCCATTAGAGGCTTCTTAGTTTCTGCAGTTAAAAGTAGTTTTTATTGCCGCCGTGTCGCTACACAGCCTGCCATGTTTTTCACGTTGCTTCGAATCTTCTTGCGTTTGCTGTTGCTTTTGTCACTAATTTACTCGCCCACAACTCACTCGACGCACATTATGAAAAAATTAAAGTCACTATATGGAAGCGAAAGGCAGGTTCCGACGAAGTGAAGTTTCGGCAACTACTGTCAGGTGTCGACTTTGGCGATAGCGCGCCATGGCAGCAATGGAAGCAGCTGATCTCCTACGGCTTCATTAGTCCCAAACTTTCCAGCAGGTAACGAGCCCAAACATTCTCCTCATTTCTAATACTCCACCATCTGGTTTAGAAAACATCACCTTCACTACGGAAGCTGTGTTGAAGAAGTTGTTATCCTTGCATATCCACAGTTCTCCCGGAGCTGACAACATCCGACCAAAGGCTCTGCAGGCGGTTGCTAGTGATCTAGCAGAACCACTGGCTGTTTTCTATCCGCGATGTCTAGAAGCAAACCGTATTCCACCAGTATGGAAGCGAAGGGTCATCACTTCTATCCATAAAGGAGGTAGCCGCACTGATCCCGCCAACTACCGTCCAATAACACTACTTCCTGTACTATCCAAAGTGATGGAATCAATCATCGCAGATGCGCTGATACAATACCTGGAAAGCCACAAGTTAATAGCCCCAGAGCAACATGGCTTTCGTCAAAAGCATTCGTGTAATACTAACCTATTAATTGCACGCAATAGCTGGACTGAAGCTGTTGATGATGGAGTAGGAGTCGATTTCATCTACCTGGACTTTTCAAAAGCGTTTGATCGCTTGGACCATCGCTTTCTCCTTCAGAAGCTTCGGAACTACGGCATTAACGATCAAATCCTGAGTTGGATTAGCAGTTTTCTACAAGAACGACGGCTAGTGGTGAGTCCGAGAATCATTGTCCGATGCAATCGATGTGGCTTGTGGAGTACCACAAGGCTCGGTTCTTGGACCTCGTCTATTCTTGGTGTTCATTAACGATTTGGCGAGATCAATTACTTCCGATTTCTTATTTTTCGCTGATGATATCAAGATATGGCGAAGGATCAGAGGACCGGAAGAGCAGGAACGGCTCCAGTGCGATCTTAACACAGTATCGAACTGGTCAGTTCAAAACGCCCTACCATTCAACGTAGACAAATGTCGCGTTGTACAATTACGCCATAGATATAAATACACCTATTTACTTGGGAAAAACGGATTGCAGAAAAGCTCACAGGAAGGTGACCTTAGTGTGATCGTACAGAGCGACCTCAACTGTGCAAAACAGGCTGAGGTAGATGCGAAAACAGGCAAACAGCACGCCGGCATGCTGCGAAGAGGATTCGAGAGATTTGACCCATCAATCTTCCCAACGATGCACAATTCCTACGTGCGCCCGCATGTTGAATACGCTATCCAAGCTTGGCAACCTTAGTTGAAGTGCGACCTAGAAGCGATAGAGGCACCACAACGAATAGCAACAACGAATGTAAAAGCCCTGCGCTATCACTCTTACCACCGAAGGCTGAAGTTGCTGGGAATTTTCAGCGGATGCTATCGAAGGCTGTGCGGTGATCTCATATTACGGTATCAGATACTGAGTGACCCCAATCACGTATGCCGCCATTTGCTGAAACTTAGCCACAACTCGCAGCTCAGGGGTAACTGCTTAAAGTTGAAGGAACAATATAGCCGTCTAGAGTATCGACGTAATTACTTTTCCCTTCGGGTTTGCCAATCCTGGAACGCACTCTCAGACTCAGTTGTATCCTCTCCTACCTTGGACGTTTTCAAAAAATGATTAGACGTTGCTGTTAACTTCTGGCATTTTGTTACCTAAACTCCTCTATTGTGGATTACGCCAAGCATGCTTTTCAAAAGGATTTATGTATCAAATGGACCTAAGTGCGCGACCATATTTTACTTTTCTCACTCCTCACATCAACGATCACTGCACCCCAGTGTCTTTCTGAACGTTTGCGCTCGATAATTTTTTAAAATTTTACGCTGATGCTAATTATCAAAGTATTCATCTCGACAGACGTTCGGTAGATGACCCAGGTATATTTTGCTTTCATCATATTCACCTCAACCATCCTACGGGACGTGTCAAGCACTTGCTTTTATCCCGTGATAAATCATTGTTCCTTGTTCTCCGACACATGCGTTCCATTACCGGATTCGAAAAAGTTTGAGACAGCAACTTGTGTCAGTTATGGACCAAACGGCTATCAACGGCTACGACCAATCTTGCTGTTTCCACTGATGATGTATTTTTAGACAAGCTGACAGGTACTGACGATAAAGCCTACGAGTGTTTCGTTAAACAACCCGCAGTTCATGCGATGGACTCGCCTTCAATCAGCACCTTCGGAAACGTCCCTTTTTAGTCAGTGTATCGCTGCATGTCGAAATTCGAACTCGCCATCTCGAGTATACAGTGCACGCAAAGTGGAAATCGGAGAGCAATTCCACGAGGCAAACGCCCGTTGTCCAGAAATTCATCAATCTAGTTCTGCTATTACCATCGTTGAGTTGGCGATAATGCCTGGAAGTGTCTACCAAGATGCACTCATACCAAAGCATTCTGCAACCGTCTACTGGGAAACACTCAAGACAGCCAGCAATGGTGGCGGCTGTGATTGGCCCAACTTTTAGTCACCTTCTCTACGTCCGCGACTCATCAACTTACCTAGCATTCTTGGTTGACATCGGGGCTGAGATCAGCTTTCTATCCCGTAGACTATAGAAACACTTCTTTCTTCCCACTGGTATCGCTCTGTAGGCAGCTAACAACAATAAGAGCCCCACATATGGCTAGAACCTCCTCACACTTGATCTAGGACTCAGACCAACCTCTTCTTTCTTCTTACCGACCGCAAACCTCCAGCGTCCTATCACTGTGCGGATTTACTCACGAAGTTTGGTCAGATAGTAGACCTACGCTGTAGAAAACTTTGTGACAGATCCATGTCTCTTACGGTCTAGGGTAGACACACCTCGATCAGCTCCATCGGGCTTCGACTGACCCTACCTGCCGACGTATTCACTGATTTGCTTCGCCAGTTTCCGGTGCTTCACCAGTCGCCCAGTGAATTGACAGTTCTTAAGAGCGAAACCTACAAACCATATCCCCACAAAAGGACCTCCGGTCACTGCACAAATTCGACGTATACCGCCAAATATACTCGCCACCACCAAGACTAAATTCGAACATAGGGAACAATGGTATAAGACGGATAAAACTTCAACGCTTGCCAAGTTCCGTTCGATGGTTTGTGGGAATAACATTGGTTCACGAAATAGTTACACAAAAGTGAAAAATGTACCTGTGGACTCACCATATTGTCCACGTTAACACAAAAGTATATACGTCTACTTTGGTTTCCTGGGGGTTGGTGAGCACAATGTTTATCTGCGTCTTTTCCTCACCCACTGAACAGAAAGTAGGCGGTGTATTGCACCATGAATTCGTTTTTAATAACTGGTAGCTTGGGCGCAGGAATGACAAAATTCGAAAGAGCCTTCCATGGTTGACAAATTCGAAGGGAAAAGTAATTCCGGCGGCACTCCAGCCGACTGTATTGGGTGGCCAGTTTCAGCTTTTGACCCCACAATTCTGTGTTGCGGCTGAGTGTCAGGAGGTGGCGGCAAGCGTGAGCGGGGTTTTCCAAGATCTGGAACGCCAAGTTGAGGTCACCCCGTAGACGGCGATATCTTCCACTCTACACTCCCACGGCTTTCGGTCGCATGTGGTTTGGCAGGTGGAACAATCCCCTCGCATCTTTCGTTACCTTTAGCTATGCAGTCTCCAGTGCAGTCAGATTGCGTTTTAACCAGGGTTGTCATAAAATGCTGCAACGAGACTTAGGCCGCGCTTTTGAATGATCAAAAGCAAATCTACTTCCGTTTAACATGGACAAGTGCAGAACTGTGCATGTCCGCTACGAGCTCACTAACGTATGTAAGCTTGGCGACCGTCTCACAGGAGCGCGACATTGGGGTGATGATGGAAGGCGAGCTCGACTGTTCGGTGCAGCCATTGGAGGCGGTCCCACGGATTTTCCAAATTTGATAGAATGGTTCGCCTCCGTTGACTCGGGCTTGTATTTGCTGGCCAATCAGTTTGCACCCGGTTGCCAAATTTGGCAAAACAGTCGAACGTCGTTCCACGCTCGTGCTGGTGACCTTCGCATGCAGCAGCTAGCTCACGTGCTCCGCGGTAAGCCTGTGCGCGACCTCGTATCTGGACTTTGGCTCCGCTTACCTCTCTATTACAAATCTTTACTCACTAAATGAAGTGCGAAGCACTTTTAAGGAAATAACTGATCGGAAAACGAGAGGCCCGTTTTTCTTCTCCAGGAATGTCACTTTAATTCAAGACTGTGTATTATGCACTCAACGCCACAGTGTCCCTAAGCCAAGAAACACGGAAAGCTTACGCAACCGCGTGTCAAATTCTCGCGTTATTATTGCAGTCGTCTAGCTTAACATGCGCACATGTCCACCTGGCAAACGGAACCAATCTCCGACAGAAATGTGGCCCGTCTTGCCATAGACCAGGTGTACAGTTTATAATCCGCAGATAGTTAACCAGCATCCCAGCATTCGCATGTCCTCACACCTTAGATTTGATTTCCGAACTCAAGTCCGCAGTAAGCTTCTAGTGTCGCCTGAATTGACCCTAGCGATCGGCTTGCTTAACGTGCGTATTTTACCTGGCAAACGAAACCATTCTGACAAGAATGTGGCGTGTCTGTCCAAACACAAGTTGCCGTTCACCGGTAGCGCAGCAGTCATGTGTTCTATCCACTTGGGGTAGAGGGTCTGCAAGCGAATGCGAATGGTAGTTTCGTTCGTGCAAGCATGCACCCGTGCGTGAATACGGCTTTCGGCTTCGTATTCTTAACGGGGCTGTAGAAAGGCAACGGAAATGCGTCATGAGTCAGTCGGATCAAGCGGAAGTGGGCCGATTCTTAGCTAGAAGCAGGGCATAATTCTACACCTAGCCAATGAAGGTGTTCAGGGCGTTGACCCCGTGAACCCATGCGCGTTATTATCTTCATTGATTGGAGAGTATGATCAACAGATAAAGCGACGTGTTAAGACTGAATCAACCTTAGTCTAGCGCAAATGTAGTCACTTGTTATAAATTTATTAACCTGAAGAGAATCATCGAAAAGAATATAATGTGTAGATTTCCCAGTTTTGACTGAGGCTGAGCCTGATATAGAGATAGATCATTAGTCCAGTAACGTCCATGTTCATGCATGATTGAGCTTCGTCTTCTTGGGTATCAATGTCATCAAAACATTAGGAAATACACGGCTTTTGTTGGCGCTAAATTTTGTGTAATATCCTTTCTCACTAGCTATATATTCTTTGGTCAATCTTACAATAACTCATTTGGTGATTTATCCATTGAAAACTTGTTCAATATCGAGTTCTGGTCCAGTAAATTCTCAGGTTTACTGTGAAATGTTTTTGCATTTGTGCAATACTTGATAGTGCCCGGTAGGATATTCCACCCGACAGTGTATCTGATGAGGAAGGAGTTGGATGGAATAACTGTCCTGGTTCATGGCACAATTAGTGTACAAGTCTTGTTGCATAGTTTCCGGGTGAAGCTATGTTGTGATTTTATTGTGAACAGTTTGGAGTACTTCGTTTTGTTGATAAGGTTGTGTATGAGCATCATCATATTTTAGTCCTCGCAACCACAGAAGCGAAAGTTTAACATGCTGGCAATGCTCCAGATGGTTCAAAGTGGGCGCTTTACTGAACACACGTTTAAATGAATAAATGTCTTATTTATCGACGGTGTCCCAGGCAGTTCCTGCATAGGGCTAGATCAATAGGTACACAGTGGTTTCACAGATGATGTTACCTAACAGTGGCTTGGAGAGAATTCACTTCAACATGTGGAGTTTGCACATATGCAGGTAACTGTGTGCGTTATATGATTGTTGAACTATGTGCAAAGCTCGTATCAGTATCACACATTTATTGTGTTAACTGATGGGAGTATATGAATATGCTTGGGAAATGAACGGTCGTGCTGAATCGACGCTTTTGCCTTTCTGTGTCCACCCCACTAATTGATCAGTTCTACAAATTGCATCCTCATCTTCCGGATTATTTTTTTGTTTCAATTTCTGATTCAAATCTGTGTTTGTGACGAATTTTCTCGCGGAAACTCAACCGAGCAATACTCCACTTTCAAGCACATTATGGATCTTTACACTCATTCGATAGAGCATTCCTGAGGGAATTAAGTCAATCAAAAATTGTTCTGCAACATCACTCGCAGCAGCTGCTTCGCAGTTCCCCTTGCTTTGCTGCTCGATAGCCAAAATTCAATCGCAACTCTTCGTGAACTTTTCAACCGGCGTGACACAACACAATGACCAGCGCAGCCATATGGCGCGGTAGGCCACCATCACTTGACCTCGCTAACCAAATCGCCTGTCTGGTATGTACAATGTACCAAATTCAGTAAAATACACAACATAATTAGCTCATTGTGTCAGGTAATGATACCAGGCTGAGCAGCAGAAAACAAGTGTATGCGAATCCAAAAAGGCTCCAGGTGAAGGACGCACGTGGCTCGGGAGAATTTATCCCTTGGTCAATTTTGGATTAACCTCTCCACATTGCTCCCATTGGTACCATCCAAACTGTGCAAATCATTCCCGACAAGGAGTGAAAGTTTGCACCAGCTCCCAAGACACTCTGAGGTGGTACTACGTGCTCCACCAGCCCCTCAGTCAAGCGTATGCTTATCTCAGTTCAAAAGTGCGACCGGTTAAAAGAAGCAATTGCACAGCAAATGAAGGCCATGATTATAGACCTGGAACCAAATATGAGCCAAGGCAGCGTGGTGCTCTCTAAACAAAGCAATAGTGCGCAACTTGTTTCACACAAACTAAGATAGACAGCGTCCCCATTGCCGTTGGCTTCTCTAATTTTGAAAGAACACCAGTGGAAAACAGACCGGGGCTCTGTTAGTCAAGCGGTGCTCAGCACCACAAAAATCAGGCGTCGCCCGAAGCGTTTATTCGCCTAACATTCACCCGACTTAACCACTTCTACCATTAATGTAGCTGGGGCAGCTGAACACACGTCTTCCGCAACTGAAATTCAAAGGTCTTTTCTCGAGTTTAAATTCTTCTTGGATTTAGTCCCATATGAAGAGATCGCTGCAAAGGTCACCTGGGATACCACACTTAGGGTCTCCTCTGTCACAAACGACGCAAACGCGAGCAGAGAGAGAAATGATAGACCATCATCACTTGGCATAAAGCCGGCAAAGGAGCACGTGACCTTGCAGCTCAAAAAACAATGGAGCCAGCAATAACGCCCTGAGGGATGTGTGCACAAATGTCCCCGAATCCATCGCTATCACGTTACGGGTAGGTTGTCTGACGGCCAAGACTAATGGAATTCATCGTGAAGTTTGATGAAGGTAAAAACCAAACCAACAATCCTGGTACGAGTTACCTGTCATCTGAACTCTTCACACTATGCCGAACGTTAACGTATTAGGGTGACATTAGAACCCGCTGCTAATGTAGAAAGCGTTTTATTTTCTACGAAAGCGCTACAACATGGATCCTGTGGGATACGCAGCTACCACGACGTCCCTTGAAGCACGCGGCAATCAAAAAGTAACATCCTGGAAGGACACAACAAAAACGACTGCCTATAAATAAATAAGTAAATAGTATCTACTTGTAGTAGCGATGCAGCCCTGAATAGGCAAGGTCATAGCAATACCCACGCGATTGAATAGCAAAGGTACAATACTGGTACAAGGTTAGCGATAGCATATTGCATCTGTGGTGTGTAATTGTGTGCATGGCGGGATGAATGTTTGTAGCCATGTTGCGTGCGTTTGTAGACGTGACGCCGTAGTTGTGACTGTGTTCTGTCGGATTGTCATCTATAAGGTGCCGGAGCTTCCTTCGCAGGATAGACAAGTCACCAGAAATCCCGAATTGGGACAGTGGCGGTTCTTTTGAAAAACCGTTTTCTTGGGTAATGTCGTTGCACGATCGTAAAAAGGCTACCTATCACTTTGGCTTAATCAAGCTCCTGACTACGTGCCATAATCCATTAAAAACACGAATAACGGCCGATTTCACACAGGTCAGCCTCCTCCCACATCTGGCTCCTTTAGCCCCTTGTGAACTCCTAGAGACAGAGAAATTATCCGGAAATTTTAACAATGCTCAAAGTCCCTACAATAAGCTAGCCGAACGGAAAGCGCGCCAAGTTTCTAAGCCATGGGTTCTCATCGGTGTCATGGAGATATGATTCAACACTGCACTGACAAACGCGGAAGTCTCCCTACTGAGCATGGCACGCATCCACAAAGAGAGTCTTACAAATGGAGGAGGGGTAATTCTGTATTACAGAAGCGACCAATGATACGAGGCCGTGGGGGATTCAGCCTCGTAGGTCTTCCATACTCTTCGGTACCGCCTACAAGTGGCAGGTACAGACACCTGCCTTGTAGCTTTGGTGTACCGCTTCCAAACTCCACACCCGAACCGGATTGCCACCATGGGACGCAGCATAATGAAACCATAGATCATCTCTAACGCCAGATACTTGGGACAAATACGTAGCCCAAGGTAAAAACTTCACTCAACTGCTCAGAGAAGACGAAACCGTTAATCAGCATAACTTGGCGAAAAATTTCAGCGTTAAACACAAACTACTGTATAAGCAAGTAAATAGCGATCGTAAGGTTATGCAGGGAACTCTCCCACTCCGGACGTCTGAGGTCCCAACACGAAGGGCTACAGAAGCAGAAACCGTGTTGCAGATGTAAAATGCTTCAACATTTCGTAGGCTTTTACCAGTATGCAATCTTTCGGCATTTGTTATCTTACCGCAGCTCCAGCGTGTTGATACTATTCGTCCAGAAGAACTAAAAGAAGATGTAAGACAATTGGCAGGACCTTAGGCTCAGTTGTTTTAGCGCTGCTAAGACCAGAATCAAGATCCCGCCATGTGGAATCTTGGAATAATAACTCAGATTCACAAAGGCAGAAACAAGACAGCCCTCAAACTACCGACCAATATATCTTCTTCCTAAACAATCCAAAGTCATAGAATCCGTCGTTGCCGGTGTCACCGTTAACGAGGTAACATGATAATGGCATACTTGACTCCACCCAATGCAAAGCATTCTGGCGCTCTTGATTGTAAATCAGCAATAACACAAACTTGAGAGATCACCCCTTGAAACTAGCAGAACAGCAGAGCCGTTTGGAGTGCCACTGAAATTTCTTTTCTGTTCGCGTGTGTCACCGGTGGAACGCTCTCCCGGAATCGGTCGTCCCTGCACCTACACTAGCCATTTGTAAAAGTCGGTTGGACGGCTTACTCAGTCATTTATATTTTGTTACTTAGCACTATTTCTCCATCCTATTCGCGGGAAATACGTTGGATTCATTATTTCTCATCTATTGGAGCTGTAAACACATCTAATGGTCTGCTTCCATTATTCGTCACTTTGAATTTAGTCTCCTCTATGGATGGAAGCATATTTTAAGGTGGGATTCTGTCGCAATTTTCTGTATGATAAACGCTGGATATCACTGTTTCACTGTGCAACTCGAAACAACTCGCTTCACAAGCAACAAGAACATGCGACAAATGGCCACCGTCCTTCTACAGAATGTCGATACCATTCTCGAATACCGTTTCCCAATGCAGAGATATGCGTAGCATTTAGGTTATATTTTGCACCGTGAGATATTTATTGGTAGATATTTTAAGCGCATGTGTTTTGCCACACTTTCTGATATTTCGGGGTAATTGGTTCCGAAGCTTGGATTATGCAATGAAAAAATATTTTCTTTCATTTGGGTTTTTGCTCTTGGAGTTAGGACCTTGCAACTCACATCACATGTAGGATTTGTGCAATTATGCATCGTGCACAGCTTTATTCCTGCGTGTGAGCACAGTTATGTCCGACACTGAATAAAAGACACAGGTTTTCCATCATTGTTTTTAACTATATCGGTTGAAGTCCAAGGAAAATACAGCGTTCCCTGTAAGTCAGCTTTCTGGGTATTCAATTATTCTTATGGTAAATCGGCTTTAAATTCGCTCAACAGCCATTTTGTCAGACTCGCGCATGTTTGTGCACACCATTGAGCAGTAGACTATGATTGGCAGTACGTATGTTTTGTACAATCGGAGGTGGGACCCACGGAGTGAGAAGCAACAGCAAATACATCTGATGGTCTTTCGTGACTTCGAAATCTGGAAATCACGCTGCTCTGAGAAGTTGAACTCATGCGATTATCGCAAGCCTAGGCCACTAAGTGCTGTGCACTCGGAGATGTTCTTATCACGCAGGGTACGGTTGTTTGGTGGAATATGACACTTATCCGTGGCAAATGATATGTGCCACAAATGACACCAAGTTTCAAGAGCTGAAAGCTCGTCTTGAAATACGGTTGTCTATTTACACTACTTGCTTCCTAGCCAAATAGTGGTTGCCAAACACCGGCAGATTGTAGCTTGTTGTGTAATGTACGCGTGCAACATAGTCGAAGGCTTTGCGCATATCGATATATATAACTACAACGGACTTTCTAGCATCAAAAACCATTATTGTGGGGTCAAAAAGTCTAGCACAGGAGATGAGCTGTAGAAAATCAGATTGTGTCTTATTATTGAGAGTATCCGAGAAGAAGGAACTAACCAGTTCTTTCTGAACCATCCGTTCCATTATTCCTGATTTGATGGGCGTGTGGATTATCGGTCTGTAGTTAGGGACTTCATGAATTTATCAACTTTTGTGTCCAGAAATGGTAACGGACTTTTTCCATTGCGTTTGGTACACTCCACCATTTAGCAATAGTGTAAACAAGTTTTGTAGCAGCGAACGGAACGCAGTAGCGGCTTGCTTAACCAAGTATGGAGGTATTCCATCAGGTCCCGGCCGGGAGGAGGATGCTATCGTAAAATCTGTTCTCTAGTTTTCGCGGTAGTGAACTCTACATACCATAAGCGTGCGCTGCTGGGCACGGTAGGTATCATTAGCATGGATGCAAGATCATGTAATAATAAAAATACAGCAAGTACGCGCTGAATGCTTCAGCCACATCGGCCGGGTCATCAGTGCATTGAGAACAGCCGCATCGCATTAGATATACCACAGGTGAATTCTAGGCCAAGTATGCGGTTGCCAGGAGTGGGAAAAACACTTGTTGTTTCCAAGCATATTCTTGAACGCAACAGAGGAGATTTAGATATTTCCGTGGTGCAAAGCCCTCAGATTAAAATCCCCGGTGACTAACTTGTGTTTAGTTGGTAAGTCAGTTGTACTTCCAAAGGATTGCACCAGATGTGCTAATTCATTCTGATTGTGAGTTGGAGGGTTGTATGTACAACCCAATAGTAGCTGTCGCCAACGTTAGCGGATGGTGGGACATACTGAATCCCCTACACTTCGCAGTGATGGACGGTTAGTACGCGTTGCAGTAAAGTAGTGTCCTAGGTAGATCGTGCACCCACGCCCCATGCGAACCTGTCGATTTCTCAGGAAACATTATAATGAACAATGATATATTACAGGTAAAAAGCGATTGCTTTACAAGTCCCGTAGGATGATTGAAGTGAAAGTAAACATAAGTGTAAATCGTCAATTTAAGCGCCTAGTGAAGTCAAGTGCCCCTTATTCATATAAATGATGTAGAATGTGTATTGAATTGTTACTGTAGAGTAATATGGGAAGTAATATGGGTAAGGCATGTCTTAGGAACAAGAGAAACGACCAACGCTTACTCGTGCACTGCTTTCTTGGACTGAGGTAATTGATGAATGCAGTTGTAATATATCCGAAACTATATTCCACAACAGCAGTGTGTAAATAGTGAAGCACAAAAGCTGAGAATGAGCACCGTTCTTTTTCGCGTTTGTTTGACGTGCACATCTCTGATTATAAAGCGTAATGTATCCTTCAGTGGAAAAGCGTTCGTCTGTGATGTTATCAGCACACCATGACTCAGTTATAAACATGATGTTTGGATTGAAAGTAGATACAAACGATCGGAGGGCGTACATTTTTGACTGCAAGGAACATATATTAATTAGATACAACGCGATGGATCGGCGACGTGTGGTTAGTGGTTGGGTTTGCGCTGTATATCTTGTAATCGGAGACTTTGTATCTGATGCCGTTTTAGAAATTGTTGGAATAATGCCTTTCTGAATAGGAGGGCAGGGAGGTGGTGGCCCAATCTGTGTATGGCTCAATGAAAAAGATTCTGCTAACAGTGCCTTTGCCCTGGTGGGAGTTTATAGAAGGAGTACAATTGGGAGAATTAATAACGCCATTCTCACTGCGGGACGGTAACATGCGGATACGCCTGCGACTTTGCCTCATTAAATGCATTTTTAGGTATGTTACTCGCAGCTGACCCATTGCAATCACCATCGTTACATAACCTCAATCATCCTTGCCTAGCAGTGTCACTTGGCATTCATAAGTGCTGCAAATTTATGAACTGGCAAGATGCGGTACTTGGCAAGGGACGTCGATCTACTGAAACCTGGGGCATGAGTCACGAATGTGTTGCTTATATGGAATCATAGAGAGAGTAGCTGTGGAATGATAATTGGTGGGCGCGACGACGCTCCTTCCACGGTCGGTGCCTCTGCAATCCGACTTACAGCTATAGTTAGTAGAAAACCAGCAATGAATCAAGATTGCCAAGTTAACCCAATGATTCATCTTCATTTCTTGTATGGAACACAGAGAAAACTATGGGACTTAGGTATGCAACAGATCGAGTCACTAGACTACCTGCGGTCAAGTCTTGAGTGAGCGGAATAGGTGCCGGAGTGGCTGAAGTACTGAAAATTAAAACGTTGTTACCACCATGCACTGTGCAAGAGTTAGGGGTTTGTATAATGTTTCTAACTGTATTTATCCAAATAGAGATAGCGTCAAGTTTATATGCTGTCATCAATGTGGTTTGCGTAGATAGATGCGCGATGTTCTCTCTTAGTGAATTGTGCATGGCTCGGTAATGTGTAACCTTATCAGTTCTGATGTTACTCGCTTGTTCCACAAGCAAATTTGTTGCTTAGAATCGATGATAAGCGCCAGGTTGGAAGAGTTCATGTTAGAAACGAATATGTTTACTACCTCTCTTGTTCCGTTGTACCATCTGCAACTTCATCTAACTCCATATCGCCAAATATCAGAGCCGCTAAACGACGGACCACCTTGCTGAAAATGTTAGCGCTTAGATCCCTATAGTAAGGCCCCGAACAGTCACATTTCTGATTATTCACGAAAAACTAAGCGCGTCGAATTTCTAGTTGCAGAGATGTCTTATGCTCGACAACCTTTACCTATTTATAGGTGGACGGAAGTATCGCTAGGCTACGCTTCTTGATGAATTCGCTGGCTGCAAATTCAATTTTACATAGTGAGCGCTTGTTGCAGATTTTCTGGAACTTTTCTGTCACCCTCCAGTATGTTACCACGGATATTACTGCAGTACTTAGGGACAGGAACTGTGAAGATTTGAAAGTTTGAGTTTGGAAGGGACTGTGTAGATTTTATGCCATGGATCGGTTGTTGTATATTACTTGTTACTCAGCCTACTTAAAGAAAGTAACGTTTGAAGAGTATCATATTCCTAGATCACATTTAGCCAGTTTCACACAGATGCGTTCATTCTCCAGTTTTACATACTCCTCAAGGATCAAACATCCATTGGATGAACCAGCAACATTGTCATCTGGAGTTCCTTCCGTCGAAACTAAAAAGCAATCTCAGTATCATCGGCTAACAAAAATGGTCTATCAACTCTGATAAACATCGTTATATCCTTAAAATAGCGCAGGAAAAGAGAAGGACCTTTGGTAACACTACTAGTGACTGGACTTAGGCTTCTCATAACTGCGTATTTCGTGCAAGTACCAGTCGCCGAGTTGTTAAGGCAGCCACTAAACGATAGATTCGTGGTTCCGTCATTTGCTCGGTATGAAGGAAAAGTTAAATAACTGCTCGAAACATGGCAGCGAGCCATAGATTCTACTGTATATATATATACACACAGTTAAGTTTCCTTTCAGTCTAAAGCATGGATCATTTTCCCAGCTTTAGACACCATTCTGGTAACGACCCCTGGTAGGGAGTATAAGTAAGCGGCATTTGTCTTTTCTTTTATGATTGACTTATCTAGTGAGAGTGGAGAGTTTCAGAGTTTCTCTCATTCCCAACAATGCATTCCACGATCGGCCGGTTTCTTCCTGTCTCGGAATCGACAAGTAGCTATAGTTTGAGTTGAGGGGAAACCCAACGATTGACGAATTTCGTCTTGGTCACTAGACAAGAGCTCTATAGCAGGGCTCGACACAGCGGCTAGAAGCTAATCATTTTGTCATGGATTACCCGCCGTGTGTCTAGATCGCGACACGCAATCTCATTTGTGGTCACCTTTTACTTTGAAGCAAACCTATACCATTTTCTTCATTGGGACCGCAACCGACATGGAGAGAATCGGTGCTGCTCTCTCCCAACACTTTACTCAACAACTTACCGGTTTCTTCCTGTTTTCCTCTCATCAGGTAGACTTTGCATGAGCTGAGAGAGGAACTCGACACAATGGTTAACGGATTTCGTCTTCCTCACTAAACCAAAGCTCCACGAGCAGAACTAGAGTTAAGCTTCATAAATAAATAAATAAATAGTTTTATTCCTCAACATTGCGAGGCACAGACCAATTGGGTGGTCTTATCGACATGACCTGAATCAATGTGTGGTGGGCCAAAGGCAGATGCCAGCCCGTAGCGTAAAAGAAGCCAAGTTGTCTCGCAATCTGATGGCGAGTTTACGTTGGGGCAGGGTGACCCTCGCAGTATTCTAAGCCCACGTGCGATTGGTGGTGGCAACGCGGTAGCCAAGCGCTGGTACGCAGTGCCGGTGTACTGCTAATGTCCTTCCTTTCAAAAGCAGCTACCACTGTGCCAATGTCACGTGCATCTTAACGATCGCTTAGCGCTCTTGCCCTGATTGGTCCTTTACACACATGCACGTACGCACGCATAGACCAACACATAACTTCACTCCCCATAACTTGTACCACGGCAGTTTTGGAGTAGACTATACCCGTCTGCGCGGTCTTCTGACAGCAGGGCGAGAAAGCCGATTGCCAACGATGGCGCATTT